>WNWK01000340.1:0-544291 GCA_009830355.1 Cherax destructor | reverse complement strand
GAGGATGACAAAGGATCCCATGTATCAGAAATTTTTAAGGATGACTGAGGGCCCCTGAACTGCACTCTTAGAAAGGCGAATTAGGGGGATAGATTGAGGTGTAAAAAGGGAAAACAGGAATAAAAAAAGGGGGATGTAAATAGCGTGCTGAAAATATCCAACCAAGACAGGACTCGCAGCAATGGTTTCAAGTTGGAAAAGTTCAGATTCAGGAAGGATATAGGAAAGCACTGGTTTGGTAATAGAGTTGTGGATGAGTGGAACAAACTCCCGAGTACCGTCATAGATGCTAAGACGTTGTGTAGTTTTAAAAATAGGTTAGATAAATACATGAGTGGGTGTGGATGGGTGTGAGCTTGTACTAGGTCAGATGCAGTGCTCCTTCCTTAAGTGAATGTAACCTGACCTGTACTAATTCCTTAAGTGGAAGTGACCTGACCAGGTGGTCGGCTGGACAATTATATGAGTGGGTGCGGTTGGGTGTGAATTGGTCCTGACTAGGTTGTGCTACTAGGTCAGATGCAGTGCTCCTTCCTTAAGTGAATGTAACCTGACCTGGCTGGGTCGGGGCATTGGCTTAAGCCGTTGGAGATTTGGACCTGCCTCGCATGGGCCAGTAGGCCTGCTGCAGTGTTCCTTCTTTCTTATGTTCTTATGTTCTTATGTTAAATGCTCTAAACTTCAGAACACCCGTGACTTAACCTGATTCCTTCCCTTTCTTCTCTTCCCCCTTCTCCTTTTTTCTCCTTTGGGTTTTCCTTTCTTTCTTCTCTTTTGCCTTGTATTTGTCCTTCATTTTATTCGCCTTTCTTCCCTCTCGTCCCACCCTTGCGGGCCGCTAGCCTCATTGCAGTGCTCCTTCCCATATGATTGTCTCCTCTACTACTATTACTACTACTACTACTTCCACTACTTACTCCATCATTACCCCACTCTCTTGTACCCTCCCCTGCCTGCCTCTAAAAACCCTTCCTCTGTCTCTGTGTGTTAGTGTGACTTTGTAAATGGTCCAAGTCGGGCCGAAACGTCGTCGTAAGCTCTCTCTTTTATATGTGCGGGTTGTGTGTGTATTGTTCCAGTCACGGTATTGTGCCTTTTTGTTATTTGTGTGTGGGGAACCTTGTAGCGGGTGGGAGGGTGGATGCTGGGGTGGCCCTGGGAGAGGGAGGGAGGGATGGAGGGTGCTGGGGTGGCCCTGGGAGAGGGAGGGAGGGATGGAGGGTGCTGGGGTGGCCCTGGGAGAGGAAGGGAGGGTGCTGGGGGGACATGGGAAAGGGAGAGAGGAAGGGTGCTTTGGGGACCTGGGAGATTAATGGATGGTGGATGCTGGGGAGGCCCTGGGAAAGGGAGGGATGTAGGGTGGGTGCTGCCGGGGAGGGGGTTCCTTGTAGGAGGGAGGGCATATTTGAGGGTATTACTGGGAGTGCTGGGGGCGGGGTCATTGGGGGTGGTGATGAAATTTCAGGCTGTTTGTCCCTGTGTGCCTATGTGTGTGTACTTGTTTGTGTGTGTGCATATGCCTGTTTACATTTATATGCATGTGTACTCAAAACTAATTTTACTCTTTCTGCTTCTACAAGTACCTTATGTGTACGTGTGTGTACGTGCCAAATATCCAAGCTTTCATATTCAACTACAACTTTACCTCATAGTCTATTTTTTTTTATATCAACAAATCTTTCTTAATTATTTCTAATACTTTATTATATATTTGTAATTTACCACATCATTCCCCTATCTTAATCAATAATACTTTTTAATAACCTGTGGCAAATATTCCATTTTACTTTTTATTTTTAATATCTATTGTATACCATCTTACTTTCAAATTACTTACACCCAATTCATTGCCCTTCTTTTATTTTTTTTATTATACTTTTGTATAAACCTGTGTTATACCTTTATATATACAAGTTTGCAACTATTCCCTAGTGCAATTACAAGTGACAGTCTGGTGCTACTTTATTTTATAATTGTATCTTAGTTAATATCTAGTTTTACTTTATTTCATTCTAGCTTAATACATAACCAATACCAAACTCATTGGTGCTACTTTATTTTGTAATTTTATCTTAGTAGTTTATATCTAATTATGTTTATTTGTTACTGTACTCTATTTGACTAATCTGCATTAGCTATATACTTGTCCAAACATCCCCTTTCTACAGATATCAGTACTAGAATTCACCACACTATACATGATACAAAAAAATTACTATTTAACCTAAATGATCACGTCGGCCCTGATCTAAACCTATATAATCTAACACCCAATCAAAATTTACTGGAAAGTAACTGCCTCTATTACACAGCATCACAAGCCAACACTGTCCTAAATACTGTTAAAAGTATAACAGCTCTTAACTACAACATCCGATCCTTAAGCAAACACTATGATGACCTCCTTGCCCTCCTTGATTCCCTAAAGACATCCTTCACATGTATTGTTCTTACTGAAACCTGGCTCAAGCAGGATACAATAGATATCTACTTGCTACCAGGATACACAACAATCCACAACTGCAGACCACACCAAGTTGGGGGAGGTATTGCAATCTATTACTCTAATGAAATTTCCTGTTGTGACACCACTTGCTATAGTGATGAATATTTAGAATATATTTTTGCTAATTTTACTGCACAAAACCTTAAGACTCCGATAACAATCGGGGCCATTTACCGGATGCCTCATACAAACATCCCAAATTTTAATGATAAACTAAAAACGCTAATAACAAACAACCAAATGAACAAACACCACCTTATCTTAGCGGGAGACTTCAACATCAACCTTGGCCTACCAGATGACCAGCCAGTAACTGATTCCATCAACAATATGAACAACACACTTCTCATACCAACAATAACTAAACCAACCAGGCTTACTGAGACGAGTGCAACCATAATCGACCATATATGGACCAGTATCCTAGCCACCCTTCAATCAAGGATAATAACAGACAGCACTACAGACCACTACCCCACCTTTTTTTTGAGGCTCATTCATAAAAAATTATCTTTTGTCTGATTAGTGGCTCGCTGAACACAGAGTCAAATTGAGATTTCAGTATCTCACTCATTTCTTTGTTGTCATCTATGTAGGCTCCATTTTGTCTGAGCAAGGGCCCTATAAGATGTGGTTTTTGCCTTGTTTTTGGCATATGAAAAGAAATATTTCGAATTTCTTTCAATTTCCCGAATTGCCTTTAGCTCCTCTTGTCTTCCTGGATCCTGTATGAGTCCTTTTACTTAAGCTCAATATTTTCTACTTCCCTGGTTAGCACTTCCCTCCATGTTTCAGATAATCTAGCATTCTTGAGGAGCTAAGTGATCCTTTGCCTTCTCCTGTAGTGGGAGCATCGGTCTCTTTCCAGTTTACTTCTTTTCTTCCTTTTTCTTAAGGAAATATGCCTTGAATATACTTCAGGCACCAGAAAGTTGATTTTTGCAAGGCACTGGTTAGGGTCCATGTTATTTAATATATCTTCCCATTATTATTATTATAATAATCAAAAGAAGCGCTAAACCACAAGGGTCATTCAGCACAGCAGGGCAGGGCAGGATGCAGGGATTATGGGTAGTAAGAAGGAGAGGGATGATTAGTAGGTTATGGAGTGCTGCGGGGCAGTGGATAGTGCAGGGATAGAGGGTAGCAAGAGATTGAGGTAGAAGGGACTGAGGGAGGTGCTAGAGGTATAATCTTCAGAGTTTGTGTAGTAAGTCAGTTGCTGTCAAAAAGTCAATGAGAGAGTCAGGATTAAAGAAGGGTCCATCAGCAAGAAGGGAAGGTAAAGAAAGGGCAGCAGAGCGAAAACGACGTTGGACCACAAATGGTGACACAGGCATAGATGCAATACGGATAAGTGCTACAAGAATGGCATACAATTCAGCTGTAAAAATGGTAGCCAAGTATTGCGACCCCAGAATGGGGCACAATTTATATATTATAATTATTATGTATATTTCTCTTTCTTATAATTTTATATTGCTGATATTTTCGATAATAGCTAAATCCTTAATATCTTGCTTTATATTATTATTTGACTTAGCTATATTAGTAGGTAGGATCTAACATTTGACTCTATTGTGCTCTTTGTTCGAGAGTGTTGAGTAACTGCCCGAGTTGGCAAACTACCTCGCTAACAAGCGCTTTGCTTGTTATACTGCCGGCTTCTCTGGAGTAGCTGGGCAGCAGTCACATGTGAGTCACGTGACAGAGTTGCGTGATCACACCTGTGGGAGGAGGCTGCCCCCCTACATTGCTCTCTTCTTAGCTGACTCTCGTTGGAGTAACACCTCGCTCTTGTCTCTGCTTGTTTCCTCGTCCTTTAGACTCTGTTTGGTAGAGTATGTGTTCGGTGGTGAGACGACACATACTTCTCTGGACTCTGTGTAACTTTGTTCACAGAGAATAATCTAGACTTAGTGATTTTCGATGTTTTACTGGGTTGTGTGTCGCACTGACACTGAGATAACTCAGGTCTCTAGCTATAGCTTCTGACCTAATTCGTTGAGGCATCTGTGCACCGTCACAGTCGGGAATTTTGGTTATGCTGAACCTAGATTCATTAATAAGAGAGTTTTGTGACTATTATGGAGGATCTGCTGATGGTCCCCAGTTAGGGTCGTTATTCTATCTCCTTGTTCCTGACGCTGTGTTGCTGTTGCTTGCTATATTGCTGTTCGGCGAATTGGTCATTTTATTGTTCAAGCAAGCTGTTCTGGTAGTCTGTTTGTTAGAGAAGTTAGCTTAAGAGAAGACGTTCAGTCGGTCACTGTTCGAGTCGAGTCTTAACGAGTTATCTGGAGCACACATACACACACATACACATATTTGTATATATCTGAATATTATTGTAAATTGCTGACATTGTACCAGATGGTACATAAGAGCCATTAAGATATATGTGCCTTCAGCACAATAATATTGTTTATGAGAGAAGTGTAGGAGCTAATTTCCTAATTAATATCTTAAGTATATTTAAATTTAATTTGATTTACTTTGATTCTCTAGACCTTTTATCTTTGTTAATAAACATTTTACATTCATTTCTTTGGTTAGTACCCTCTCAGTTGTAATCCTACGATACTGAATATGTCGGATAACTGGACCAGGATACTAACTTTGTTGCAAAAACCCAGTAACAGGCTGGATGCTAGAAGGGTAATCCTCTCTAGTGTTCACTGGAGATGTCTATTTCAAATAAATATCGCGTCTTTTGTAACACCGAGGATAATAGATGCCCTCACACGACGCTGTCCGGAAACACTGCTGCGAATCCGACGCCGTCAGAAGACTTAGAACCATCGGTGTACACTGCGATGGCATGGGAATGAGAGCGAAAGTGGTCTAGAAAAAGAGAGCGAGAAACTGCCGTAGGCAGTTGGGCTTTAATGCATGGCAGTGGGAAAGAACAGACACGGACAGCAGGAACTTCCCAAGGGGGTAGAGGAAAGGGAGATGCCACATGAACATAGAAAGATGGTAGCTGAAGAGTAGACAAGAGCGAATGTAGGCGAAGAGAAAAGGGACGAAGTAAACAGGGGCGACGAACAAATCAAGAGCGTCTACTAACATCTGTGACAATCCTATACATTACAGGATTGCGGAGGTCATAAGAGCGAACATAATAGCGAAGGCAATGTGCATCACGGCGATCGGACAAGGATGGAATGTTCGCTTCTGCATAGAAGCTCTCAACCGGTGAAGAACGAAAAGCACCGAGGCATAAACGTAATCCCTGGCTAGAGAGAGTAGCAGGGGAGGCCGCCGAATATATCTGGTCACCATAATCGAGTTTCGATAAAATTAGGGCTGAATACAGGCGAAGGAGAGTTCTACGATCAGCCCCCCATGAAAGATGTGCGAGGGTTTTAAGGAGGTTCAGCCGGCTATGACAAGTTGCCTTCCGAGAGGTAATGTGAGGTTTCCAGGACAATCGACGGTCAAACAGGAGGCCGAGAAACCTGACCGTATCACGTTCTGGGATACGTGAGCCGTATAGATACAATGGCTGATCAGTGACCACTGAACGTCTAGTAAACTTCTAGTCTCCGTATCATAGAATGGACATAAACGTGCTGTTAAACATATTGTCAATGGTGATGAAGTTGATCACAGTATCAAGAACCTGTCTCTTCCAAAGATACACTGAGGTGTACAAATGGATGACTCGAATAAATAAAGCAGCGCTGGATTCAAGTTATACAAATTTAGATTTAGAAAAGATATAGAAAGTCAGTGGTTCGGTTGCAAACTCCCAAGAAGCGTCACTGGAGCGAGAACTTAGGGTACCATTAAAACTAGATTAGAGGGGTACATGAGGAGGTATTTATAATAATACTATAATTTCTTTATAATTACGTTTCATTCAGGACTCTGGTTTTACCAAATATCATACTTGGTCCTCTTGGACTGAACTCGAAATTAAGGCTTATCTGGAAACACCAAAGTATTACTCACTACCTGTTTATTAATACCATCATTCATCTGTGTACTCTAAGAGTGGGTGTTGATGCTGGACCTGTCTGACATGGGTCATTATTGTGTTATTATTGTGTTATGATACTGTTATTGTGGGTGACGACTGAAAGGGAGATGAGCAACGGTGAGGAGGGTGATTAGTAGTGAAGGTTGAAAAGGAGTATTGATTAGTTGTGAAGAGCAGTGATGATAATATATAGTGAGCAATAGTCAGGAAGATGAGAAGACATGAGGAGGAGGAAGAGTAACGGGGAACAGAGAGAATCAGGATGAAGAGGAGTACGGAAGAGGGCTGATGAGTGAGGTGTAGTAACGAAAGCATAGAGGGCGATGAATGGTGAGGAAAGTGAGGAGGAGAGTAAGTGATGACTGGTCAGGAGGAATTGGGAAAAAGGGAATGGGGAAGAAGAGAGCGACGAAAGAGATGAGGGGAAACGATTGGAAGGAATGGGGAAGGATAGAGAAGAGTTGGAAAAGAGGGTGAGGAGTGAGAATGTAGGGAGTGGAGGAGGAAGGGGAAAAGGAGGAAGTGGGGGAAGGAAAGTAAAGGAGGGGGGGTGGAGAAAGAAGGAATGAGGTGAAAGAACAAATAGTGTGGGAAACGAAGGGAGAAGGCAAAGGAGTGGGTAATGATGGGAGAAAAGATAGTGGGTAAGAAGGAAATAAAGAGAAAGAATGATTAAAGAGGGGAAGGAGGGGAGGAGGAGAAGCGGGAAGGAGGGTAAGAGGGGTAAGAGAAGAGGGGAAGGAGACTACGAGAGGAAGGAGAGCAGGAGGAGAAGGAGAGTAGGAGGGGCAGGAGGAGTCCTCCCAGAATAAGTAATCAACTCTCCTGAAAAACTTTTTTCATGGAATATCTAATTAAAATCTCCGAGCTTATAAAGCAGCTAAAATTCACATAAAAAAAAAGTGCAGCATAAAGTGTCAGAGAAGAGCTGGGTCATTACTTTTAATTAAATACTTCCATTTGGCTGAGTTACTCCACCTTAGCTAAGACACGGAAATACACGTATTTATTGAATGAAAAGTGACTCCGAGGTGACTAGCTTGTATGAGACTGTGATAATGAAACTGTGTATAGCTCACAGCTAATCAGTGTAAATAATAAACAAACAAATCAGTAAGTATTAACTGAAGCACTTCGCTCTAATCCGATTCTAAATCATTTAAATTAACATAATTAATTAGTTAGTTAATTAATATGTTAAACTCTCATTGTTGGGGAAAGTGGCTCCCTGATAGGACCTTCATGTGTGTTTGTCATGTAGACGCCAAGTGTGTGGAAATAATGACCTTAGCGTAGAATCAGACACATGTGCAACATCTGGGTATCTTTATTTGTAGACGTACCCAGATGTTGCACACGTGTCTAATTCTGAATCTTGTCGATATTGCATTCTGTTTGTGTACGACCTTAGTGTAGTACAGGTGAGTTAATTAATGATCTTGTGTAATACAACAGAAGTTAGGGTTGTATAGTACAAGTACGGGTTTTATAGTGTACAAGTGAGTGGTGATTATTGCCCTTGTATAATACAACAGAAGTATGGGTCATGTAGTGGAAATATGAGTCATACAGTGTAAGAGAATAAGTAAGGGCCATATAGAATACAAGTTTATAATAATTATCGCCCTTGAAAGTATTATACAGGGAAGGGCTCTTGTATTAATTGTTTCGTGTTGTAGTGTAACGCTGTCAAGGTTCTCACAAGTGGTCACGAGTCCATCTTCTTGTGCAACAAGCTAAAGTTGTACGAACTCTCCTCAAATGTGTATATACTTGTTCACGAACGAGTATACTCGTCTATGAAAGTGTATAATCGTGTCTACGAAAGTGTCTATGTGTATCCAAGAATATGAATATATGTATCAATGAATGTGTTCAAAGGGGAACAAAGGGGAAAGAGGAGGAGTTTTACTGTTCATCAAAAACCAGAGGAGTTTTCAGATGGGAGGAATGGACAGAGGGGAAGTAGATGACTACATAGTAGGAACATTTCAGACCAGGAGTCCCAAGGTGGTGACAGTAGTGACGAGAGTATGATGAGAGCAACAGTGCAATGGTTGATACACTAGCTAAGGTGGCCAGAAGGGCCCGCATGAACAGGGCAAAGCTATTGGTCATGGGAGGACTTTAACCACAAGGAGATTGACTATTAAAACCCAAAGTCACATGGAGAGCAGAGATGTGGAGGGCTAAGAGGCTGAAGCTTATTTTGGATAACTTCATGCATCAAGATATTAGGGACACAACCCGATAGAGAGAGAGAAAGAGAGAGAGAGAAGAGAGAGAGAGAGAGAGAGAGAGAGAAGAGAGAGAGAGAGAGAGAGAGAGAGAGAGAGAGAGAGAGAGAGAGAAAAAGGATGAATCAGCAACACAGAACCTTGTTTTCAACCTGAGTGGTTTCCACAAAGAGGATATTACATACGAAAGGTCCCTCGGTGCTAATGATTACGTGGTCCTGAGATTCGAGTACCTTGTTGAGTTAACAGTGAAGATTATAACAGCGTGGAGAAACCAAACTTCAAAAAGAGATGACTACACAGGCATGAAGCGATTCCTGTGTGAGATGCAGTGGGGAAGAGAACAGTAAATGAAATGATGGAACACGTGGCCACAAAGTGCAGGCAGACAGAGAAGTTCTTACCCAGAGGCAATAGAAACAATGGAAAGACCAGAGTGAGTCCATGGTTTACCTGGAGGTGCAGAGAGGCCAAAGTCAAGTGTGCTAAATCATGGAAAAAGTATAGAAGACAAAGAACACAGGAAAACCAGGAGCTGAGCCAAAGAGCCAGAAACTAATATGCATGGATAAGCAGAGATGCCCAGGAGCAATATGAGAATGACATAACATCGAGAGGCAAATCTGATCCACAATTGTTATATAGCCACATCAAGAGGGAAACAAACCAGTCAAGAACCAGGTAATCAGGCTGAAGAAGGAAGGTGGGGAGCTCACAAGGAATGACCAGGAAGTATGTGATGAAGTCAGCAAGAGTTAATATTAAAGGAGGTATTCTCACAGGAGACAGAAAGACTTCCAGAAAAATGAGGCATAAGTGTACACCAACAAGTGATAGACACAATACACACTGAGCTTAAAATCTCATGGGCTTGCATAAGAGATTACCTGTTGCAAGGGCCAATCACAAATAGGCGCATGTGCCTCCCGTCCTCTTGGTTTGACCATGGCATTAACTGCGGTTGATGAAAATTGAGTCTAGGCACTTGAAAAAAAGAATATTCTGGTGTCCCTCTGGGTGTCCAATATTGTACTCAAACAGAAATTTCCTAATTTTCCTCACTTTACCAAAGATCTTCCTGATCACTTACAGTCGAGAAATATATTTCTCGAAATCTCACGATTTTTTTTTCAGCTTTTTTTTTTTTTTTAGCCTGTTTAGTGTTCACTCCTGATAGCTATTATTTGATCTTACCGCAACAACTTTTCCTGGCCACTTCCCTCACTGTCCCTCTCTTGACGATCTATAACTCTCACACTTTCACATACAAAAAACTACCTTTACATCATCCGGTGTCAATAACTATTGGCCAAAATCTGACTTACAATTATTTAAAATCTTCGAAAAATTTATTCATAAAAGACTACACTCGTCCTTGTATCCCATAATATACTCAGCCTCTGCCAGTTTGGTTTCAGAAGAAAAAGCGAAAATGATGTAATTATAAAAATGCTAGACTTACTTTATGCAGCTCTTGAGAATAATAAATATCAGCTGGATTTCTTCATAGACTTTAGGAAAGCTTTCGATTCAGTAGACTACAACATCCTGCATCATAAAGTAGAGCATTATAATACCAGAGGTGATGCTCTGGCATACCTAAAGACGAGACACTAGTTTATCTCTACCCAGGATATAACCTCGTCAACTCGACCTATCGATGTTAGGATGCCCCAAGGCAGTGTTCTCCGCCCTTTGATTTTCATCATATACATCACTGATCCTCCAGATGTATCTCAGTTACATGACACAACTTTTGTCATCTCCGTCACAAATCCGAATTCTCCCAATAACACTGTTAATGAGTTCATAAAGAAATCTTCTGCATGACTACCAATAAACTCACTCTTAATATTGGTAAATCTTTTTACATATTGTTTGGGAAGAGAGCTGAAAATGTTCAACTAATCATAATGATAAACTGTTCTCCTATTGTAAAACAAAGCGAGGGGAAATTCTTGGGTGTGTTCCTTGAGAGTAACTTGAAATTTAACACCCACTTCAAGTACATACCAAATAGGTATATAAATTAGATGGGATCCTCTCTAAGATACGTTACTATGTACCTCAAATAACACTACTTACATTGTACTACTGTCTTATCCATCCTTACCTCTCTAACGTAATTAATGACTAGGGGTCTACTACAGCCAATCAGCTAAAGCCAATAATAACTTAACAAAATGCAGCTGTACGAGGGATTTCCCCGTCTAATGCCAGACAACACACTCCCCCACTCTTCAAAAGTTTGAACTTCCTCAGTATACATAATATTCACACAAATTACTGTGCATTCTACGGGTCTCCCGGTTATTGAATGTCTTGTGCAGTTATACTGAAATTTAGATCATTAGTTGAAATTGTATTTGACCAACATTTGCAGTCACCCCCTCAAAATTTATAGCAAATTGTTTTACATAAATTTTAAAGAAATACTTTTAAAAATTACACTAGCAATTATTATTAATTATAAGATTATTATAAGGCTTCCAGAAATACTCTGCATTACCAGGGATATTCGCAGTACTCTGCTGGTGACATTAGATGTAGGGAGATGCGTATACGAGGGCCTAAGCTCTCGCGCACTTACGCTTGTGTGTGTGTGTGTTTTTCACAAAAAACATAGTTGCAGGGGTCGATTCAAAGCTCCTAGCCTCGCGTCTTCTCTAGTCGCTACTAGGTCACTCTCTCCCAGCTCCAAGAGCCTTATCATACCTCTTCTTAAAGCTATGTATGGAACTTGCTTTCACTGCTCCGCTCTCCAAATTATTCCACTTCCTGACAACTCTAAAACTAAAGAAATATTTCCTAACATCCGTATGGCTCATCTGAGTTTTCAACTTGCAGTTGTGGCCCCTTGTTCTGTTTCCCATCTCAGAAACATTCAAACCCTGTCCATCTTGTCAATTCCTATCAGTATTTTATACGTCGTTATCATGTCTTTCCCTATTCCTCCTATACTCTAGTGTCAACAGGGTGAGTTCCCTTAACCTCCCCTCAAAAGACTTACCCCTTAGCTCCGGGACAAGTCTTGTTGCAAATTTTCGCACTCTCCAATTTCTTGACGTGTTTGACCAGGTGTGGGTTCCATACTGGTAGTGCATACTCCAATATAGGCCTGACGTACATGGTGTGTAGTGTCGTGAATAACTCCTTATTTAAATGTCGAAATTCTATTCTCAGGTTAGCTAGATGCCTATATGCTGCAGCAGCTATTTCATTGATGTGCGCCTCAGAGAACGTGCACGGTATAATGCTCACCCCAAGATCCTCTTCCTAGCTTGTACTCTCTCTGCGGTCTTGTTTGTCTTTCTCCAAGCTTTGTACTTGTATTCTCCTAATTAGTTACACATCATCAGCGAACAGGGACGCCTCTGAATCTATTCCTTCCATCATATCATTCCATATTAAAGAAACAGCACCGGTAGCCCACAGGAAGAGCAAACTCGGGGTAACCTAAATGGCCAGGACGAGAAAACTTTGAAAGCCAACTGGGCGGCCCCTTTATAAACACCAAGAAAAAACTGGGGAGGACTGATCCTTGTGGAATCCCACTCGACACATGGGCTTTCCGTACTATTCCTGCCTGCTGCGGTGCATACTTTCTGGTCACTCTTTGTGAGCTCCCCTCCTTCCTTCCTCAACCCGATTACCTAGTCCTTGACTGTTGTTTTCCTTCTGATGTGACTGATGGGTCAGATTGCGGTTTTGATGCTATGTCGTTCTCATATTACCTCTGGGCCTCTCTCCTTATCCATGCATATTCGTTTCTGTTTTTTTCTGCTCATCTCCTTGTTTTCTTGAGTCCTTTACCTTCCATACTTTTTCCATGTTCTAGCACACTTGGCTTTGGCCTCTTTGGCCTCTGCACTTTGTGGTCACTTGTTAAATCATTTCATTTACTGTGTTTCCCTCTAGTTCTTTTCCAATGCACCTCATGCAAGTATCGCCTCATACCTGTGTAGTCCCCTGTTTTGAAGTTTGGCTTCTTCCATGCTTCTTGTGCTGCTTCGTTCTTCACTGTTAACTCTACAAGGCATTCGATACTCAGGACCACTTGGTCACTAGCACCAAGGGGCCTTTCATGTGCAATATCCCTTATGTCTAAACTGTTCAAGGAGAATACAAGGTCCAGCCTTGCTTGAACATACTCTCCTCTCTCTCTGGTTGTATCCCTAATACTGTCTCCAGCATCTTTGCCCTCCACGTTTCTGGTCCCCCATGTATTTCTAGGTTTTTCAAATCTCTTTGTGATTGAAATCCCGCATGACGAGTAACTTTGTCCTACCCATATGGACCCTTCTGGCCACCTCGGCTAGTGTATTCACCATTGCTGTATTGCTCTCATCGTACTCTTGTCTTTATATCTTGTTGTTCAGTGATGTACATCACTGCTATCATCACCTTTGGACCCCCGGTCTCAAGAGTTCCTACTATGAAGCCATCTTCCCCTCTATCCAATCCTCCCATTTTCTCAAAAGTCTACTAGTTTTTGATGGGCAGTGCAACTTCTTCTCCCCCTCTGCTCCCTCTATATTTCCTCTGTATATGATATCCATTTGGAAAAATTGCATTTATCACCCCATTAGCGTTCTCTCTATGAGTGCTATGATGTCAGGGGATGTATCAATGATTCGTTCTTGCCATTCCTTAATTAATTAACCCTTTACCGGGTACTCCCGGGAAAATGAGAATTTCGAAATGTATTTCATATGAGTGGATAGAGTAGCTCAATGTAAGAGAAATGAGTCCATATAATTGGAATTCTGAAAGTAACTTTTCATTCAATTGGCAATATTAGAGGACCAATTTTTCAGGGTCCTGCCCGGTAAAGGGTGTTAAATTCTGAATGTTGCAAATTTGCAATTGTTAATAAAACACCAAATAAGTATTTTTCTATTTTATTATACTAATAGACATTATCAAAAACATTAATGGAACTTGTTTCCAAACATTTTGTAAGTATAAAAAAATATAAAAATGAACCAAAGAGCAACATGGACACATTGCAAAGGAATAAAACTTCAAGTCCCATATTCCTGAATATCCTGAGAAAGAACAATCATTCTAGATCACTAATTGCTACAATGAAAGGCTATGAAGCAATTTCTTTCCATCTTGATGCATAGATTTACTTTGCATATGGCACAGGAAAATGAGGATGTGACATGATTTTTCGTTTTGCTGCAATACTTGCATGTAAATATCTTGCCTTGCACTGGCCAGTGACCTAGCATTTTATCAAACCTATCATTTTTGTCAAAACTCACACTGTCATCAGGCCTTTCTGCACGTTGGTACTGCACTGGAGATGGCAAAAAGTCATCTCGTTCTGGATCTGAGTCACTTTCCTCCAAGATGCAGAGATATTTGGACTTCTCTTTGGAGGATTCACCAAAGAACAATTTCTCATTGATCTGGAATGACAATAAGAATGTTCTGTACACACCCAGACCACTACAGAATTCATATATGCACTAGAAATTTTTATATAAATATTTATTTACTGAAATTTCAAATGTGGCCCTGACGGGCGGGACCGTTTTTTTGCGGTCCTTTTTTGTTGCACTTTTTTCAATTCCATGGTACACTCATATTATGCTTCACTAACACCTGATATATATCTCAAAATATGCCTAAACTATTCATTTACACACTGGACGCAACAATCAGTACTTACCGATATTGTAGAGAGTATAATCACAGTGTATATGAGTGGAAGGAGAGCAAAAATCCAGCTCTGGGTGACGCCAAGCTAGAAGTGTTTACATTATGGTCTCTCAACCAATGAGAAGCGAGCAGATGCAGGTCTCACACAGCTGGAGCGACTAACAGTAGGCTTGTGATTGGTCAGAAATAGAGAACGGGAACCTAGATGCGCAGGGGGAGTAGGATGACAGGCGCAAAAACCATGCTCTCAGGACCATTTTTTCACGGTCCTGCCCATTAATCTCATTTGATATTCCATCTGTGGTGGTATACCATACCTTCAGCTTCCTTTCCCGTAATGTATTTTGAGAGGAGAGAGAGGGGTTGGTGCAAACTGGGAGTGTAAAAGACAGGGCGGGATATTATGACAGGCTGCTGTGATTGTGGTATTAGTGCTGGGGGGTGGGGGCTGTGGAGTGTGGTTTGTTTCTGGTTAATGTGTTTGGTTTGTATGGGGTGGAGGGGTTGAGGATGTTCTGTGAGCATTTTTGTTTGGTGTTCCTTTCCTGTCTGTCGATGCATGCCCTGTCTCTTTTTCCTTTCACTGGAGTCTTTGTACTCTAACTCTTAGTTGTTCCTGTTCTTTTTGTGTTCTGTCATGGTCGAGTACACTCGTTGATATTTTCGGGAGTCCTTTAACAGTGGTTGTTGTTGTAGTGTCCTGTTCTTTACCACTTCCATCTTGAATCTCAATGTCACTGGGTGAATTTTTATTCCCTTGAATATCTCTTGAAGTCTGTGAAAATTTGTTACCTGCGACAAGTCCTACTCTTCTGTTATTGTAATGATGCTCTCAATCTCTTTTTCCTACCAACATCTTTCAGCCTCCTGAAGTCCATGAATAATTGTTGAACCTCTCCCTCTCTTCTTCCCATTTCTTTGTCTTCCTTATCTCTGGATCTGATTTAATCATCTTCTTTATTGTTTCCCTTATCATCTCTTGGACACTCTGGTGGCCTGATATTATTCTACAAGAGATTTCTTAGTTCCATCCACTCCTTAAGTCCACTCTCTGTCTGCTGATGTTTCTATTTCCATCACCTTGCTTCCTTTGGTCTTCAAGTTTATATCCTACATAGACACGTCCAGTTCTTCCTCCTTGCTCTGTATCTTTGCCTCAGCAGCTACAGCTTGCAACCCAAACTTCTTGCTCTCATTAGATATCTTCTCCACCATTGTATTGCAAACCTGGTTTAGCCTTTTAACCCAATTGTTTTCCATTTTCTCTTGAGACTTTCTTTTAATTTTTCCATCTCAGACCAATTATCCTCAGTTCCCTTGCCTCTTTGTCCTTCCTTTTGAGATTCCATTTTTTATTTATCCTGTTTGGATGCTCTAGTTTCTGCCTTCTGTAAACTTTGTGTAGAGGTGAGTACACCTCACCTAATTGTTAGTGTGTGTGTGGGGAGGAGGGTGTCTGTGTTAGACTGTGGTTGGGTTGTGTGTTAATGAGTTAGTGTGAGTGCATGTGAGTAAGATGTGCTTGTGTTTGAACGTGCGTGTTTGTGTGCATACTCACCTAATTGTGATTGCAGGTGTCGATTCATAGGTCCTGGCCCCGCCTCTTCACTGGTCACTACTAGGTTCACTCTCTCCCTGTTTCATGAGCTTTATCATATTTTTCTTAAAGCTATGTATGCATCCTGCTTCCACTACATCACTCTCCACACTGTTTTACTTCCTGACAACTCTTTGGCTGACGAAATACTTGCTAACATCCCTGTGACTCATCTAAGTCTTCGGCTTTCATTTGTGACCTCTCGTTGCTGTGGCTCATCTCTCATACATCCTGTTCTAATCCACCTCTCAGTATATGTCGTTATAATGTTCTCCCTAGCCCTCCTGTCTTCCTGTGTCATTAGGTAGATTTTCCTTAACCTCTCCTTGAAGGACATACACCTTATCTCCGGGACCACTCTTGTTGCAAACCTTTGCACTTTCTCTAATTTCTTGACATCCTTGACCAGGTGTGTGTGTGCATTTTTTTATTTTTGTGTGTGTGTTAGCGTGTACTTAGCTATTTGTGGGTGCAGTGATTGCAGGTGTATATTAGTGTGCGTTCGTTAGTGTGTTTTTGTGTTTTTGTGTGGGTTAGTATGGGTATGTGTGTGTATGTTAGTGTGCGTGTTTGTGTACTCAACTATTTGTGATTGCAAGGATTTGAGTCATAGCTCCTGGACCCACCTCTTCACTGCTTGCTACTAGGTCCTCTCTCTTCCTGCTCCATGAGCTTTATCATACCCCGTCTTAAAACTATGTATGATTCCTACCTCCACTACGTCGCTTGCCAGACTATTCCACTTCCTGACAACTCTATGACTAAAGAAATACTTCCTAACATCTCTTTGACTCATATGAGTCTTGTTTCTGTGTCCCATCTCAGGAACATCCTGTCTCTGTCCACCTTGACAACTCCTCGCAGTATTTTGAATGTTGTTATCATGTCTTCCCTGACCCTCCTGTCCTCTAGTGTCGTGAGGCCAATTTCCCTAAGCCTTTCTTCGTAGGAAATTCCCCTTAGCTCTGGAACTAGCCTTGTTGCAAACCTGCGCACTTTCTCTAATTTCTTGACGTGCTTGACCAGGTGTGGGTTCAAAACTGGGGCTGCATACTCCAGTATGGGCCTGGTGTACATGGTGTACAGTGTCTTCAACGATTCCTTACTGAGGTACTGGAACTCTATTCTCAGGCGCCCATATGGTCGGTATTATACTCACCCATACTCTGTTTGCGGTCTTCTTTACCCTTGTACTCACCTAATTGTGGTTCCAGGGGTCGAGTCATTGCTCCTGGTCTCGTCTCTTCACTGGTCGCTACTAGGTCACTCACTCCCTGCTCCGTGAGCTTTATCATACCTCTTCTTAAAGTTATGTATGGTTCCTTCCTCCCTCACCCCACTTTCCAGATTATTAAACTGCCTGACAACTATGTGACTGAAGAAATACTTCCTACCATCTCTGAGACTCATCTGATTCTTCAGCTTCCAAATGTGATTGATCCCTTGTCGCTGTATCCCATCTCTGGAACGTCTTACCTCTGTCCACCTTGTCGATTCCTCTCAGTATTTTTTATGTTATCATGTGCCCGCTGTCACTACTGTCCTCCAGTGTCGTCAGGTCAATTTCCTTTAACCTCTTCTCGTAGGACATGTTCCTTTGCTCCTGGACTAGTCTTGTTGCAATTTTTAGCATTTTCTCTAATTTCCTTACGTATGGTGGTGCATACTCCAATACAGTTCTGACATACACGGTGTACAGAGTCAAGAATGAATCCTTACTGAGATGATGGAAAGCTTTTATGTTTGCTAGTCGCCCATATGCTGCAGCAGTTATTTGATTGATGTGCCCCTCAGGAGATATATCCGGTATTATACTCACCCCATGATCCTTTTCCATGAGTGCGGTTTGTAGTCTTTGGCCCCCTAGGCCAAAGACTACAAACCTCCAGACTCCATTGGCCAGTTGCTAGACCAGGCCTGTAGCCTGTTTGGATCCCTTTGTAGTCCTGCCTGGTCCTCCTCCGAATGAATTTTCATTAACTTCACATTGTCTGCAGAGACACTTGTGAGTCTATGCCTTCCGTCATGTCATTCACATATACCAGAAACAGCAACGGTCCTAGAACTGACTCCTGTGGAACCCCGCTCGTCACAGGAGCTCACTCCGACACCTCGTCACGTACTATGACTCGTTGTTGCCTTCCTGTCAGGTATTCTCTGATCCATTGCAGTGTCTTCCCTGTTATCCCTGCCTGGTCCTCCAGCTTTTGCACTAATCTCTTGTGTGGAACTGTGTCTAAAGCCTTTTCACAGTCCAAGAAAATACAATCTACCCTCCTCTCTCTCTCTCTCTCTCTCTCTCTCTCTCTCTCTCTCTCTCTCTCTCTCTCTCTCTCTCTCTCTCTCTCTCTCTCTCTCTCTCTCTCTCTCCTCTCTCTCTCTCTCTCTCTCTCTCCTCTCTCTCTCTCTCTCTCTCTCTCTCTCTCTCTCTTTAGGCGTGATTTACCGTCCTCCAAACTTAGATAGGGAACAAGGGAGACTACTTTGGGAGGAAATTGTTAAGGCCACAAGACACGATAACGTAGTAATTCTAGGGGACTTTAACTTTAGTCAGATTGATTGGAATTTCATGACAGGGAATTTAGAATCTAACGACTTTTTAGAAGTAGTTCAGGATTGCTTTTGAAGCAGTTTGTAACAGAACCTACAAGGGAAATAACCTACTTGACTTGGTTCTGGCAAGCAAGGAAACCCTTGTTAATAATTTAGAAATTACAGAGGAACTCGGCTCAAGCGACCACAAGTCAATTACCTTTAGCATTGAATGGATGTATGATAGTAGGGATAATTCAGTAATGGTCCCAGATTTTCGCTTAGCAGATTATAATGGACTTAGAGAACACTTATCAACTGTGGACTGGGGTGAAGAAGAGAGGTATCAATATGACAGTTTTCTTGACACTATACAGGCTGCCCAAAGAACATTTATCCCGTATAAAGAAATTAGATCAAGTAGAAATGACCCAAAATGGATGAATAATAGGCTCAAATATCTTTTAGGGCAGAAGAAAGGAATTTATAGGCGCATAAAAAGAGGTGAGGGTCATCTTATAAATCAGTATACTGACATTAAGAGGGACGTTAAAAGGGAATAAGAAAATCTAAACGGGACTATGAAATTAAAGTTGCTAGGGATTCAAAAACTAACCCAAAAGTTTTTCCAGGTTTATAGAACAAAAGTTAGGGATAAGATAGGTCCCTTAAAAATAACTTTGGGCATCTTACTGACAAGGAGAATGATATGTGCTCTATTTTTAATAATTATTTTCTCTCGGTTTTCACACAGGAAGACATTAATAATATCCCAGTAATTAATTTTTACAGAGGCCCAGAAGAAGATAAATTATGTAATATCACAGTCACTAGCGAAATGATTATGAAACAGCTGGACCGACTGAAACAAAATAAATCGCCGGGTCCTGATGAGCTTTTTGCCAGGGTTCTTAAGGAATGCAAAATGGAACTCTGTGAACCAATATCTAACATTTTTAATTTATCTCTTCAAACAGGTGTAGTGTCTGATATGTGGAAGATGGCTAATGTAATTCCTATTTTTAAAGCAGGGGACAAGTCACTACCGTCAAACTACCGCCCAATAAGCCTGACCTCATTTGTAGGCAAATTACTAGAGTCAATTATAGCTGATATTATTAGAAGCCATCTAGATAACCATAATTTGATTAATGATACCCAGCATGGATTCACGAGGGGCCGTTCCTGCCTATCTAATTTATTAACCTTCTTCAGTAAAGCTTTTGAGGCTGTTGATCACGATAAAGAATTCGATATTGTTTATTTAGACTTTAGTAAGGCTTTTGATAGAGTACCGCACCAGAGACTGTTAAAGAAAGTGGCAGCTCATGGCATTGGGGGAAAAGTGCTGTCATGGATCGAGTCATGGCTCACCAATAGGAAGCAGAGAGTGTGCATAAATGGGGTTAAATCCGAATGGGGACTTGTAACAAGTGGTGTTCCACAGGGATCAGTCTTAGGCCCATTGTTATTTATAATATATATCAATGACCTTGATGAGGGAATTACTAGTGATATGAGCAAATTCGCCGACGACACGAAGATAGGTAGGATAATTGATTCAAACATAGATGTCATAGAACTTCAGGAAGATTTAGACAAACTTAATTCGTGGTCAGAAAAGTGGCAGATGCAGTTCAATGTAGATAAATGCAAGGTTCTGAAGCTCGGGAGTGTCCATAACCCAAGCACTTATAAGTTAAATAACGTAGAACTTAGCCATACAGATTGCGAGAAGGACTTGGGGGTGATGGTAAGCAGCAACCTTAAACCAAGACAGCAATGCCTAAGCGTACGTAATAAGGCAAATAGATTACTGGGATATATATCAAGAGTGTTAGCAACAGAAGTCCAGAGGTTATATTACAGCTTTATACATCATTAGTAAGGCCTCACCTAGATTACGCAGCTCAGTTCTGGTCTCCATATTACAGAATGGACATAAATTCGTTAGAAAACATTCAGCGTAGAATGACTAAATTAATACATAGCATTAGAAATCCTCCTTACGAAGAAAGATTGAAGACCTAAAATTACATTTACTTGTAAGACGTAGAATGAGGGGAGACATGATCGAGGTATACAAGTGGAAAATGGGTATTAACAAAGGGGATATAAATAAGGTCTTGAGGATATCTCTCCAAGAGAGAACCCGCAATAATGGATTCAAGTTAGATAAGTTTAGATTTAGAAAGGATATAGGAAAGTATTGGTTTGGAAATAGGGTAGTTGATGAGTGGAACAGTCTGCCTAGTAGGGTTATTGAAGCTAGGACCTTGGGTAGTTTCAAATTTAGGTTGGATAAATTCATGAGTGAGAGGGTTGGATTTGAGTGGGACTCCTGCATGAGTGGGTAGAATTGTCAAAGCTTATTTCTTGGGTAGCATTGAAAATTGGGTTGAGCAAATATTCTGTTAGTGGGACGGATTGTGCAGGACCTGCCTAGTATGGGCCAACAGGCCTGCTGCAGTGTTCCTCCTTTCTTATGTTCTTATGTAAGTGTGTGTAGGGTGTCCGTAGTATGTAGTCCGTGTGTGGGGTGTCTGTGGCATGAGTCATCGTGGTGATATTTGATGGCTGTAATGTGAAGTGGAAATTACCTGAAATACGCGCGAGGGGATTTCCCTGACGCGTACTTAAACACACACACACACACACACACACACACACAAGCACTGGTTAAATAGGGAGGCTCAACATTTCTCTGATGTCCCAGGTATTGCCAGTGTTGATGGTGCAGATGTACACTACTCACCGCTGGCTACAGTTGTACACGCTGGTCACATCATGTTGTGTTACCAAGGTTAGAGGTCAATGTCGCAGCTGCTATACACAGATACCATCTTCCCTGAGCGGTAACTACTCTTCCCTTCTCACTCCCTCCTATGTACACACACACACACACACACACACACACAAACCGGTCGTGTGCTGTTACGACGCGGAGCTAGGAGTTGAAACTCGACCCCTCACAACCACAAGTAGATCAGTAAACACACGTCACTCACATCCACGACACAAAGAAAGGAGTGAAGAAGATAATAAAGGAGGAAGCAGAGAAGCCATCTGGATGCTGAGACAAGAGATAGTGAGAGAACACATAGAAAAGATGTTTCACAAGTGGCTGGAGAAAGCTGTCCAGTGAATCCAGAAGTACCTGAAAGAGAAAGCAAAGTGAGAGTGCAGAAGAAAGGGCGAGGGTAACACGTGGGAAGCCCAAAGGATCAGTGCTAGAACCTACTGCTCATCTAGTTTATTCAAAATGATTTAAATCCTTTTGAGGAATTGTAGGGATATTTCTGGTTAGGTGATGATGAAGCCTCACCTGTGTCTGTGTGTAATACAATAACATTTTTCAGCTGTAATACAGTTGATTTATAAATACTGCAGTATCTATGTGCGTGACGTTATCAGTAGGCCTTCTGCTTCATACTAGGTGAGGCCTACTCACATCACCGTAGTAGGCTTACTGGTCCATGGTAGGCAGGACCTTCCACGCTCACTATGCACCTGTACAGTCTATATTTGAAGCTACCTCAAGTACTAGCTTCATTGATGCTACCTGGTACAATCATTGATACTACCTGGTACAATCATTGATGCTACCTGATACAATCGTTGATGCTACCTTGTACAATCATTGATGCTACCTGATACAATCGTTGATGCTACCTGGTACAATCATTGATGCTACCTGATACAATCATTGATGCTACCTGGTACAATCATTGATGCTACCTGATACAATCATTGATACTACCTGGTACAATCATTGATGCTACCTGATACAATCATTGATGCTACCTGATACAATCATTGATGCTACCTGATACAATCATTGATGCTACCTGGTACAGTCATTGATGCTACCTGGTACAATCATTGATGCTACCTGGTACAATCATTGATGCTACTCGGTACAATCATTGATGCTACCTGGTACAATCATTGATACTACCTGGTACAATCATTGATGCTACCTGATACAATCATTGATGCTACCTGATACAATCATTGATGCTACCTGATACAATCATTGATGCTACCTGGTACAGTCATTGATGCTACCTGGTACAATCATTGATGCTACCTGGTACAATCATTGATGCTACCTGATACAATCATTGATACTACCTGGTACAATCATTGATGCTACCTGATACAATCGTTGATGCTACCTGGTACAGTCATTGATGCTACCTGGTACAATCATTGATGCTACCTGGTACAATCATTGATGCTACTCGGTACAATCATTGATGCTACCTGGTACAATCATTGATACTACCTGGTACAATCATTGATGCTACCTGATACATTCGTTGATGCTACCTGGTACAGTCATTGATGCTACCTGGTACAATCATTGATGCTACCTGGTACAATCATTGATGCTACCTGGTACAATCATTGATGCTACCTGGTACAATCATTGATGCTACCTGGTACAATACATAACGAATGCTGGAAACTTTAATAATAGGACAACTATATATAAAGTTATGTAATATTACACAGAGCAGCAGTAACACAGCTAGTACATTACTTGCTGTAACTTGCAACACTTATGCAACAAGCAGCAGTAACACAGCTAGTACATTACTTGCTGTAACTTGCAACACTTATGCAACAAGCAGCAGTAACACAGCTAGTACATTACTTGCTGTAACTTGCAACACTTATGCAACAAGCAGCAGTAACACAGCAGTACATTACTTGCTGTAACTTGCAACACTTATGCAACAAGCAGCAGTAACACAGCTAGTACATTACTTGCTGTAACTTGCAACACTTATGCAACAAGCAGCAGTAACACAGCTAGTACATTACTTGCTGTAACTTGCAACACTTATGCAACAAGCAGCAGTAACACAGCTAGTACATTACTTGATGTAACTTGCAACACTTATGCAACAAGCAGCAGTAACACAGCTAGTACATTACTTGCTGTAACTTGCAACACTTATGCAACAAGCAGCAGTAACACAGCTAGTACATTACTTGCTGTAACTTGCAACACTTATGCAACAAGCAGCAGTAACACAGCAGTACATTACTTGTGTAACCTGCAACACTTATGCAACAAGCAGCAGTAACACAGCTAGTACATTACTTGCTGTAACTTGCAACACTTATGCAACAAGCAGCAGTAACACAGCTAGTACATTACTTGCTGTAACTTGCAACACTTATGCAACAAGCAGCAGTAACACAGCTAGTACATTACTTGCTGTAACTTGCAACAGTTATTCAACAAACAGCAGTAACACAGCTAGTACATTACTTGCTGTAACTTGCAACAGTTATTCAACAAGCAGCAGTAACACAGCTAGTACATTACTTGCTGTAACTTGCAACAGTTATTCAACAAGCAGCAGTAACACAGCTAGTACATTACTTGCTGTAACTTGCAACACTTATTCAACAAACAGCAGTAACACAGCTAGTACATTACTTGCTGTAACTTGCAACACTTATGCAACAAGCAGCAGTAACACAGCTAGTACATTACTTGCTGTAACTTGCAACACTTATGCAACAAGCCACTCATGTGTAGTTGAGGACATCTATTAGAGAAAACAGAAACACTGAACAAGCCACTCGAGGTATCACCATCACTTGTAACACTTGTGTGTTGTGTGTGAGATACCAGTCACTTATAACACTTGTGTGTTGTGTGTGAGGTACCAGTCACTTGTAACATTTGTGTTGTGTGTGAAGTTCCAGTCACTTGTAACACTTGTGTGTGTGTTGTAAGGTAGCTTTAGAAGTTGTCTTCTTGGAAGGGCAAGTGGCCTGCTGGTCTCTGACATACCACAAGGTCATTGTCAAGGTCACCTTAGGATTGTGGTGAAGGACCCCTAGGGTCATTATGAAGGGCATTGTTGAGGTCACCTTAGGGTTATGATGAAGGACCATAGGGTCATTATGAAGGTCATTGTCGAGGTCACCCTAGGGTTGTGGTAAAGGACCTTCGGTGGTTATAAATTCCTCTGATTATTTCATACATCGTAATCATGTTCCCTTCCCGTCCTCATTATTGTCTCCCTCTCTTCCAGTATGGTCACCTTCAAGTCCTCTAATCCCTTCCCATAATATACCCCTTTTAACTCTGGGATAAGTCTGGTTGCAAACCTTTGCATCTTTTCAAGCTTTTGAATATGCTTCATCAGGAGGTTGCTTTGAGATCTTCTGGCTTGCACAGTCCTGGTCTTCTCAAGTCTGCTAATGTTACATATGTCGCTGACGCTATACTCTTTATATGTACTCGCAGAGTCGTGTTTGTGGGAATCGAGACTCAGCTCATGACCCTCCTGTGTGTGTGTGTGGAGGGTGGGGATGAGGTTGAATGTAGATGTGTGTGGGTGGGTGGGGGTGGATGTGTGTGTGGGTGGGTGGGGTGGATGTGTGTGTGGGTGGGTGGGGGTGAGGGTGGATGTGGGTTGGTGGGGTGTGAGTGGATGTGGTGTGTGGTGGTGAGGTGGATGTGGGTGGGTGAGGGTGGATGTGGGTGGGTGGGAGTGAGGGTGGAGGGGTGTGGGGTGGGTGGGAGTGAGGGTGGAGTGTGTGGGTGGATGTAAAGTGTGGGTGGGGTGGAGTGGGTGTGGAGTGAGGGTGGATGTGTGTGGGTGGGTGGGGGTGAGGGTGGATGTGTGTGTGGGTGGGTGAGGGTGGATGTGTGGGTGGGTGGGAGTGAGGGTGGATGTGTGTGTGGTGGATGTGGGTGGGTGAGGGTGGATGTGTGGGTGGTGAGGTGTGTGTAGGTGATGTGGATGGTGAGGTGTGTGGCTGGAGGGTAGTATGTGCAGGGTGGCTGGCAGGAATTTAACTATGTGGAATTTCCTGTAGGTAACCTTCCTGCAGCAGGTGTGGCTAGGCTACTGGTGCAGGTGTGGCTAGGCTACTGGTGCAGGTGTGGCTAGGCTACTGGTGCAGGTGTGGCTAGGCTACTGGTGCAGGTGTGGCTAGGCTACTGGTGCAGGTGTGGCTAGGCTACTGGTGCAGGTGTGGCTAGGCTACTGGTGCAGGTGTGGCTAGGCTACTGGTGCAGGTGTGGCTAGGCTACTGGTGCAGGTGTGGCTAGGCTACTGGTGCAGGTGTGGCTAGGCTACTGGTGCAGGTGTGGCTAGGCTCTGGCTACGGGTGCAGGTGTGGCTAGGCTACTGGTGCAGGTGTGGCTAGGCTACTGGTGCAGGTGTGGCTAGGCTACTGGTGCAGGTGTGGCTAGGCTACTGGTGCAGGTGTGGCTAGGCTACTGGTGCAGGTGTGGCTAGGCTACTGGTGCAGGTGTGGCTAGGCTACTGGTGCAGGTGTGGCTAGGCTACTGGTGCAGGTGTGGCTAGGCTACTGGTGCAGGTGTGACCGGGCTACTGGTGCAGGTGTGACCGGGCTACTGGTGCAGGTGTGACCGGGCTACTGGTGCAGGTGTGACCGGGCTACTGGTGCAGGTGTGACCGGGCTACTGGTGTGCCTCCATGTTGACCTCATCTTGTTGATACTTGTACTTACCTATTTGTGGTTGTAGGGGTCGATTCATAGCTTCTGGCCCGCCTCTTCACTGATCGCTACTAGGTTATATTTCTCCCTGCTCCATGAGCTTTATCAAACCTCGTCTTAAAACTATGTATGGTTCCTGCCTCCACTACGTCACTTGCTAGACTATTCCACTTTCTGACAACTCTGTGACTGAAGAAATACTTCCTAACATCCCTTTGACTCATCAGAGTCTTCAACTTCCAATTGTGACCCCTTGTTTCTGTGTCCCACTTCTGGAACATCCTGTCTTTGTCCACCTTGTCAATTCCTCTCAGTATTTTATATGTCATTATCATGTCTCCCCTAACCCTCCTGTCCTCCAGTGTCGTCAGGCAGATTTCCCTTAGCCTTTCTTCGTAGGACAATCCCGTTAGCTCTGGGACTAGTCTTGTTGTAAACCTTTGCACTTTCTCTAATTTCTTGACATGCTTGACCAGGTGTGGGTTCCAAACAGGTGCTGCATACTCCAGTATAGGCCTGACGTACATGGTGTACAGAGTCTTGAACGATTCCTTACTGAGGTATCGAAACGCTATTCTTAGGTTTGTCAGGCGCCCATATGCTGCAGCAGTTATCTGGTTGATGTGTGCCTCAGGAGATGTGCTCACTATTATACTCACCCCAAGATCTTTTTTCTTGAGTGAGGTTTGCAGTCTTTGGCCACCTAGACTATACTCTGTCTGCGGTCTTCTTTGCCCTTCCCCGATCTTCATGACTTTGCATTTGGCGGGGTTAAATTCAAGGAGCCAGTTGCTGGACCAGGCTAGTAGCCTGTCCAGATCTCTTTGTAGTCCTGCCTGATCCTCATCAGATTTAATTCTCCTCATTAACTTCACATCATCTGCAAACAGGGACACTTCTGAATCTATCCCTTCCGTTATGTCATTCACAGGCCCTAGGACTGACCCCTGTGGAACCCCGCTAGTCACAGGCGCTCACTCTGATACCTCGTCACGTACCATGACTCGTTGTTGCCTCCTTGTCAGATATTCTCTGATACATTGCAGTGCCTTTCTTGTTATACGTGTCTGATCCTCTAGCTTTTGCATTAACCTCTTGTGAGGAACTTGTGTCGAAGGCCTTCTTGCTTCTTGTGCTTCTTGTAGTGTGTGTTAGTTACCATTTTGTCCTAGGCACATGTCGATTAGACACTAGGCCTGTTGTATGTATGTATGTGTGTGTGTGTATGTGTGTGTAACGAAACACTTCGAAATGTTTCGGCCCCGTCGGGAATTGAACCCGGGCCCTCCGTGCGTGAAGCAAGAGCGCTAGCCACCATGCCATCGGGGCGTGTGTGTGTGTGTGTACTCACCTAATTGTACTCACCTAATTGTGGTTGCAGGGGTCGAGACTCAGCTCCTGGCCCCGCCTCTTCGCTGTCCGCTACTGGGTCTCTGCTCTCCCTGCTCCATGAGCTTTATCATACCTCGTCTTAAAACTATGTATGGTTCCTGCCTCCACTATATCTTTCTCTAGACTATTCCACTTCCTGACTACTCTGTGGCTGAAGAAATGCTTCCTAACATCCCTTTGACTCATCTGAGTCTTCAGCTTCCAGTTGTGTCCCCTTGTTTCTGTGTTCCCTCTCTGGAACATCCTGTCACTGTCTACCTTGTCGATTCCCCGCAGTATTTTGTATGTCGTTATCATGTCTCCTCTGACCCTTCTTTCCTCCAGTGTTGTTAGTCCTATTTCCCTCAACCTTTCTTCATAGGACAGACCACTGAGTTGTGGAACTAGCCTTGTCGCAAACCTTTGCACTTTCTCTAGTTTCTTTACGTGCTTGACCAGGTGTGGGTTCCAGACTGGTGCTGCATATTCTAGTATGGGCCTGACGTACACGGTGTACAGTGTCTTGAACGATTCCTTGTTTAGGTAACGGAACGCTAATCTTAGGTTTGCCAGTCGCCCATATGCTGCCGCAGTTATCTGGTTGATGTGTGTCTCCGGAGACGTGCTTGGCGTTATACTCACCCCAAGGTCTTTCTCCTTTGCCGAGGTTTGTAGCCTTTGTCCACCTAGCCTGTACTCTGTCAGCGGTCTTCTTTGCCCTTCTCCGATCTTCATGACTTTGCATTTGGTGGGATTGAATTCGAGAAGCCAGTTGCTAGACCAGATGTCAAGCTTGTCCAGGTCTGTTTGAAGTCCTGCTTGGTCCTCTTCCGATGTGATTCTCCTCGTTAATTTCACATCATCTGCGAACAGAGACACTTCTGAGTCTATCCCATCCGTCATGTCGTTTACATATACCAAGAATAACACTGGTCCTAGGACTGACCCCTGTGGTACGCCGCTCGTCACAGGCGCCCACTGTGATACCTCATCACGCACCATGACCCGTTGTTGCCTCCCTGTGAGGTATTCCCTGATCCATTCCAGTGCCCTTCATGTTATACATGCTTGTTCTTCCAACTTCTTTACTAATCTCATGTGAGGAACTGTGTCGAAGGCCTTCCTGCAGTCCAGGAAAATGCAATCAACCCACCCTTCTCTCTCTTGTCTTACCTCTGTTACTTTATCATAGAACTCAAGGAGGTTTGTTACACAGGATTTGCCTTCCCGGAATCCGTGTTGTCTGGTGTTTATTATCCTGTTCAGCTCGAGGTGTTCCACCATTCTTTTCCTGATGATTTTCTCCAGGACTTTGCACACTATACATGTAAGTGACACCGGTCTATAGTTTAGTGCCTCTTTTCTGTCTCTTTTTTTAAAGATGGAGACTACATTGTGTGTGTGTGTGTGTGTGTGTGTGTGTTTGTGTGTGTGTGTGGAGGGGGGTTACACATCTTGTTAATTTTCATACTTAACTGAGTCAGCCATGACATTACCGTTGCTTGTTACTTAGAATCCTAAGATGGAACTCATACATATCATACATATTCTAAGATGGAACTCATACATATCTAGAAGCTCACCCAAGATGTGTAAGAGACAGGCTAGAGGCTAGGTGCACAGCTGCAGTTGTACACTGTTTCTGGTGGTCACTGTGGATGTTATCTCCTTATTTATGTATCTCTTCCGCTTGGACACTTTATATCTCCCGTCATTGTACGTCTCAGGAGAGTGCGGCTTGACGGCTCTCACTCTATCTTCCTTAAAGTAACTTCTTATACAATAAATTAAATTTATCAATCTTCTACCTACCTACCTACCTGAAGTATACCTGGAGGCTGTTCCGGGGGTCAATGCTCCCTCGCCCCAGTTCTTGACCAGGCCTCCCGGTGGATCAGGGCCTGATCACCCAGGCTGTTACTGCTGACCGCACGTGGTCCAACGTGCGAACCACAGCCCGGCTGATCAGGTGCTGACTTTAGGTATCTGTTCAGCTCCCTCTTTGTTATCCGGTGCATTTACATCCACTCTGTGGTATAGAGGCTACAAGGGCGCCGCATAATTAAAGTGAGGCCTTACTAATAATGAGGTGAGTTGTAATGTGTAGACTCCTCTTATGTACGTTTCTTGATTTAAATCAAAGTAGTGAGTTAGTGTTGTTACGGACCTAAGGCACTCTGTTTTGTCTTCACATTTCTGTTTACCATCACACTCGATAGTAGAAGCAAGCCACTCCAGGGTCCTCTTTCACATTCTCTATCAAGTTTTATATTATTTACACTTTTTAAGTGCCAAAGTTTTCTTTCCCGAGAATTAGGACTGCACTTTTCCACATAGGATGAAGAAGAAGTAGTAGTAGAGGTGGAGAAGAGGAAACAAAGATCATAAACCTTCGGCGCTACCAGCGATCCAAGGTCACTGAGACAGCCATTTACCCTTCTAACTGATACAATGCTCTCTCTCTCTCTCTCTCTCTCTCTCTCTCTCTCTCTCTCTCTCTCTCTCTCTCTCGTATTAACGATGTTATATCATTGTTGTTGCTTTTAATGTATTTATATATAAGGTTGTGATTGTAAGAGTTAGGTGGAGATGTGGTCGTACAATATTAGGTGGAGGTGTGGTCGTACAATATTAGGTGGAGGTGTGGTCGTACAATATTAGGTGGAGGTGTGGTCGTACAATATTAGGTGGAGGTGTGGTCGTACAATATTAGGTGGAGGTGTGGTCGTACAATATTAGGTGGAGGTGTGGTCGTACAATATTAGGTGGAGGTGTTGTCGTACAATATTAGGTGGAGGTGTGGTGGTACAATATTAGGTGGTGGTACAATATTAGGTGGAGGTGTGGTCGTACAATATAACTGATATAAAGTGGGAGTTATCACAGTTGCTCTTTGCCAATGATACAGTACTTGTGAGGACTGACAAGGAAAGTTGCAGGAGCTGGTGGCACAGTGGGAGGGAGGGTTTGTGTTGTTGGTGGGGGATAATAGGTGTGGGTATTGAAGGAAAGAGAGAGGGACATGAGATATAAGAGGTGGATGGGTCATGGGGGGAGGTCAATGAGGAAAGTAACTGAGGGGAGGGGGAGGGAGGACCATAATGGAGGGGGAGATATAAACACAAGCGGATACAGCAACATCCGCTGTGGTATTGTACTGGTAATGAGTGCCATTGACCACCCTGTGTTCCCTGGTTGTTACTGGCTCTCCTGCCCTCCAGCTGCAAACCTCCTCTGGCACCCCCTCCATCTGGCACCCCCTCCCTCTGACACTCCCTCCATTTGACACCCCCTACCTTTTCACTGCTACCAGATCCTGTACCTCTATGCAGTGGTGGACCAACATTTTTGGGTCCCTGAAGCTTGAACTGTTATGGAGTCCCTGGAGCTTGAACTGTTAGGCCACTTTAATAACCTTTTAATTTTTAACTATTATGTATCGAATTACACTATATTATTATTATTATTTTATAAAAACCCTTCTCATACAGTAGACCCCCCAAAAACGTTTAAGCAATGTGGACTAAAGTGGTTTCTGGGGCTCCTCCGGGATTAGGGGCCCTGACGCTTAAGTTTCATGAGTTTCAGAGTAGATCCGCCCCTGCCTGTATGTCTGGCATGTGTGTCAGCATATTTCTTCTAATCAGGATTCCTGCAGCATGTCCTCTAGTTTTATTTGTAAACAGAAGTATTATTGGCTTGCCTAGCTAGCATGTGTAAGTGTGTGGTGGCAGGGCGTGTGTACGTGAGGTGTGGTGGCAGGGCGTGTGTACGTGAGGTGTGTTGGCAGGGCGTGTGTACGTGAGGTGTGGTGGCAGGGCGTGTGTACGTGAGGTGTGTTGGCAGGGCGTGTGTACGTGAGGTGTGGTGGCAGGGCGTGTACACGTGAAGTGTATCTGTTGACAGTTCAAGTCCCTGTTATCAGAATTACATAATCATTTTTCATATAAAATTCCCTTGAATCTGACGTAAATAACTATGGGATTTTTGAGATTATATAAGTATGGGAAAAATCCGCTATACTACCTTAGTTAAGAGATGTTTGGGCTTCTAGGTATTACATAGTGCGGTGCGCCACCCAGACTGACGTCTGAGGCTGGTATCATGTAGGTATTGAGTATTTTACGATGCTACAAGTATACCTGGTAACTCTTAGATGAGTAAAACACATTTGTAACATTTGGATATCTATATTGCCGGGACGTTTCGCCTACGCAGCAAGTTTCTTTATTCGAATACAGAGGTGACTAGGATGCTGGAGACCGTTGAAAAAGTGACATTGAGTTCTTGAGCCTTGATAGAAGTGAAGAGGTGAGGTGTTCACTCCTTCATCCTTGATCATGGCTGAAGTTTGAACATCTCAAACTCTTCACTTACTCAACTGTCTCCAGTATCTTTGTCACCTCTGTAACTGAATGAAGAAGGTTGCTGCACAGGTGACGAGTCTCGCCAATAAAAATACCCAAATGTTGTACAAGTGTCGTATTTATCTGCTTCTCGGTATTGTATACCATCCGGTAGTAGAAGGAGTTCCGCAACTCATCAAGGGTATACCAGTATAATGGTGAGGTGTGTGAGGGACATTCTTCATGCATTTCTTCCAGCAGATAATACACAAATAACCCTGACAGGAGAAACTAGTTAAAGTTTGAGGTTCTAGTTAGTAGTCGAGTTAGGAATAAATTTATAGATCATTAATTATTTTCGACTAGGAGCTTTTGAATTTGAAATTAGAGAAACATATATTATTATACTGCCTTATGGTTGAACTTTTAGATTTGTTTAAACAAGAAACTTAAGTGAACTCTCTTCTTGTTTACTCTGTATTGCCCACCATCATACCCCGGTCTGTAAAGTATAAAGTGTATTGATGGTATTGTGTATCAGCGATGATATACTCACAAGACTGTACCAGTACCTGTATAGTACCAGAATCAGAACATGTACCAGCATCAGTAACTGCACTAGCATCTACAAATCAGTGAAAGTTTATATGTAATACTAAGTGTTGATGTTTACTGGGAGACTCGTGTTAGCTGGCAGAAATCCTGACCAAGCATCTGGATGACTCCTGGAAGGTGATCTACCGGAGGAGGGTCATTAGTGCCACCCTGGCTAGTTTATCAGAAGAGGGTCATTAGTGCCACCCTGGCTAGTTTATCAGAAGAGGGTCAGTGCAACCCTGGCTAGTTTACCTTACTAACTCTTCTGACTGGTGCAAACTATGTATTGTAGGAGCCTTATTATGATTGCTGTTTATTACAGGAATGGTGAGGGAGAGGGGTTGGTGATAAGTGGTGTGATGAGTGTACTGTTGTGACGTGTGTACTGGTGTTGTAATGTGTGTACTGGTGTTGAGTGTACTGGTGTTGTGAGTGTACTGGTGTTGTGAGTGTACTGGTGTTGTGAGTGTACTGGTGTTGTGAGTGTACTGGTGTTGTGAGTGTACTGGTGTTGTGAGTGTACTGGTGTTGTGAGTGTACTGGTGTTGTGATGTGTGTACTGGTGTTATGAGTGTACTGGTGTTATGAGTGTACTGGTGTTATGAGTGTAGGTAACTGGTGTTGTGAGTGTATGTTGTATGGTACTGGTGTATGAGTGTACGGTGTAGAGTGTACTGGTTGTTGTGATGTAGTGATGAGGTGCGTCACGAGGGATAGGTAAAGCATGAAGGTAACCGGAAGTGGAGAGGAGGGTGCGTTGCAGCAGTCTTGATTCCTGTCAGATATAGTGGGAAGTGGGTGCTTGGTGAGGGGAGGGAAGTGTTTGGGGTAATGGATGGTAGTGGGTGGTGATGGTGAGTAGTGGTGATGGTGGTTGGTAGTGGTGGTGGTACACCTGCTGTGTAGGGCGGTGACTCAAGTGGTGCGTGATTCCGACTCAGCATATGCGGTGATACTTGTCCTTGCTTGCTCTCGTGAGTTACACACACACATGCTTGGAGAGCCCTGCTGAGCCCTTCACACAAGTGATGTACGGGGCTGGGCAGGACCTGGGTGTTTCACTCCTCTCATTCAACAGGACTCATCACCTCGAAAAGAATCTCTGTCACATGTCACCCATAGTAACTACCCTTATGTAGGATGTGCCTCTTCCTTCAGATGCGGTGCGTATGGATACAAATGTAAGGTTGTAGTCCTGGGGGGCGGGGGAATAACCATGGCCTTTATAAACTAAATAATGTAGATATCTAGCTTTCTGAATATGAAAAAAAACTTAGGTGTTCTAGTTAGCAGGAATTTAAAGTTAATACAACAGTACATAAGAGTTCGTAATTCTTACCTCTAGATCAAGAAGTATAAATAATAGTCCTTAGGTTATACTTCAACTTTATATATCTTTGGTAAAACCATATTGATATTATGCAGCTCAGTTGTGGTCTGTATATTACAGAATGGACATAAATGTGCTGGAAAACCTACAAAGAAGGATTACGAGGTTTTATCCCATGTATCATAAATCTTCCCTACGAGGATAGACTGAGGGATTCCAACACCTTGTATGAACCCCATCCTGTGTGATGGGGTAACTATCATATAGAATAGGGTAGCAGCACACTCCCCTTGTATCCAATTTTCTTTAAAAAAATCCCATTATGATGGAGGAGCGTGATGGAGGAGTGTGAGGGAGGAGCGTGATGGAGGAGCGTGAGGGAGGAGTGTTGACATTGATAATTAACACATACACCTCTCTCCTTCCCCATATAGTGTACACTCATATGTTATACATGTGTTAGGGACGGAGGGGGAGGGGTTTCAAAGGAGAGAGGGAGGGGCGGCGCCTGTCTACCATTTTCCAATAGGCCTACTCAGTCCAGTAGGCCTGCTGTATCACATGATTCAGCAGGCCTACTGTATTATATGGTCCAGTAAGCTCACTGTTGACATTCCTAAAGGTTACTACTCTTAAATTTATCAGACCAACTGTGGCTGCATTTATTGTGTGATGTGAACCTCTGGTTCTCTGGTTCTCTGGTTCTCTGGTTCTCTGGTCTCTGGTTCTCTGGGTGCGTAATTTGCATCTCAGCCTCGTTGTTCTTGATGTTTCCTTGCCTATTATACTAGACCTACAACACTTCTATGTTGTGGCTGTTCTAGCTGTGTTAAGAGTATACCCCTGGCTGTTCTAGCTGTGTTAAGAGTATACCCCTGGCTGTTCTAGCTGTGTTAAGAGTATACCCCTGGCTGTTCTAGCTGTGTTAAGAGTATACCCCTGGCTGTTCTAGCTGTGTTAAGAGTATACCCTGCTGTTCTAGCGTGTAAGAGTATACCCCTGGCTGTTCTAGCTGTGTTGTTACCCGCCTAGCAAGTGTGTTTACGTCTGTCAATTAGTTTTAAATGAACTATATTTTATGTGATAGGTGTTATGACACAGGTGTTATGACACACATACATGGTACATTACGCAAAATAACCACATTGAAAAATAGTGAAATTCAAAGCCCTTTCGTGATTTCTCACGAAATCACTAAAGCGCTTGGAACTTCACTAATTTTCACTGTGGTTGTTTTGCATATTAGGATATTACCTGTTTACTGTGATCTTGTTACAGAGCACAGTGTGTAGCATGTGTTGATGGGAGGGAATAACGTTGTAGCATGTGTTGATGGGAGGGAGTTACGTTGTAGCATGTGTTGATGGAGGAGTAACGTTGTAGCATGTTTGATGGGAGGAGTAACGTTGTAGCATGTGTTGATGGGAGGGAGTTACGTTGTAGCATGTGTTGATGGGAGAGAGTAACGTTGTAGCATGTGTTGATGGGAGGGAGTAACGTTGTAGCATGTGTTGATGGGAGGGAGTAACGTTGTAGCATGTGTTGATGGGAGGGAGTTACGTTGTAGCATGTGTTGATGGGAGAGAGTAACGTTGTAGCATGTGTTGATGGGAGGGAGTAACGTTGTAGCATGTGTTGATGGAGGAGTAACGTTAGCAGTTATGGATACGTTGTAGCATGTGTTGATGGGAGAGAGTAACGTTGTAGCATGTGTTGATGGGAGGGAGTAACGTTGTAGCATGTGTTGATGGGAGGAGTAACGTTGTAGCATGTGTTGATGGGAGGAGTAACGTTGTAGCATGTGTTGATGGGAGGGAGTAACGTTGTAGCATGTGTTGATGGGAGGAGTAACGTTGTAGCATGTGTTGATGGGAGGGAGTAACGTTGTAGCATGTGTTGATGGGAGAGAGTTACGTTGTAGCATGTGTTGATGGGAGAGAGTTACGTTGTAGCATGTGTTGATGGGAGGAAGTAACGTTGTAGCATGTGTTGATGGGAGGGAGTAACGTTGTAGCATGTGTTGATGGGAGGGAGTTACGTTGTAGCATGTGTTGATGGGAGAGAGTAACGTTGTAGCATGTGTTGATGGGAGGGAGTAACGTTGTAGCATGTGTTGATGGGAGGGAGTTACGTTGTAGCATGTGTTGATGGGAGAGAGTAACGTTGTAGCATGTGTTGATGGGAGGGAGTAACGTTGTAGCATGTGTTGATGGGAGGGAGTAACGTTGTAGCATGTGTTGATGGGAGGGAATAACGTTGTAGCATGTGTTTGATGGGTGGAGTAACGTTGTAGCATGTGTTGATGGGAGGGAGTAACGTTGTAGCATGTGTTGATGGGAGGGAGTAACGTTGTAGCATGTGTTGATGGGAGGGAGTAACGTTGTAGCATGTGTTGATGGGAGGGAGTAACGTTGTAGCATGTGTTGATGGGAGGGAGTAACGTTGTAGCATGTGTTGATGGAGGGAGTACGTTGTAGCATGTGTTGATGGGGGAGTAACGTTGTAGCATGTGTTGATGGAGGGAGTAACGTTGTAGCATGTGTTGATGGGAGGGAGTAACGTTGTAGCATGTGTTGATGGGAGGAGTAACGTTGTAGCATGTGTTGATGGAGGGAGTAACGTTGTAGCATGTGTTGATGGAGGGAGTAACGTTGTAGCATGTGTTGATGGGGGAGTAACGTTGTAGCGTTGATGGAGACAATGTGTACGTGTGATGGGAGGAGTTACGTTGTAGCATGTGTTGATGGGAGGGAGTTACGTTGTAGCATGTGTTGATGGGGGAGAGTATGAAGGAAAGGAGGAATCACAGTTAAGTGAGGGGGAAGATAATGAAGGCAGGCCTGGGCGTGAGGTGTGCGGGTGGTGGTGGTGGTGGTGGTGGTGCTGGTGCTGGTGCTGGTGGTGGTGGTGGACCTAACAGATAAGATGGAGGGAGTGAAAGTGTCCCTAACTGCCACTAACACACCTCACTGGCACAAGTGTAGAGTCCCTCCATCCCGTCACAGCAGCAGGTGTGTCACAGTGTTCAGCAGGTGTGTCAGTGTTCAGCAGGTGTGTCACAGTATTCAGCAGGTGTGTCACAGTGTTCAGCAGGTGTGTCACAGTGTTCAGCAGGTGTGTCAGTGTTCAGCAGGTGTGTCAGTGTTCAGCAGGTGTGTCACAGAGTTCAGCAGGTGTGTCACAGTGTTCAGGTGTGTCAGTGTTCAGCAGGTGTGTCACAGTGTTCAGCAGGTGTGTCACAGAGTTCAGCAGGTGTGCACAGAGTTCAGCAGGTGTGTCACAGTGTTCGCGGTGTGCCTAGTGTTCAGGTGTGTCAGTGTTCGCAGGTGTGTCAGTGTTCAGCAGGTGTGTCAGTGTTCAGCAGGTGTGTCACAGTGTTCAGCAGGTGTGTCACAGGATTCAGCAGGTGTGTCACAGTGTTCAGCAGGTGTCACAGTGTCAGCAGGTGTGTCACAGTTCAGCAGTGTGTCACAGTGTTCAGCAGGTGTGTCACAGTGTTCAGCAGGTGTGTCACAGTGTTCAGCAGGTGTCACAGAGTTCAGCAGGTGTGTCACAGTGTTCAGCAGGTGTCACAGTGTTCAGCAGGTGTGTCACAGTGTTCAGCAGGTGTGTCACAGTGTTCAGCAGGTGTGTCACAGTGTTCAGCAGGTGTGTCACAGTGTTCAGCAGGTGTGTCACAGTGTTCAGCAGGTGTGTCACAGTGTTCAGCAGGTGTGTCAGTGTTCAGCAGGTGTGTCACAGTGTTCAGCAGGTGTGTCACAGTGTTCAGCAGGTGTGTCACTGCCTGGAGACACTTCCTGGTCTCTTGTTTAAGGTGACTCAACAATAACAAGGAATTCCCCGCAAGTTGAGTGAAACAAAAACATTTTTTGGTGCACAGTTTCGCTTTAAGAACTTTACTGTGCACTGTGTCTTGTGCACCGAACTCTACTGTGCATTGTCTTTGCACCGAACTTTACTGTGCACTGTGTCTTGTGCACCGAACTTTACTGTTGAGAACAGAGGTTATGAGAATGACTTCTACAGAGTCATACACTTGTATTCACTTGTATTTACCTGTATTCACTTGTATTTACCTGTATTCACTTGTATTTACCTGTATTCACTTGTATTTACCTGTATTCACTTGTATTTACCTGTATTCACTTGTATTTACCTGTATTCACTTGTATTTATGGTAGTAATGATACACAATACTGACAGACGAGCAAGACACATGTGGAACGATTACATATCTTTATTTCACAAATAAAGATACCTAACTCTTGTACATGTGTCTTACTCGTTTGCTGGACTGAAGAAGCCTCTTGTACAGGCGACACATCTCTGTATATAACCCTTACGAGTTTAGCGCTTAGTTTGACAATAACGATAACTATAATATGATAATAATAGTGATACTACTACTACTACAAATAATAATAAATATTGAGGTGAAGTGTTGCGACAGTAAAGGTACTCAGGTGTGATTCTCGTGTCTCTGTCATAACATTGTGTTCCATCAGTAATATGAAACAAGAGTTTGCATAAATGAGGAGAAATCAGAATGGGGAGGCGTCTGAGGTGGTGACCCACGGCAAGTGTGCCCATGACTGGACGTGAAATAAATTCTGAAGGTGACCCTAGAGGGCCACACGATGTTCTGGATAAGTTGATATATTCGGAGGAGCGGCAGATGCAGCTCAGTGTGGACACTTGTAAGGTTGTTATCCTGGGACTTGTAAACTATCCTGCACTTGTAAACTATCCTGCACTTGTAAACTATCCTGCACTTGTAAACTATCCTGCACTTGTAAACTAAATAATGTAGATCGTAATTATTTTGAATGAGAAAAAGACTTGGGTGTTCTAGTTAGGTGTAATTCAAAGCCAAGACAACATCAGTGTTCGCATTATAGCTAATGGAATTTAGATTTATGTCAAGAAGTATAAATAATAGCAATCTTCAAATAATACTTCAGATTTATATACCCTTGGTAAGGCCTCATTTAGACTGTGTTGTTAAGTTCTGGTCTCCATATTACAGAATGGACATAAATGTGCTGGAAAACATACAGCGAAGGATGACGAGGTTGATCCCATGTATCAAAAATCTTTTCTACGAAGATGTGACAAGGGCACTTAATCTGCACTCTCTGGAAGGACGTAGAATTAGAGGAGATATGATTGAAGAGTACTAACAGAAAACGAATAAATAAAGTGAATAACCAGGATAGGATTCGCAGCAATGGATTCAAAATAGACAAACTTAGATTGGATATAGGAAAGCACTGGATTGGCAGTCGACTTGTAGATGAGTGGAGCAAACTCCCGAGTAGCGTCATTGGGTATCTTAAAAATATAGGTTGGACAGGTACATGAGTGTGTGTGGGTAAGTTGAACTTGCCTATCATGGGCCAGTAGACTTGCTTACTGCTGTGTCCCTCCTTTCTTACGGTTTTATGTTGGAGAAATGGAAATCAAACCAGCAAGAACACACGCTGAGAAAGTTTGACTCAGTTTCCGTGAGGTCAAGTGTCCTAGGTGAGGTGAGGTCAGGTGACCTTGGAGTGGTGGCTTCAAGTAATCTATCCAGTCATCTCTGGAGAACCTTGCAGCTGAGTATTCGTCATCTCCAGGTGCTGCAGAGGAGCTGCGTCTGCAGGTTATCTGAACACATGAACAATTAATTGTGATACTGGAGTCCTGATGACCAGTTGAAGTGTTGTGATTGGTCATTTGTGAAAACTGCAGTCTTGAAGTGTTGAATATGTTATTATATTTTTGATAGGCCTTTAAATTAGCAAGGTTAGTACGAACATAATTAGAACTGTTACAAAAAATTAGTAATTTCGACAACACTGAAAATCTTTGTTTTTTAGTTATGAAACTGCGACTTAAGCGGTTATGGCCGTCCTTGTGGGTTCGTGAAGGGTAATGGTGGACATATTTACCTTTGGACGTCATACCCAAGATAGTTGCTTACTCTCATCTCGTCTCTCAGCTCAGAACGTCGCCTTGCTTGTCACTCTAGGTTGCAGGAGCAAGACGTCATGGTGAGAGATACACAAAGGAGAGAGAAATGAGTATATATACATTGAGTGTCCACTAGCGGCCGCCTTCCACCATACCAACGCCATTACCCGAGTGCATCGTCCCAAACCTCACCCATGGTTACGACTTCTGCTGGAATCTCTCTTATTCCTGAGGTACAGTGACTCTCAGTATGCACTCCAGTGCTGTAATGCGCACGAACTTACGTCGAAGAGATGGATTTGCTAGGTAAGCGAGGAGAGGAGGGGAGACGGGTGGTGGTAATGGGTGGGAAGGGAAGGGGTGTTGAAACCAAGGTCAGGGCCAGAGGGTGATGGGCAAGGTTTAGGAGCAGTGTGTACAAGAAGCAGGTTAGGTAGGCGGACACAGGTGGAGACCCACCCAGCATGGACGTGACCACCTCGCCTCTCAGCCACTCTACCATTCCCACTCACTCTCGTAGATACGACTCTCCCACACACTCGTAGGTACGACTCACGCACACACTCGTATGTACGACTCACGCACACACTCGTAGATTAGATATGACTCTCCCACACACTCGTAGATTAGATATGACTCTCCCACACACTCGTAGATGACTCTCCCACACACTCGTAGATATGACTCCCACACACTCGTAGATATGACTCCCACACACTCGTAGGTTGTAATGTGCATTTTCATAACAGTGTTATGCTTAACAATTCGCAAACAGGCGAAATTATTTACAAACATTGTCTTTACGTCCACAGCAGGACTCGAACCTGCAAACTCTGTATCAGAGTACAGCAGTACTTTACCACGGAGCCAGGCCCCGTGGCAAAGTAGTACTGTGGACTCCGATACAGAGTTTGCAGGTTCGAGTCCTGCTGAGGACGTAGAGACAATGTTTGTAAATAACAGTGTCATGTATAGATCTGTATTGGAAAGTCGTGTGGTGGTGGTGGCAGGTCACAAGAGAGGAGGCTGGGAATTACATCATTCTGCTACGTAATGTGTTATTATATAAGCTACTCACAGGGTGCTGCTGGCTCTCCACAGCCATTATGTAGGCCAACCTTACTATTGCATTATATCTCTTCAGTAGTTTCTCTCTCTCTCTCTCTCTCTCTCTATCTCTCTCTGTCTCTGTCTCTGTCTCTCTCTGTCTCGGTCTGTCTGTCTGTCTCTCTGTCTCGGTCTGTCTGTCTGTCTCTCTGTCTCGGTCTGTCTGTCTCTGTCTCGGTCTGTCTGTCTGTCTCTCTCTGTCTCGGTCTGTCTGTCTCTCTCTCTCTCTCTCTCTTCTCTCTCTCTCTCTCTCTCTCTGTCTCTGTCTCTCTGTCTCTCTCTGTCTCTGTCTCTGTCTCTTCTCTCTCTGTCTCTCTCTCTGTCTCTCTCTCTGTCTCTCTCTCTCTCTCTCTCTCTCTCTCTCTCTCTCTCTCTCTCTCTCTCTGTCTCTCTCTCTCTCTCTCTCTCTCTCTCTCTCTCTGTCTCTCTTCTCTCTCTCTCTTCTCTCTCTCTCTCTGTCTCTCTCTCTCTGTCTCTCTCTCTCTCTCTTTCTCTCTCTGTCTCTCTCTGTCTCTCTCTCTCTCTCTCTCTTCAGGAATATAGAGATAAATATTACCTTGCAGGTGAGTTATGCAAGGCGTGTTGCAAGAAGAGAGCCTATCACAGCCAGGGCTGGACTCGGGATGAATCTCTTACAAAATGTGTACTAACCGTGCTGTGTGGATTGCGTGTTTCCCTCCCACCCGTGTGCTTCGCTGCTCCCACCCGTGTGCTTCGCTGCTCCCACCCCACATTATATCTTTGTTATACTCAGTCGGTTAAGTTTAGTTTATAGATAACTGATATGGTATCAAATAGTGAGGAAAGAAAAGAAAAAGACAGAGGGAAATCTTTGATGTTGACGGTAATAAAGCAATGAAACGTTTATGAACAGGAAAGCTGAAGAGTAAATAATATAAGTAGCAAATAAAGTAACAGAAGGGAAGTAACATAGCAGTAGCAGAGGTGTATAATCCCCGCCGAACAACAGGAAACCAAGGAAACAGTATGGAGCAACAGGCAACAATAAACACACTGGAAAAAATAACATCTGAAAGACCAGGAAGAACCAAGTTAAAACTATTTAACATTTTAATCACTGGGGAACTGATTGAGAGAACTGGGACTTCCATGGAAAAGAACTAGGCTCGTGGAGACAGCACTATGAGTCTTTATGTGACGGGAAGAACAAGAGGAGGATGAACCACTCAGGATACCTTTAGTACTCACACTAAACGACTTTGACATTGAAAATATTCTCACCAGGTCCAGCCACTACTGTATTACGTGTGACGGGAGGAAGAGACAGACTCTTACTATGGAAATTTTTAAGAATGTGTCAAGAGTGATGATTAGTTAACCTGGGGGTAAAGTATTCTCTAGTTGGGTTAGACTAGGTGGTTAGTACCAGTTTAAAGTTGGGTATCAACCAGGCGTGGGGGGTAGTACCCCTGAGGGAGGTGGGTATCAGCCAGGAGTGGTGGGTATCAGCCGACGTGGAGTGAGAGTCATTAAGGCTCAAGGTCACTTACACCCATGACAAACAACACAGCGTGGGAGGAGCCACAGTATAGCTCCCGGCCCTCCTTTTCTCTCCCTCCCTCCCTCCCTCCACCATGGCGTCATCACAGGGGTACCTGAAGCCAGGTGAAGGACCATGACGTCATCACTGGGATACCTGTTTAGGAGAGTGGGAAGTGGGATGCTGTGAAGGTGCAGTTGATGGCGTCAAACTCCTTTCACCGTTTTAAAGTGTGTATGATAGGGCTTAAGAAGCGGGTCCAGGAGCCAAGTTTATCCCCGCAAACATGAACAGCAGAGTACGAGTGCTTTGTACGCACTTACACCAGAGATTATTGTGTACGCTGGAGGAGCAGGCAGGGATACAAGAAAGACTGGGATTCATAATTGGTGTTCCTGGCGAGATGGTCCTCTCGCTTCACACGGCGAGGGCCTGGGTTCGATTCCCAGCCAGGGCAGAAACATTGGGCGTGTTTCTTTACACCTGTTGTCTATGTTCCCCATCAGTAAAATGGGCACCTGGGTGTTAGTCGACTGGTGTGAGTCGCATCCTAGGACACTGACCTAATCTGCACGAAATGCTCAGCATAACAAGGGACTTTCTATATAGTAGTATGTCACTGATGTCAGCTAGGCCTGTATACCATGTACATGTACTTGTAGTAAATAAAGATATTATTATTATTATTATTATTATTATTATTATTATTATTATCTCTGGGGATGATGCTAAAGTGAGCTATTGCAGAAAACAAGGAAAGGTCATAAGAAAATCTGGACAGACAGCAGGACTGGTCGGGCGGGTGGTTAGTGGAATTCAACCCCAGCAGGAGCAGATTCATGGAAATCAGGGAAGCAGAAAGAAGATTGGATACGGATACATATTGTGGAAGTGAGAAGCTACGAACCTCAGACAAGGACAAGGACCAAGACCAAGGTGTAACTGCCTCTGATATCTCTTACCTTTGATAGATTTCAATAGTTTTCTTACTCTGTAGCCGGCTCTGTGAGAAGATTGTCTGATACTTGCCTGATCAACCAGGTTGTTGCTGCTGACGGCCCGCTGGCCCATATAGCCATTACAGCCTGGTTGATCTAGCACTTGGGGGGAAGTCCCTGTCGACTTTCCTCTTGAAAATTTCTAAATTTATTTCGGCAGTGTTTCTGACATCTTCTAGTAAGATGTTGAAAAACCTGGGACCAAGGTTGACTCAGTGTTCTTTATATATTGTACCCACGGTGCCCATGCTTTTTACTGGGTTTATTCTATATATTCTCATATACAACTCTCACTCCAGTGTGTTGTTATGCCAGTGGGCAGATTTGAGATTAGTACCCCAAGTATTTCTTACGTATACTGTATATTATAATTCTCTCTCTCTCTCTCTCTCTCTCTCTCTCTCTCTCTCTCTCTCTCTCTCTCTCTCTCTCTCTCCAGCGGAAACACACTTCAGTCAAGTAGCCTGGGAAACATGTGAATGTGGCGACCTTGTCCGTATGTGGGTACCATGTTGATGTTGTGTACTCTGGTAGGTCTGACATACGTCATATACATCCACCCAGGAACCTTAACCAACACATATACATACATGGATGACCGCCGCCGCCGCACTGAACTGACAGTTATGACTTGATACGTGAGTTACGATACAACCTAACACTCCACCCACAACCGTGACAATAACCAGTCACCCACAGCCGTGACGACAAGAACTCATTAAAAGCCGTGACAATAACCCTCCAACCACAGGCGTGACAATACTCATACAAGCACAGTCGTGACAATACTTATACAACCACAGTCGTGACAATACTTATACAACCACAGTCGTGACAATACTTATACAATCACAGTCGTGACAATACTCATACAAGCACAGTCGTGACAATACTTAAATAGTACAACCACAGCGTCGACAATACTTATACAATCACAGTCGTGACAATACTCATACAAGCATAGTCGTGACAATACTTATACAATCACAGTCGTGACAATACTCATACAAGCACAGTCGTGACAATACTTATACAATCACAGTCGTGACAATACTTATACAAGCACAGTCGTGACAATACTCATACAAGCACAGTCGTGACAATACTTATACAATCACAGTCGTGACAATACTCATACAAGCACAGTCGTGACAATACTTATACAATCACAGTCGTGACAATACTTATACAATCACAGTCGTGACAATACTCATACACGCACAGTCGTGACAATACTCATACAAGCACAGTCGTGACAATACTTATACAATCACAGTCGTGACAATACTCATACAAGCACAGTCGTGACAATACTTATACAACCACAGTCGTGACAATACTTATACAAGCACAGTCGTGACAATACTCATACAAGCACAGTCGTGACAATACTCATACAAGCACAGTCGTGACAACACTCATACAAGCACAGTCGTGACAATACTCATACAAGTACAGTCGTGACAATACTCATACAAGACAGTCGTGACAATACTACACAGTCGTGACATACTAAAGACAGTCGTGACAATACTCATACAAGCACAGTCGTGACAATACTCATACAAGCACAGTCGTGACAATACTCATACAAGTACAGTCGTGACAATACTCATACAAGTACAGTCGTGACAATACTCATACATACAAAAGTCGTGACAATACTCATACAAGCACAGTCGTGACAATACTCATACAAGCACAGTCGTGACAATACTCATACAAGCACAGTCGTGACAATACTCATACAAGCACAGTCGTGACAATACTCATACAAGCACAGTCGTGACAATACTCATACAAGCACAGTCGTGACAATACTCATACAAGCACAGTCGTGACAATACTCATACAAGCACAGTCGTGACAATACTCATACAAGCACAGTCGTGACAACACTCATACAAGCACAGTCGTGACAATACTCATACAACCACAGTCGTGACAACACTCATACAAGTACAGTCGGGACAATACTTATACAAGCACAGTCGTGACAATACTCATACAAGCACAGTCGTGACAATACTCATACAAGCACAGTCGTGACAATACTCATACAAGTACAGTCGTGACAATACTCATACAGACAGTCGACAACTCACAAGTCGTGACAATACTCATACAAGCACAGTCGTGACAATACTCATACAAGCACAGTCGTGACAATACTCTACAACACACGACAAACTCATACAAGCACAGTCGTGACAATACTCATACAAGCACAGTCGTGACAATACTCATACAAGCACAGTCGTGACAATACTCATACAAGCACAGTCGTGACAATACTCATACAAGCACAGTCGTGACAATACTCATACAAGCACAGTCGTGACAATACTCATACAAGTACAGTCGTGCTAGTAGTTCCGGGCCATCAGATGGTAGTATTGAGGATGTGAAGGAAGGTGTCTGACGAGTGAACACTTTGTGTATGAGAGAGAGTGAGGGAAGGGGTAGTTCAGTTAGGTGTCATCAGAGACTTCTTAATACTCTCAGTGGTGTAACACTACGGACATCATCCGCCAATTTTCACATTTGTGGGCACTGGTTAGTAAGTACAGGTATACCTAGAGTATACCTGGAGTATACCTAGAGTATACCTAGAGTATACCTGGAGTATACCTAGAGTATACCTGGAGAGGGTTTCGGAGGTCAACGCCCTCGGGGGCCTGGTCCTCGCGGTTGATCAGGGCCTGATCAACCAGGCTGTTACTGCTGGCCGCACGCAAACCAACGTACGAACCACAACTCGGCTGGTCAGGTACTGACTTTAGGTGCCTGTCCAGTGCCTTCTTGAAGACAGCCAGTAACGTATGTGTAAATTACCTAAGATAACCCAAAAAAGTCAGACAAAGTGACTTATTTCCATTGGGGTTTTGGTAGGTAAGACACATAGGCAACACTTAGGCAACTTTATGCCGAAACGTTTCGCCTACACAGTAGACTTCTTCAGTCAAGTACAGAAAGTAGGCAGAAGCAGTAGAGATGTGAAGACGGCTTTTATTTTCCTAGAGTCGGACTACTGCCACTACCACTACCACTATTACCATCGCCACTACCACTATTACCATCGCCACTACCACTATTACCATCGCCACTACCACTATTACCATCGCCACTACCACTATTACCATCGCCACTACCACTATTACCATCGCCACTACCACTATTACCATCGCCACTACCACCATTATCATCTTCCTCGCCATCCTCCTTATATTCCATTTTTATCTTTCTTACTGATTCCATCTTTATCACGTGAAGAAAGAGGCAATAATGGAGGTAGCGAAGGCAGTGAAGGAAGGCAGGAGAGGGAGACACGCAAGAGAGGAAAAGTCATAATTCTGTATGATACAGAGGAACAGGAAGTAACGTTGTGTTCAATGATTTCATAAATTCTGTAATATCTTGCTGGAAAATACATATGTATGAACTGACAGTGGGAAGCAGACAGTTCAGTGTCAGGTAACAAGAAGAAATATCAACTTGCTTCTTACTATAGCTTTTTGACTAGGTGAAACCCATTATTCTGTGTTTGAATAGAAATAACAATATGTTGTTGTTCAAGGTCATGATATGACTTGTGTTTTACGTCCGGCAGTACTGTGATTGTTGAGTGAACTCATGGCTGCCGTGGACCGTGTAGCAGCTCTTGTACTTACCTGTGTGTGTGTGTGTGTGTGTGTGCTTACCTATTTGTGGTTGCAGGTGTCGATTCACAGCTCCTAGCTCCGTGTGTGTGTTTTCCAGTGTCAGGAGAGATAGGGGGATATGATAACGACATATCAAATACTGAGGGGAATCGACAAGGTGGACAGAGACAGGATGTTCCAGAGATGGGACACAGCAACAAGGGGTCACAGTGTGTGTACTCACCTAATTGTACTCACCTAATTGTGGTTGCAGGGGTCGAGACTCAGCTCCTGGCCCCGCCTCTTCGCTGTCTGCTACTGGGTCTCTGCTCTCCCTGCTCCATGAGCTTTATCATACCTTGTCTTAAAACTATGTATGGTTCCTGCCTCCACTATATCATTCTCTAGTCCATTCCACTTCCTGACTACTCTGTGGCTGAAGAAATGTTTCCTGACATCCCTTTGACTCATCTGAGTCTTCAGCTTCCAGTTGTGTCCCCTTGTTTCTGTGTTCCCTCTCTGAAACAACCTGTCACTATCTACCTTGTCAATTCCCCGCAGTATTTTGTATGTCGTTATCATGTCTCCTCTGACCCTTCTTTCCTCCAGTGTTGTTAGTCCTATTTCCCTCAGCCTTTCTTCATAAGACAGACCCCTGAGTTGTGGAACTAACCTTGTCGCAAACCTTTGCACTGTGTGTGTGTGTGTGTGTGTGTGTGTGTGTGTGTGCACGTGTGCACTCATCGAATTGTACTCACCGAATTGTGTGTCCTCTTAAATAACAATCACCGGCATTATTGGTTCCTGGCGTCGTGGTCCCTGTCATACCTTCTCTTCAAACTGGGTATTGAATTTGCCTCTTACCACTTCGTCATCCAGCTCATCCCACTTATTTATCACTTTAAGGCTCGTGGTTCATCTGTGTCTATAGTGTCCAGTTGTTACCTCTCTCCTCTATGCTTCTCAGTCTAAAAACTCTGTTGCTAGCTACTCTGTCAAAACCTCTGAGTATCTTGTATATCGTAAGTACGTCTTCCGTAATCCTTTTTTCTGAAGTGGTCAGGTTGAGACCCTTCAATGTGTCTTCACAACTCAGTCCTCTCATTTCTGGCAACAGTCTTCTTACAAACCTTTGCAACTTTTTTAGTTTTAGTATATGTTTGACCAAGTGAGGGCTCCATGCTGCTGCTGCATTTATTATTATTATTATTATTATTATTATTATTATTATGTGAGTATTATTATTGACAGGGCGGGGACCTGCGCGCTAATATAGAAGGACTGCTAAAGAAGTTCAGAGTGACTAAAGAAAACGAGAAGGTGAGGATTATTATTATTATTATTATTATCATTATCATTGTCATTATTATTATTATTATCATTATCATTGTTATTATTATTATTATTTTATCATTATCATTATTATCATCATTATTATTATTATTATTATTATTATTATTATTATTATTATTATTATTATTATTATTATTATTATTATTCTTGGTTTGCTCAGATAAGTATAGATTATGTAAATGTTGCAAGAGTAAGTGTGCTGGGTCATGATGGCCAAGAAAAGTTTTGGTTAATTCCACAAAGGAAAAATCAATCGTAGGTAAACTTACCAGGATTTTGAGTTATATAACAGTGAGATTGTTGCAGTGATTGACCGTTCATATGCAGTGACTGGTGAAACTTGCAGTGACTGGTGAAACTTGCAGTGACTGGTGAAACTTGCAGTGACTGGTGAAACTTGCAGTGACTGATAAAACTTGCAGTGACTGGTGAAACATGCAGTGACTGGTGAAACTTGCAGTGACTGGTGAAACTTGCAGTGATTGGTGAAACATGCAGTGTACCAGTGAAACATGCAGTGACTAGTGAAACATGCAGTGTACCAGTGAAACATGCAGTGTACCAGTGAAATATGCAGTGTACCAGTTAAATATGCAGTGACTAGTGAAACATGCAGTGTACCAGTGAAACATGCAGTGTACCAGTGAAACATGCAGTGACTAGTGAAACATGCAGTGTACCAGTGAAACATGCAGTGTACCAGTGAAACATGCAGTGTACCAGTGAAATATGCAGTGACTAGTGAAACATGCAGTGTACCAGTGAAACATGCAGTGTACCAGTGAAACATGCAGTGTACCAGTGAAACATGCAGTGACTAGTGAAACATGCAGTGTACCAGTGAAAACTAAAATCTATGGGCTATTAGGGTCAGTGAAGTCAGTGTGTGGAGGCGACGGAAAGCATGTAAGCAAGGATTAGTTTTAGTTTAATATCTTTATTATGCACCCCATACCCATCCTGTGGGCGGTAGTATATCTTTCTCTAGACTATTCCACTTCCTGACTACTCTGTGGCTGAAGAAATGCTTCCTAACATCCCTTTGACTCATCTGAGTCTTCAGCTTCCAGTTGTGTCCCCTTGTTTCTGTGTTCCCTCTCTGGAACATCCTGTCCCTGTCTACCAGTGTACGGGTGGGGGTCGAACCAGTGTCGAGTGAGACGTACAACTTCAGACCAGTGTTATTACAACTTGGTGAGTCATGATAACAACTTTAAGTCTGAAAATAAAGTGATGCAAGATAGCCACTCTTAGCCTGCAAATTCCCCAATGCAAAAACAAACATGCAGTGACTAGTGAAACTTGTAGTGACTAGTGAAACATGCAGTGTACCAGTGAAACATGCAGTGACTAGTGAAACATGCAGTGTACCAGTGAAACATGCAGTGACTAGTGAAACATGCAGTGACTAGTGAAACATGCAGTGACTAGTGAAACTTGCAGTGACTAGTGAAACATGCAGTGACTAGTGAAACTTGCAGTGACTAGTGAAACATGCAGTGTACCAGTGACAGTGACTAGTGAAACTTGCAGTGACTAGTGAAACTTGCAGTGACTAGTGAAACATGCAGTGTACCAGTGAAACATACGGTATACCAGTGAAATATGCAGTGACCAGTGAAACATGCAGTGTACCAGTGAAACATGCAGTGACTAGTGAAACATGCAGTGTACCAGTAAAACATAGTGACTAGTGAAACATGCAGTGTACCAGTGAAACATGCAGTGACTAGTGAAACATGCAGTGACTAGTGAAACATGCAGTGACTAGTGAAACATGCAGTGACTAGTGAAACTTGCAGTGACTAGTGAAACATGCAATGTACCAGTGAAACTTGCAGTGACTAGTGAAACATGCAGTGTATCAGTGAAACATGCAGTGACTAGTAAAACATGCAGTGACTAGTGAAACATGCAGTGTACCAGTGAAATATGCAGTGTACCAGTGAAACATGCAATGACTAGTGAAACATGCAGTGTACATGTGAAACAGTGTAAAAGTGAAACATACAGTATACCAGTGAAACATACAGTATACCAGTGAAACATGCAGTGACTAGTGAAACATGCAGTGTACATGTGAAACATACAGTGTACCAGTAAAACATGCAGTGACTAGTGAAACATGCAGTGACTAGTGAAACATGCAGTGACTAGTGAAACATGTAGTGACCAGTGAAACATGCAGTGTACCAGTGAAACATGCAGTGTACCAGTGAAACATGCAGTGTACCAGTGAAACATACAGTATACCAGTGAAACATGCAGTGTACCAGTGAAACATACAGTATACCAGTGAAACATGCAGTGTACTAGTGAAACATGCAGTGTACCAGTAAAACATGCAGTGTACCAGTGAAACATGCAGTGTACCAGTGAAACATACAGTGTACTAATGAAACATGCAGTTTACCAGTGAAACATATAGTGCACCGGTGAAACATAGTGTACCTGTGAAACATAGTGTACTAATGAAACATGCAGTTTACTAGTGAAACATATAGTGTACCAGTGAAACATACAATGTACCTGTGAAACATACAGTGTACCAGTGAAACATGCGGTGTACCAGTGAAACATAGTGTACCAGTGAAACAGTGTACCAGTGAAATATACGATGTACCAGTAAAACATGCAGAGTATCGGTGAAACATGCAGTGTACCAGTGAAACATGCAGTGTACCAGTGAAACATGCAGTGTACCAGTGAAACATAGTATACCAGTGAAACATGCAGTGTACCAGTGAAACATGCAATGTACCAGTGAAACATTCAGTGTACCAAGAAATATGAAGTGTACCAGTGAAACATGCAATGTACCAGGAAACATGCAGTATACCAGTGAAACATGCAGTGTACCAGAGAAACATGCAGTGTACCAGTGAAACATTCAGTGTACCAAGAAATATGAAGTGTACCAGTGAAACATAAAGTAACTAGTGAAACATGTAATGTACCAGGAAACATGTAGTGTACTAGTGAAACATGTGTACCAGTGAAACATGTAATGTACCAGTGAGCCATACAGAGTACCAGTGAAACATGTAGTGTACCAGTGAACCAGAGTACCATTGAAACATATACAAAGTTCCAGTGAAACATGCAGTGTACCAGTAAAACATGCAGTGTACCAGTGAAACATGTAGTGTACCAGTGAAAAATAGTGTACCAGTGAAACATACAGTGTACCAGTGAAACATGCAGTGTACCAGTGAAACATGCAGTGTACCAGTGAAACATGCAGTGTACAAGTGAAACATGTAGCGTACCAGTGAAACATGCAGTGTACCAGTGAAACATGCAGTGTACCAGTGAAACATGCAGTGTACCAGTGAAACATGCAGTGTACCAGTGAAACATGCAGTGTACCAGTGAAACATGCAGTGTACCAGTGAAACATGCAGTGTACCAGTGAAACATGCAGTGTACCAGTGAAACATGCAGTGTACCAGTGAAACATGCAGTGTACCAGTGAAACATGCAGTGTACCAGTGAAACATGCAGTGTACCAGTGAAACATGCAGTGTACCAGTGAAACATGCAGTGTACCAGTGAAACATGCAGTGTACCAGTGAAACATGCAGTGTACCAGTGAAACATGCAGTGTACCAGTGAAACATCTGGTGTACCAGTGAAACATGCAGTGTACCAGTGAAACGCAGTGTACCAGTGAAACATACAGTGTACAAGTGAAACATGCAGTGTACCAGTGAAACATATAGTGTACCAGTGAAACATGCAGTGTACCAGTGAAATATACAGTGTACCAGTGAAACATGCAGTGTACCAGTGAAACATGCAGTGTACCAGTGAAACATGCAGTGTACCAGTGAAACATACAGTGTACCAGTGAAACATGCAGTGTACCAGTGAAACATGCAGTGTATAAGTGAAACATGCAGTGTACCAGTGAAACAGTGTACGAGTGAAACATGCAGTGTACCAGTGAAACGTACAGTGTACCAGTGAAACAGTGTACGAGTGAAACATGTAGTGTACCAGTGAATTACTAAAACATACAATGAACCACAGAAATATACAGTGAAACATTTCCCACTGGAATACACACATATATAATGCTTATGTGCTGATACTAGTTGTTTGTGTTGCAGGAGTGTTTCTTATTTGTTGTTTGTGTTGCAGGAGTGTTTCTTACTTGTTGTTTGTGTTGCAGGAGTGTTTCTTACTTGTTGTTTGTGTTGCAGGAGTGTTTCTTACTTGTTGTTTGTGTTGCAGGAGTGTTTCTTACTTGTTGTTTGTGTTGCAGGAGAGTGAGATCTTTACACTGGCCAACTTGGACAACGGCTGCATCAGGAAGTTCATCGTCAAGAAAGTGGACGAATCGGTAAGTTCTCTCTGTCTCCGTCAACACAGTACAGAGTATACATGGTATACAGAGTATTCATAGTATACAGAGTATACATAGTATACGAGGAATGCCTCAAACCAGTGCTACCTTGTATAGAAAAAAGTATTTTTTTTAAATAGGAATAGTTGAGTTTGGACTTTAACTGTTATTACACTATTACTACTAAATCTACTACTATTACTACTACCACTGTCAGTGCTACTGCTGCTACTACTAGTACTACTACTACTATAATTCTATTACAGTTATAATACTACTACTGTCTCAGACCTGGCCGCGGGGGCGTTGACCCCTGAAACCCTCTCCAGGTACACTATCACTACTACTGCTACTAGTATTATTACTACTACTACTGTCAGTACACAGTCAGTACTCGCACATGTATACAAGGTAAAGTACGTAGTACCAGTGTAGAGCCCACACCTCATGAAGTGTGTGAAGACATTAGAGAAAGTGCAGAGGTAGGCAGATGACTGGTCCAAGAGCTCAGACCCCGCACCTACGAGGAGAGACTATAATAACTGAACCTGCTGACCTTAGACGATAGAAAGGTTTGGGAGACATGATAATAACGTACAAGCTACTAAAAGCAGGTATGAACACACTGTTTAAACCGAAGTATCTGGGGACATGGGGATATAAACAACGTAACTGGGGGACATGGGGATATAAACAACGTAACTGGGGGACATGGGGATATAAACAAAGCAACTGGGGACATGGGGATATAAACAAAGCAACTGGGGACATGGGGATATAAACAAAGTAACTGGGGACATGGGGATATAAACAAAGCAACTGGGGACATGGGGATATAAACAACGCAACTGGGGACATGGGGATATAAACAAAGTAACTGGGGACATGGGGATATAAACAACGCAACTGGGGGACATGGGGATATAAACAACGCAACTGGGGACATGGGGATATAAACAACGCAACTGGGGGACATGGGGATATAAACAACGCAACTGGGGACATGGGGATATAAACAACGTAACTGGGGACATGGGGATATAAACAACGCAACTGGGGGACATGGGGATATAAACAACGTAACTGGGGGACATGGGGATATAAACAAAGCAACTGGGGACATGGGGATATAAACAACGTAACTGGGGACATGGGGATATAAACAACGCAACTGGGGACATGGGGATATAAACAACGCAACTGGGGGACATGGGGATATAAACAACGTAACTGGGGGACATGGGGATATAAACAAAGTAACTGGGGGACATGGGGATATAAACAACGTAACTGGGGACATGGGGATATAAACAACGTAACTGGGGGACATGGGGATATAAACGAAGCAACTGGGGACATGGGGATATAAACAAAGCAACTGGGGACATGGGGATATAAACAAAGTAACTGGGGACATGGGGATATAAACAAAGCAACTGGGGACATGGGGATATAAACAACGCAACTGGGGGACATGGGGATATAAACAACGCAACTGGGGGACATGGGGATATAAACAACGCAACTGGGGGACATGGGGATATAAACAACGTAACTGGGGGACATGGGGATATAAACAACGCAACTGGGGGACATGGGGATATAAACAACGCAACTGGGGGACATGGGGATATAAACAACGTAACTGGGGGACATGGGGATATAAACAAAGTAACTGGGGGACATGGGGATATAAACAAAGTAACTGGGGAACAGGCATATAAACAAAGTAACTGGGGAACAGGGATATAAACAAAGTAACTGGGGGACATGGGGATGTAAACGGAAAATGAAAGCTTATTAATGAGCCTGAGACGTGAGGATGAGCCTGAGGGCAACCAGGGAGTGGAAGACAGACGAGGCAGTGCTTGCAGCACTCTTCATACACGGTTTTGAGGAGAGGTACGAAAGGGCCCATTGGGCAGGGAGCTTGTGAAACCGGTTATATACGTTTTAAGATGCGGGACCAGGAGCTGAGAGGCGAACTCTGCAATTAAAAATAATTGAGAACTTGGTTAGTACACACACACACACACATATATACATATGCATTCATACATACATACATACAAACATACATACACTAAAAACTTGTATACTCTGAGTCAATGCTACAATATTAATGTCAGTTCGAGGTATTGTTTTTTTTAACTAACAATGATAAAGTAAGAAAACAAAAGTGCATCAGAGATCACAAGAGAGGTGTTGTCGGCAGCCGCTAGATAATTCGACTCCTTGCCAGTGTTTTTGTTATTGTTTTGTGCTGTGTGTTGATCATATATGAGTGTTAACAAGGAGAGTGTACAAAAATTATCATTGATGCTGATACAGTGTGACTCTGACGTTGCTTGTGTGTGTGTTAGAAGTTAACTTAGTATTTGGACAGTAAGTCAGCTTCAGCGTGTCAAGGTCGTCTGTTGCTGCATGCTGACTTTCTTCTCTACTTAAAGTCTTTGTTCTTACTTAGACTGTGTCATATAGTATTCCGTGAAGCGCTGGACTCGTGTGGGGACATTCACTGCAACGAGTGGTGGACCTTCGTTCCTCCAGATGTTTTCCTGGTTTACCTCTGTTGCTGCTCCACTTCCTGTCTACTGTCTGCTCTTGTCTCACACTGTCCTTGTCACACTTTCTGTCCTTGTCTGACACTGTCTGCTCTTGTCTCACACTGTCTGCTCTTGTCTCACACTGTCTGTCCTTGTCTCACTAACTCAGCAATAACTGGCCACAATGAAGCGGTTAACATTCTTCTTCTCTTGATAACAGTGACTGAACATGAGTGCCTTGACTGGTGTGAGCTGTCTGGCACCCTCCCTGACTGGTGTGAGCTGTCTGGCACCCTCCCTGACTGGTGTGAGCTGTCTGGCACCTCCCTTGACTGGTGTGAGCTGTCTGGCACCTCCCTTGACTGGTGTGAGCTGTCTGGCACCCTCCCTGACTGGTGTGAGCTGTCTGGCACCCTCCCAGACTGGTGTGAGCTGTCTGGCACCTCCCTTGACTGGTGTGAGCTGTCTGGCACCCTCCCTGACTGGTGTGAGCTGTCTGGCACCCTCCCTGACTGGTGTGAGCTGTCTGGCACCCTCCCTGACTGGTGTGAGCTGTCTGGCACCTCCCTTGACTGGTGTGAGCTGTCTGGCACCCTCCCTGACTGGTGTGAGCTGTCTGGCACCCTTCCAGACTGGTGTGAGCTGTCTGGCACCCTCCCTGACTGGTGTGAGCTGTCTGGCACCCTCCGAGCCTTGTCAGTCGTTAAGAGCAGAATCTTTAAGTATATTGTTGTCAGTGTAGAGATGAAAAACAGTCACAGCCTAAATGATCCACCTGCAGTTGATACCTAACATACCATGCAGTTGACAGGCTTCAAACCTAATACGCTTAATTGTAAGAGAATTGTATTCTCGTTGATTGTAATATCCCAGCTGGTCTGGTGAGTGTGCTTGACTTCCTGATCCACCAACTTGTGGCTTCTGGTAAACGCTCCATTCCCACTCTCACTCGACCAGTCTTGCTTTTACTGCCGTGCGGTTATGATGCTCTCATAGTCTGGTTGACCACAACCACTGTCGTCTGTTGCTCGCGGTGTTCTCACACCGACTGTACACTCATTCTTTGTGGACAGAGAACGGTCCTCAGTGTTTGTACTGTTTTCTAATGTTTTAAGGTCCTCCTTATCCCAAATGTATAAGTACTCTCTCTCCGACATGTGGGTATGTACTCACCTATTTGTGGTTGCAGGGGTCGAGACTCAGCTCCTGGCCCCACCTCTTCACTGATCGCTACTAGGTCCTCTCTATCCCTGCTCCATGAGCTTTATCATACCTCGTCTTAAAGCCTCCACTACATCACTCGCCAGACTATTCCACTTCCTGACAACTCTGTGACTTAAGAAATACTTCCTAACATCCCTTTGACTCATCTGAGTCTTCAACTTCAAATTGTGACCCCTTGTTTCTGTGTCCCATCTCTGGAACATCCTGTCTCTGTCCACCGTATCTATTCCCCGCAGTATTGTGTGTGTGTGTGGGTACACCACCAGTGTTGTGTGTACACGTGGCCTGGTTACAGGTATTACCAGCACACTGCAAGTGACAACACTGCTCATTGGTGGCACACACACCTTGTGGCGCCACCACTGATCTCCGGAGTGAGATAAGTGATGCTGGAATGATACTACCAGCGTCAACAGTTGTGCCAGGATTTTGCCACCATGAAAGAAGGCTGTTACTCGCGCGCACTTTCGCTCGCTCACCTTCGCTAGCGACTTTGACGATTGTGTGGAGGGGACGGGGGAGGGAAGAGGGACATATGTTAGGGGAAGGAAGAGGAAGAGGCAAGGTAACAGTTTATGGAAAATGGAACAGTGCTTAATTTTACATGTGATGACAAATGGAAGAGAGAGATTCCTCCTATTTTCCCCCACGTTTATCTTCCTGTCACTATTCTGCCTTCGTTTAACATCCTATTGCCCCTGTTCTGTCTACGTTTATCTTCTTAGTGTCCCTAATCTGTTCACGTTTATCATCCTGCTGTCCCTGTTCTTCCCTACCTTGCCAATATTCGTGACCTGCTCACCCCCATACACAAGGCTGAGGGACCCCACAAACACGCATGGCTGAGATACCCCTCCACACATACACAAGGCGGGCGGACCCTCCTCTCCCACACACACAAGGTGGAGGGACCCCCACACACAAGGTGGAGGGACCCCCACACACAAGGTAGAGGGACCCCCACACACAAGGTGGAAGGACCCCCACACACAAGGTGGGGAGACCCCCAACATACGAGGTGGAGGGACCCCCCACACACAAGGCGGAAGGACCCCCACACAAGAAAGGAGGAACACTACCCCCACCTCTCCAACAAACCTGTTTACTGAAGTAAACATGGAGAGAGTGACATCAGCGTCATGTGCTCAGCTGACAAACATGAGACTGACCTTCAGAAATATAGGCAAGGCAGTCAGAAATACTCCAGGTACATTCCTTGGATGTGCAACACACATCTAGCCAAACACACGAAGAAACTCCAGACTGAGCTGCAAGGAGAGATTGCACACTACATCTCTTGGTCTTTTGCGGAACTCAGAACAAGAGGGGATATGATCATAATATACAAAATACTCTAGATATAGACTAAGCAGACATTATAAAGTGAAAGTTTAACGAGGGAAAAAACAACAATTCCTTTTAGAGTGAAGCTTGGATACGCATATGAGACACTGACGACTACTCTTCTCATACACAATTTAAACTCTATGGACCACCTGAATACCATGTACTACCATACGATTGAGTACCATACACTACCACACTAGTTGTGTTTGGGGGGATCGAGTCTCTCCTCCGGAGTCTGTTTTTAACGTCAATTTCATCGGCATTACTGAGCCTAACCTCTTGGGCCTCAAGCACGTCACTTTTTTTCAACCCTGACACTGAAGAAATACTCTCTAACCTCCGTGTGACTCATCTGTGTCCCCTTGTTTCATACAAAGGACAATATAGGCTGATTGAAGATGCAGTTATCAGAAAGTGAAAAGGATCTGAGGGTAAATATAACACCAAGCATATCAGGTAAAAGGACACAAGTGCAACTATTGTGACATTTTATTGTGGCAACGTTTCGCTCTCCAGGAGCTTTATCAAGCCGTAACGGCTTGATAAAGCTCCTGGAGAGCGAAACGTTATCACAATAAAATGTCACATTAGTTGCACTTGTGTCCTTTTACCTAATATATTGTGGGTAATTCTACCAACATTAATACACCAAGTGTATCACCAGAAACACACACATCCAGTATAACGTCAGCGACATTGGCAAGACTGGCAAACCTCAGAGCAGCATTCGGGAACTTCAACAAATAATTATTTAGAATTTTATATATAACATATCTTAGGTCATTCATTGAGTAGCCCAGCATGGAGCCCACACCTGGTCAAGCACATGTAGCAGCTCCAGAAAGTCCAAAGGTTTGCGACTAAACTAGCAGCAGAACTGAGAGGAATGCAGTATGAGAAGAGGCTGAAGAAACTAACCCTGACGACCTTGGCGGAGAGGAGGACAAGGCGAGACATGATTATAACGTAGAAAATACTAAGAGGAGTTGAGAGGGCAGATAGGGGACAAACTAAATTAAGGGGACACAAGTGGAAACTGAAAACCACAGATGAGCCATAGGGATGTAAGGAAGTATGTTCTGAGTCTCAGAGTGGCATGATTAGAATGCGGAAGTGGTGGAAGAACAATCAATACACAGCTTTAAGAGTAGATACAGATATAATAGTACCCTCTTTGGATCACTACCTGCAGTCACTAAGATATATCACAGGCGCTAGAGTACATCACATGCACTAGAGTACACTCTTAAGATCACTACCTACCAGCATTGAAGTCTCCACCGTAGGCACACCAATAGTGCTGATCTGAGGAGGCAAACTTAGGAAGTCACTCTAGCTAGGTAAGTAGGAGGGAGGACCAGTGCAGGTGATGATGAGGTTACTCGTTCTTGACTCCCTCTAGCTACCTGGAAGGAGGACCCCTGAAGGACCCAGCCAGCTAGTCCACAGGGGTCAGGTACACACACTAATTACATGTGTGTGTGTGTGTGTGTGTTCCGGGAGGTGATACAAGGTAAACAGCGTCAGTCCTGCTTTACCTACAGCCAAGTTCCTGATTAACTCAAGGCTTTACTCTCTCTACCTCTACTTTTACCTCTGTTTCTACCATTACCTCTACTTCTACCTTTGATTCTCCCTCTAACTCTTGTACAACAATCCTGATCCTGGTTGTAGCACTGATGTTCACTCAGTTACAAAAATGTTCCTGTACTGTAACGTTTGTACAGATAGTAGCTTTATCAGGGAGTTTAATGTCTAGAGCACCAGGAGGCGATCACTTCCACTAACACTTAATACTAGAAGCTAGAGAATTAGCATGAAATACCTCGATATACTAGACAAAAACCCTATACTAGAAACTGGAGTACCACTAGTCTCTACCGGGAAATACTAGAAAGGGCATTAATACTAGTAGCTGGAGTATATATAAACACTTAAGCAGTATAATGTGATCCTTTAATAAAGGATCACATTATACTGCTTAAGTGTTTATATTTCCATTGTGTCGGTATTTTATACCATTTATTTCCAGCTTGAGTATACCCAGTCGGTACCAGGAATGTAAACTTTCCAGCACAAAAGCTAGAGTAAGCCAGTTAAGAGCTTAGGACTTGGTACGATTTCTCACTCTGCTGTCTTTAAGCTAATCATCCTCACACAGACAAGCACCCTCCTCCCACCAGCGAGGGTGTGGTGGTTGGTGAGGTGTGGTGTTGGTGGTGATATGTGAGGGTGGTGAGTGTAGTGTGGTGTCAACATACAGTCAGTACAGTAGTGGTGGAAAGCTATACAGGAACTGCACTGTATTGTCTGTTAACCTCCCTCTCTTCCCTTCCATTCTGCCTAACAGTCGCCCTAATTTACTTGCTTGTGTTGCTACATCACATACTTAATTGTGTCTTTCTTTACCATTATGTGCCGTTGATGGTGGTGCCGGGGAAGCTGTGTACGCACATAATAGCTTATCCTGAAAGCCAAAAAGAGGGATCGAGCAACGTTTTGCAGCGGTGCGGTCTATGGGGGACCAGCCCAGCCATTTATCGCACTTCCGGCGGCAGGTGGCGTAGTTACGGTGTGCCAGTGTAGTGTGGACCGTGTGCCAACCTAGCAGTGCCGCCCCACTACCACAGGTGCCATGATTTTACCATGGTGGGTCCGCAGGCCAACTCTAGAAGAGGACATTCTCAAGGCTTAGTGAGGATGCTAAAGGATTCGCGGATTCTGGCGTCCTAGGTTCTTTACACTTGTGTTATTCTTTCCGTTGATGCAGTGCTATCCCACGAAGGTGGTTATTACATAGTAAGGTTTGGCGAACATAAGAAGGGAGGAACACTACAGCAGGAATATTGATCCATACTAGGCAGGTCTTTCTCAAACCCAAACCCACTAACAAAAAATGTCTGCCCAACCCGTTTTCAATGCTGCTCAAGGAATAGGCTTTGATAATCCCATAAATTCATATGCAAGTCTCCATTGTTAGATGTTCTTGAAGAGGAGAGAGGAGTGAAGGTGTTGGGCAGAAGATGTGAGAGAGAAGTTGTACCATCATGATGGAGGGTATTACCATGCAAAGTTGCCGAGGTGTGGCACTCCCGTCTTGCAACACTCATCTAACTCGTTGAACATCTCGTGTACTTGTTCATACGTCACAGTACTTAATTAACTCGTTGAACTTCCCGTGTACACAATTGTTCGTGCGTCGGTAGTTGAAGCTCACTACAGAGCTCACTTGTAACAGTTGGTGAAGTTCACTACAGAGCTCACTAGTAACAATTAAAGCTCACTAGTAACAATTAAAGCTCACTAGTAACAGTTGGTGAAGCTCACTACAAGGCTCATTAGTAACAGTTGATAAAACTCGCCACAGAGCTCACTAGTAACAGTTAAAACTCACTACAGAGCTCACTAGTAAAAATTTAAGCTCACTGTGAACAGTTGGTGAAGCTCGCTACAGAGCTCACTAGTAACAGTTGGTGAAGCTCACTACAGAGCTCACTAGTAACAGTTGGTAAAGCTCACTACAGAGCTCACTAGTAACAGTTGGTAAAGCTCACTACAGAGCTCACTAGTAATAGTTGAAGCTCACTAATAGTTAAAGCTCACTACAGAGCTCACTAGTAACAGTTGGTGAAGCTCATTACAGAGCTCACTAGTAACAGTTGGTGAAGCTCACTACAGAGCTCGCTAGTAACAAAGCTCAATATGGAACTCACTAATAACAGTGAAGCTCACTACACAATACACAAATAACCCGCACATAAAAGACAGGAGCTTACGACGACGTTTCGGTCAGACTTTGACCATTTACAAAAAGGAGAGGAGGGAGTATATATAGGCCAGCAGACAGGGGCGGGACAAGAGAGGTAGTGGTAGAGGTAGTAGTGCAGAGTAGTAAAGAGCTCACTAGTAACAGTTAAAGCTCACTACTACTACTACTACTAATAGTACTTTATTTCAGCATGATACAATATTTGTACAGAGGTGAATAACATTTAGGTGTACACGCAGAAAGCACTTAGTATATATGCAGAGCATTTTGGGCAGACTTAAGATTAATATGACAATAACAATATGAGTAATTTTATACATACAGTCACTTGGGTGAGTGTAAGTATAAATTTAGGAGTTACAATGAATACAAGAGAATATCATATTAGTTCATGCTGTATGGCTTTTATCAAGTTTAATTGATAAGGAATTACAGGTTTTATTATTAACATAAAGGGGACACAATGTTTGGAAGGATTACAGATATTGAGAGTAAGAATATATTGGTGTACATGTGTTTATGACATTGAAAATATGGATCTTAGAATGCTATTAGTAAGCCACGGCCAACCCTAGTCGTTTATTAGTGATCCGTTTAGTTTTTTATGGGACAGTGTTTGTTGTACTGTCGATGTGTTTTGATTAGAAATATATCTATCCATTCATCGATACCATTGGCATTGGGAAATTCTGTAGGCCAGTCAACTCTGGCAGTGAAGTTACTTATTATGCCTCATCATGGAGTCGAAAAGAGACCTTGCTATCTTCCATTGATTGCTTAGAAATGTTTGTTATGAGGAAGGTTGGGTAGTGGTCAGTAGTGTTGTCAGTGATTATCCCTGATTTAAGGGGAGCTAGTATATTTGTCTACATATGGTCAGTTATGGTTGCACTCGTCCACTTAGGTGAAACTCACTAGTAATAGTTGAAGCTCATTACAGAATTAAAGCTCACTACACAGCTCGTTGGGAACAATTGCCAATATCGCTTTTAAATGCCAAGTAACGAAATTAACTTAGCAGCTGAAGTTGAGATTATTATTATTATTATTATTATTATTATTATTATTATTATTATTATTATTATTATTATTATTATTATTATTATTATTATTATTATTATTATTATTATTATTATTATTATTATTATTATTATTATTATTATTATTATTATTATTATTATTATTATTATTATTATTATTATTATAACAACAACAGTCGGAAAACTGCATTACCTACTGGGGAGAGAGAGGAGCTAAACTCAATATTGACCATAAATTAACCTGAAACTTAACTTAAAATTGAGGAAAAAAATTATCGAATCTGAGCAGTACATGGGTAACAGAATACAGTTATCATTAATGGGGAAAATCTTAATGGGGATCAGTTGTAAGGGGAGTACCTCAGGGTCCTTCCCTGGAATATTTTTTTTCATAATATACTGAAATATTTTAGTTACTGGAGTTAAGAGCAACATATATTTTGATAAGCTTAGGGAAACTTGAAGAGGACATTTTAATTATAGTTTTCTAGGTATCACTTTAGAGAATATAAAGGAAGGGAGAAGTTGCAGTATATGAGGGGGGAGAGAGAGAGAGTTTACTCACTTTGTTTCTGGTTCCTTACTCTGCAGGCTTTCCTCGCCTCAATCAACAATAAGACTAAGGAAGACAGCAAGTCACTGACAGACGAGAACGAGAACACGGCGGTACTTGAGAGTGACGAGGACCTGGGGGACGGGTGCCCACTCGTCCCGACCTCTGACGACGACACCAGCAAGGACAACAATGAAAAGAACAAAAGAAATGAGAAGAACAAGCACGAAGGTCTGGCCAACGGCAAACTAAAGAGCCAGGAGAGGAGGTCGTCGAGGTTCAAGCTTGGATGTGATGACTCCGATGAGGAGGACATTATGCCCGGGGAAGACAAGGAGGACAAAGACGACCCCGGGGTAGTTAATCCCGCTTTCTTCAGCGAGGACGAGGACGAGGTGGGACGGGGCGACGGCTCCACCACCTCGGCCAGGTCGTCGCCAGATCAATCACCTTCATCATCTCGAAGACTAAACTTCAGGTTAGTTAGTCTCTTGGTCTCTCGGTTCTCATAACATCACTTGAGGTTTCATCTCTCTGGCAGCTCACTTTTACTCTGTAGAAGCTTCCTCAGTTCTTTGGGAAATTATTTTTGAAGGAATTTGCATTTCCAGTAGTAACCTACTAAGTTTATCTTGGAGTACATAAATGTAAATAAATAGATTATGTTTTTGCTAAATATTCATGGAGAAGCAGTAATGTCATTAGGATCATTCAGCTCCAGAGAAATGGGAACTAATCAGATTTGATCTGATAAAGGGGAGGGTAGTCCTGTTTCCTTGTATTTAGTTTCCTTTACAGTCATCTAGGTACAGTACTTTCCTTGAAGGTTCCAGCTTTATCTCTCAGCATACTTGTAGAGTACAAGTTTACATTCTGCATACTTGCAGAATGTAAAGTTCCTGAACTTTTCTCTGGTAGGAGGGAAACTCCTCAGTTTTGGTGTTTTGGAGGATTATTTTGTTTACTGGCAGTTGGCTATGGATCATAATTTCCATAAATGGCACATGCAGACTTATGGGACAATGCTCTTTATAGCAAGTTATAGCCTCATAGTGCAATATGTCCTCAGTGCAGTTCGACTTTGACAAGTTCTAGTTGATGAAAGATTCCTTGGTGAAGCTGACTAGTGATACTCAGGAGGGCTTCATACCTAGGTGCTCTTCCTTGATCTAAAGGAAACCTATAACATGTTATAGAAGATTGATATTTTCTTCCGTCTTTCGTACTGTGAGTGTCATTTGTTCTGGTTTCACCATCAGTTTGAGTAACAGATCATTCAAGATCGTTGGTTTATGCTACTTGTAGTTTTTCCTAACCATTGGGGGTCTGGGTCCAATGTATGCTTGGACTGTTGAGTGTTCTGCTTGCCCTGGTGCAGTTTTACTCCAGCTTACCCTGTGGTTCAGAAGTGTCAGAATCACTCGCCTGTTTCCACACCCAGTACAAAGACATGGAGTTTTGTTGGTGCCCTGGTCATGTTTGGGTCCTGAGTAATAAATGGACTGATGTGTAGGTTAATTCTGCTGTATTAAACATATTCTATAAGAGACCTATGTTTGACTGTGACCTTTTGGGTCACATTCATCATCCTAAGGAAGTGTCAACCCTAGTTGGCTTTAAAGACAAGCAGCAAGTTATGATGTATAGCGTTCAGCAAGAGGTGGGCATTTGGCATTCCTTCCAAAAGAATCGCAACAGTGAGATGATTCTGTGTAAACTGATGATAGAGCGCATTCACTTCACCCACAGCCACTTGCTTGTGAGTGCTCTTGCCCTCTCTCTCTGATATATATACTTGTAGCATGCTGCTGACTGCTCCACATTTTTAAGCTGTTTGATTATGGTTTCTGTTTTTCGTTTAATTTGTAATTTTTACTATTACCGAGGTATCTATGGGGATATCAAGTGAAGTTTAGGCAGCTTTTAATACTGTATTACAATTTGATGTTTTTTTAACTAATGTGAGATATTTTAACAATGTGACCATATGTCACAAATATGACAGTGTTAGTTTGTGTAATTGTTTTTTACTTGGGATGAGGGGATAGGACAGTTTTAGCTTGTGTGTGTGTGTTATATGTTGTGAGTGAAGAATATTTAATTATATAGAGTGCTGAATAACTTTGGTGTCACTCTAGACTACCTTTATGTTGTATACTGAGGTCTGGGGATGTCTAGAATATATTAACCAATGTCTGCTAATATTCATGGCTTACTGTAGCACTAGACCTCTGATGTGTGTATTCTGTGATAATTGAGCCTGCAGTGATTGACTGGTGATAACCTGTGTCTTCTGTTTCCAGCAGTATGAGTCCACGGCCCAGCCCACGCCACTCCCCGGTGAGCCACCGGTCTGGGAACCTGAGCCACCGTAGCTCAGTTTCCTCTGTCAGGAAGGGCATCCTCAAGAAGAGTGGCTCGTCCTCCACCATCAACATGGAGATGGTAAATATGGGGCTGCAGCAAAATGCAGCAGCAGCAGCGGCAGCAGCAGGAAATGCTGCTACCCTTAATGGCTACCAGAGAGCACGCTTCACAGATCCTTACGATGACAATTACGTCCCTATAGACACCCACCGCTTTGTCGGGTAGGTTCCCCAGCACTCTCTTGTGTGTGTGATGCTTCCCACTACCACTGTAGAGTTGGTGTAGCTGTAACGTGCTCACTGTAGAGTTGCTTCAGTTAATATTTCACAGTAGGACTTGCTGTAAACTTTAAATCACAGTAGAGATGTTTTTTGTGGGCTCAACTAGAGAATCACAGCAAAGTATTTATAAACAGCTTTGTTTATCAGATCTGTTCTCAAGGACATTTGATGTGAGCAGCAAACTTATTATCACACATTTCAGCAGCAGCAGTAGTAGTAGTAAATATAGTAGTTGTAGTATGCAGATGTTGATGTTTCTCTGTGTTGCACCTCCCACCCTCCTTCCTCCACAGCTCCTCAGAAGAATCAAACTATGTAGCCCAGAAGTCGTTAGGAGGTCACCGAGTCAAGTTCATCCTTGAGACAGGCAAGCCTGACCATGTTCATGGGTCCTACGATGACATCCGAATAGAAAAGATGGAAAGAGAAAGGATCGAAAGGATAGAGAGGTAAATTACCACCAGAAACTTGTCAAATGGCATGTTTCTGAGATAAAGTTAATAGCAGTGCATTATGGATATTTGTTGAAAGATGTTAGCCACTGGTTTCTGATATTGGGAGTTTTGTTATGGTTGTTCCAGCATGTTCTTATTGCTTTAGGTACCATACTAGTATTTATCATGGGTGACAGCATAGTATTAATTTGTACAATTGCAAGGCACTGTAAATACACATCAGTAAAATCTTCAGTCTGAAATAAACCCTTTTGAATACTCATAATTTTGCATAATGTGAACTGCAAAATAATGCACTGATACTTACTAATTCCATCTTTACTTTCAGCAATCCACATATTGTGCATGGCATGTCTGAACTAACATTTCCCCACACACTCACTCACTCCATTCTTGGCACTGACTCTTTCATCCCACATATTACAGCTTCACTGAGTTGCTCACCACAGGTTGAGAGCATCATCCAACACAGCCCAACTTCATGTAGCCCAAGTTCAGAGGATCAGAGTACCTCACTGAAGAGCCTTGCTTCACTTAGCACCAGTGCACAAGTTAAGGACACGAGACACAATGCTGCTTTGTCTACCACTTGTGCACATGTGCTTTCTACCCAAGGCAGCAATAGCTTGTCTCATAGTGCCACTAGCTTGCTTGACAGTGCCACTAGCTTGCCTCACAGTGCCAGTAACTTTCCTCACAGTGACACTAGCCTGCCTCACAGTGCCACTAGCTTGTCTCATAGTGCCTCTCCAGCCTCACAATGCTCTTTTCTTTCTTCAGGTCAGCCTTGTCACTACCTTTCTTCTGACTTGGTACAGACATTAGGCAAAGATTCTCGGCCTATCTTTGGCAGAGATTCTTTGTTTGTCACTTACACTTCATCAGAGGCTTCTTATACAACTGATGACAAAGAAAATGATATTTCTGAAGAGATAGTAGACACAGGACAACAGCAACTTTGTGATCGTCAAGAGACAGTGCCTTTACCTTCTGATAAAGATGACATGACATCAATTGACAAGAAAAGAAAAGAATTAAAAGAATTACTTAAGGAAGACTTGGCAAACTTCAGACTTGGTCATAGGTATTTAGTTGCTAAGGAACTAGAAGAGAAACTAGCAGCATTACGAATTAATAAAAGTGTCATCCACCGCTTGAAAATTTTACAGTACCTGCGCTTTCGAGATCAGCAGAATATAAATGTTCATCCGGCAGTGCTGCATGATATGGATACCTCACATTCCCTCGATAGGAAAAGATTGAGAAGAAATAAGCAAGAGAGGTACAGAGCTGGGATGAAACGTTGCCACTCCTTCCACTATGGCGACCAGCCACAATGCTCTCTTACACCTATACCTGAAGAGGATGATCAAGAGACCACTCCAGACATTGTGGATCCATTGAGGCTTACTGACTTCCATCATCAAGAAAATAACAACCTGGACTCAGATTTCAGTGACCAAAGTCAGGATTGGGAACTTGGACAAAAGGACTATGTAGAAAATCAGACATCAGACACCAAAACTCAGACTGGAAGACAATTAAAAGCTCGTAAGTTTTTAAAGAAAAATGAAAAATCTCTCTCAGAATCATCCTTTTTTTCATCGAAAGCTGATTTAAGGGTCAGCAACATAAGTCGCCGCTATCTTGCCTCTGATAGAGGAAAAGTATTTGATTCTCCAGCAATTACTTCTGAAGGGAATGTTTTGAAGATACAGGTGAACACTTTAAACAGTGAGAGAGATTTTGTTTTTTCTACAGATAAAAATCCACTAGCTGCTTTGTTTGAGCCACTTGCCACAGCAGACGATGAAGCTTTTGTTAGTGGGAACAGTGCACACAACACCGTTATATGCTCACCTGACATTGGTATGGCCAGCACACCCAATATAAAAAACCAACACTCTCAGTTATCTGCAAACATAGTCAGCACCACACCACAGACCACAAATGAAATCTTAGACACTGCATTGGGGATAGCAAGTTTAAACCTTTGGTCCAACACCACCTCAACCTCGCTTGACAATAACCAGGAGGAAGCATCGAGGGAGTCACACTCACAAGACATTGTCATCAAGGTGCACAACTTGCCAGACATCACCAAAACATCTAGTGCAGAGCCTAGCCTGAGTGTGTGTGCTGGGGGTGACAGGGTGCACCCTCCTCTCCTGACCTCCGGCCCGACCGACTACCTCACCTGGGCAGCAGAGGTGGCTCAGCCAGACAACAGGTACATGACCTGGAGACCAGTGACTGACTAACCTCACGCTTCAATACTGGCTTAGTTGCAAGAACCTTCATCATTCAGCAGCTGCAGTAACTTCATGTAAAATCTGCAATACTATTTGCATTTTTCTCACACACTTGTCTGCTCACATGCTACAAGGCTTGTTTATACAGCTTTTGCCCTATTGACTCTGGTCTTTTATGAGAATGAGCTGAGAACTTGTTATAAATACTAATCTTACTGTGTTCATTTTTATATGCCTTTTTCTTTCACGAATTTATACAGTCAACACCATGTGTGTTACTAGGCATGTCAATAATATAGCCAAATGCATGTTGCTATTACTTAATCTTTTCACAAAGGTCAAAGAACATGTCTTGATAGAACTGCATTACTTATGAAAAAAACAGGGTAATGATATAAAACTGCTTGGAATGCCATAAACAGTGAAAAGTGAGATATACTTTAAGAGAAAACTAAGACAGAGAAAAGTGACGTGTATATTTCAGCCAAAGTCAGAGATCCTTTTCACTCCCACGAGGCTAAAATGTACACTGTCTCTCTCACACAAGTCCCTTTTTCAGCAGTCACTGAGGCTGAAATATTCACATTACTCTCTCAGCTGTGTCATCTTTGTGTCCAAACTGTTTCTCACTTTTCATCTAGGACTGCCTTTGCTTGTGACATGCATAAGGAATTTATTGAAGCTAAGGTATATTTTTATATTTGTAGTACTGTATTATTGTTATTTTATTCTGAAGGTTTGGGTCATCCTTTATCTACATTGTTTTAAATACTTTAGTACAGTATTGTACACTGTTATAAATTAGTACAGTACTGTACACTTTACAGGTATATTGTAGTCTAGTCAGTCTTGAAGCAAAAATGAGTCGGCCTAGAACTAACTGCAGAAGAATTTATTTTTATTGTATTGCATTGATAAAGGCTTAAGGCACATTATATGCAAATGGAGATGAAAGGAGTTGCTTCAACGAAAATAAAATAAACTTTATCTACAGCTACACTGCATGCACTGTACTCTATTTTTAACTGATAAGTTTTTCTTTTGGTATGCATTTTGGTGCTAATTCTTGTGAAAGACCACTCATAAAATGCACTGATGCAATCAGAATTATCTTATGTATTTAAAATAGTATTAAAAAATATTTTAATGGCTGTGTGTGTGGGGGTGTGGGTGTGGGTGTGGGTGGGTGGTGGTGTGGGTGGGTGGTGGTGTGGGTGGGAGGATCTCTTCATGAACTATAAGTATAACCAACATGGTGCCGTATACTTCAAACATACATGAAAATTAATAGTGAACAACAACTAAAATAGTTCTTTTTTTTATTACATATATCACATTTCACAATTTTTCCAGGTTGTCCATACAAATTAAGTTTACACAACTAGGTCCTTCACACTCAGTATGTGCTAGTGAGCATTCCAGACAATGTTTTTTTTAAAGTACATAATTTTGTATCACAGTTCATCTTGCAGTTGCATCTGATCACTTCAGTAGAGCTTCTGGAACTGGTGAGAAAGAATGCCCATTCACTGCTTAACTTGGAAATAAACACAGGTGCTGTACTGCCGCAGCTGTTAGTAACAGAGTGTCAACTTGCACAGAAGATGTGCTTGCAGAAAATGTCTCAGGAAATCACCAGTAACACAGGGCCTCCAGTCCTTCACCTGGAGTATCATTATACAGGAAGACAAGCGTCTCTTCTCCAACTGAGGTGACCTCGTTTGTGGTTGCTATGTGGCAGAATAGTTCTGCCTGCTTTTTGAAATGAGTACTGCTCTTTAGCTTAATCAAAGCAATCTCTTTCCCAATGCCAGACAGGCATGAAATCATGTCACAGCCATAGACTGCATGTACAAATATAAATAAGTTGCTCATCTCTGGACTCAAAGCACTCTGCAGCCAATGAATGTTCCAAATTTTCTGTGTTTTGTTGACTTTTTTGTCTAACCTAAGGAAAAGATTGAAGGAACTGAGGTCAACATGAAAACAAAGCAATATCAAGAGTGCTGTGCCCTCTCCAATGATAATTGTGGCACAGATGGATGCAGATTGTACCTCTGTTGAGATGATGAATAAATTGGCAACATCTTCTGCATGAAGTCTTGCATTCACTTTCTTGCAGCATCTCACAGAGCATGATATTGACCTTTGCTTGATTGTGTTGTTGACCAAGAACTGTTCCTTCTTCATTTTGATGGGCACTTTCCCTACAAACTTTTATCTGGAGACCATTTGTACTGCATCTTTTGTTCGGTGAAGATGAGTCACATCCTTCACAGTCTGCCAGTTTAGGCGCTTCAGGATGTTGTTGCTGTGTACCTGAAAGTTGTCACATTGGCTGTTCCTTTTATGTTATTAGTGATGATATTTTACCCAAAGCTTTATACAGTTTTTGTCTTCGTGTATTTGGCAATGTAGGCATCATCAGTGTACAAGATCACTTATGGTTACCTGTTGATCATCAATGTACAAGATCACTAATGGTTACCTGTTGATCATCAATGTTCAAGATCACTAATGGTTACCTGTTGATCATCAGTGTACAAGATCACTAATGGTTACCTGTTGATCATCAATGTACAAGATCACTAATGGTTACCTGTTGATCATCAATGTACAAGATCACTAATGGTTACCTGTTGATCATCAATGTACAAGATCACTAATGGTTACCTGTTGATCATCAGTGTACAAGATCACAAATGGTTACCTGTTGATCATCAGTGTACAAGATCACTAATGGTTACCTGTTGGTCATCAGTGTACAGGATCACTAATGGTTACCTGTTGATCATCAAGTGTACAAGATCACTAATGGTTACCTGTTGATCATCAGTGTACAAGATCACTAATAGTTACCTGTTGATCATCATTGTACAAGATCACTAATGGTTACCTGTTGATCATCAATGTACAAGATCACTAATGGTTACCTGTTGATCATCAATTTCTGTCAAGTTTTCCACTCCTTATCTTGAATGATGCTTCTTTACAAGTGTTAGTAAGTCAACCAAGTTTAGATTTTGTATCATGATTTATAACCTGGTAAGCTGTGGGAACCATTTCTTCTCTACTGAAGTTTGTGTTACATAATTGATATTAAGTTCCATCTGCAGTAATCAAATTTTGTGCAAAAGCAATTTCACTTTCAACATTGTGAGCCCAATTGTCATTGAGTTCTTTGCATATTGGTTGAAAGGTTGATTTAAAATCAGGGGTTCCTACGGGAAAGACATCATATCCTTTCCTTTTCCTTGATAATTTTGCAAGCTGATTGCAAAATATATGCAATCCTCAATGAAAGTGGAATCATTATTTGGGAACAAAGAATATGACTTATTGAACATGGCTCTGTCAGTTTATTTGAAGTCATGACTAATACTGTACTAATTTTGTTGCAATACTCATGTTTGCATTTTTTCATGCATAGATTCTCTTGCAAGTGTGTGTATGCTGTCTTTTTGTACTTCACTTGCTTTCCTTTTCTCAAAGCACCACTCTTTTTTTTTTTTTTTATCATTTGCCAAAGACTTCTTGCTAAACACAGTTCATACTTGTCAAATCTGAACAGAAAAAACAGTATACAAATAATCATGCTGCTACAAAAACTGAACACAACAGGTGAATTATAGGTTCAGGAAATATTACAGGTTCAAACATTATTCTTTATTATGTACCATGTCTGTTATATTCATTTATTTTTCATTATTGCTTCAACCATTGTCCTTGTTTTTTAGCTATAAAGTTGTTATGTTAAACACCTTGCATTTAATGAGATATTTTGCAATAGATGGCATGCTCATTTTGTTACATTACATAACTTAGACAAAAACAGTATAACAGAAACAATAATGAAGGAAAAATTAAAATGGTTGCAGCTAGTATAAAGAAAAACATATGAATGTGTAATCATCCCTTAGAAAGAAAATATAAACACGTTATCTGGTCTTGCTTGCATAATAAGTTGCCACAGAAACAGATTTCTTTCTTTTGCAATTTGTTCCATTTTAAGATTGATTGAACTATTATGTCAGTGCAGCTCTTTGGTGTAAATGTTGTCCTGGCCTTAAGTTTATTTTGATGCAGTTCAAATCTCACCTTTACACCAGGTTAAGTTCTGGGCTACTGCTGTAAAGCAAAAATTGCTGTAAAGTGAATCATAGTTTTTTTTTTTTTTAACTTTCAAATGCATATAAAAGCCTGATAATATGTTGACACTATCATAAACTAAGTGAGCAATAGAACTAGGTCTTAAAAATGCACATACAGTACACACATTACTTCTTCTTTCAACAAACTGGCCATATCCCACCGTATCCATTATTACAAACTTATTAATGTATGTTTGTATCACTAACTGTACTACCTCATATTTATAATAGGGTAAATGAACTTAATTATGAACTAAAAAATGTATGATTGATTTTATCACAAATTGATTGTATCATAAATTGTACTACCTCACACATTAATAATAGATTGAAATATAGAATATTTGTATTCTACCACTGTAAAAGAACTTAATTACAAACTTAAAAATTTATTACTGTATCATAAATTGTACTACCTCATACTAATAATAGAGTGAAATATTGACTATTTGTAATCTACTACTCTTCACCTGTCTAGACTTAAGTACAGTGGACCCTCGGTTAACGAAATTAATCCGGTCCAGGAGCTATTACTTAATCTGAATCTTTCGTTATCTGAAACCTTATTTACCATAAGAAATGATGTAAATACAATTAATTCGTTCCACAAAAAAATAATCACTCAAAAAAAAAAAAAAATAACATTTACTTACCTCTATTGAAGAGTTGCAGGCATCTGGAAGGTAGAGTTGCTGACAGGGGCAGGGTGTTAATGGTTGGAAGGGGAATCCCCCTCCAAAAGGACTTCAGGTAACAAGTCCCTCTCTGGGGTTACTTCCCTTCTTTTTCTTAATGCATGCCTGCTACACTCCCTGCGTGCCTGCTACACTCCCTGCGTGCCTGCTACACTCCCTGCGTGCCTGCTACACTCCCTGCGTGCCTGCTACACTCCCTGCGTGCCTGCTACACTCCCTGCGTGCCTGCTACACTCCTGCGTGCCTGCTACACTCCCTGCGTGCCTGCTACACTCCTGCGTGCCTGCTACACTCCCTGCGTGCCTGCTACACTCCCTGCGTGCCTGCTACACTCCCCGCGTGCCTGCTACACTCCCTGCGTGCCTGCTACACTCCCTGCGTGCCTGCTACACTCCCTGCGTGCCTGCTACACTCCCTGCGTGCCTGCTACACTCCCTGCGTGCCTGCTACACTCCCTGCGTGCCTGCTACACTCCCTGCGTGCCTGCTACACTCCCTGCGTGCCTGCTACACTCCCTGCGTGCCTGCTACACTCCCTGCGTGCCTGCTACACTCCCTGCGTGCCTGCTACACTCCCTGCGTGCCTGCTACACTCCCTGCGTGCCTGCTACACTCCCTGCGTGCCTGCTACACTCCCTGCGTGCCTGCTACACTCCCTGCGTGCCTGCTACACTCCCTGCGTGCCTGCTACACTCCCTGCGTGCCTGCTACACTCCCTGCGTGCCTGCTACACTCCCTGCGTGCCTGCTACACTCCCTGCGTGCCTGCTACACTCCCTGCGTGCCTGCTACACTCCCTGCGTGCCTGCTACACTCCCTGCGTGCCTGCTACACTCCCTGCGTGCCTGCTACACTCCCTGCGTGCCTGCTACACTCCCTGCGTGCCTGCTACACTCCCTGCGTGCCTGCTACACTCCCTGCGTGCCTGCTACACTCCCTGCGTGCCTGCTACACTCCCTGCGTGCCTGCTACACTCCCTGCGTGCCTGCTACACTCCCTGCGTGCCTGCTACACTCCCTGCGTGCCTGCTACACTCCTGCGTGCCTGCTACACTCCCTGCGTGCCTGCTACACTCCCTGCGTGCCTGCTACACTCCCTGCGTGCCTGCTACACTCCCTGCGTGCCTGCTACACTCCTGCGTGCCTGCTACACTCCCTGCGTGCCTGCTACACTCCCTGCGTGCCTGCTACACTCCTGCGTGCCTGCACCCTGCCTACACTCCTGCGTGCCTGCTACACTCCTGCGTGCCTGCTACACTCCCTGCGTGCCTGCTACACTCCCTGCATGAATGCTACACTCCCTGCATGAATGCTACACTCCCTGCATGAATGCTACACTCCCTGCATGAACGCTACACTCCCTGCATGAATGCTACGCTCTCTGCATGAATGCTACACTCCCTGCATGCCTGCTACCACTGGGGTGCCACTAGGAAGCTTCTTTGGACCCATGGTGACTTATTTCACAGTGACAATCACTAAACCACCAAAAAAGACACCAAATATATTGTGAATCTTTGAAAGAGCGCGCTAGGTAATGTTCTCTCAATGGTAAACAACGCTTCACTGGCGTCCTGCGCTTGCGCGGAGCAGGCGGACACGTCTAATACCTTTCGGTAACCGAGGAATTTTTCGTTAACCGATTACGAAAAAAGCTTACGTTTTCCGAAGCTTACGTTAACGGAACCTTTCGTTAACCGAGGGTCCACTGTGGTCAATAAGTATTAGGTTAAGTCTGCCTGAAATGCCTCGGCATGATAGTGGCTTTCTTTGCTCCAATCACATTATGATATGTAAACACACATTGTAACCTTTGCAAAGAAATAAATATTTTATTTTTTTATGTATGTAAATGAAAAACTACCTATACATAGGGTTCGCTATTATCCGCAGTTTTGGGTATCCGCGGTAGGTCTTGGAATGTATCCCCCATGGATACAGGGGTCCAACTGTATAGTTATTTTTTTATCAGTTCTTGACTAACTATAACGTAAGTAATGAGAGACAAAGCTTTAAGCTTAGTAAAGTTGGTTTAATAGATCATCTGTCAACATTCTTCACAATTTATAATAAATTTATTGTTATTATTATTATTTTTTTTTCATTAAGTCGGCTGTCTCCCACTGAGGCAGGGTGACCCAAAAAGAAAGAAAATCCCCAAAAAGAAAATACTTTCATCATAATTCAACACTTTCACTTCACTCATACATAATCACTGTCTTTGCAGAGGCACTCAGATACGACAGTTTAGAAGCATATTCTATAAAGATATACAGTGGACCCTCGGTTAACGTATACCCCGGAAATCGTACAATTATGTAAGTATAATATTTTAAGTGCATGTGGAAGTGTATTTTTGGGGGTCTGAAATAGACTAACCTACGTGACATTATTTCTTAAGGACGTAAATTTGTTCGGTAATGGCACTTGAACAGGCTTCTGGGATGAAGTTTTTTCGTTAACCGAGGGTCCACTGTATATATATAATACATAAAACATAATTCCTCTAAACTGCCAATATCCCAAACCCTTCCTTTAAAGTGCAGGCATTGTTCTTCCCATTTCCAGGACTCAAATCCAGCTAACCGGTTTCCCTGAATCCCTTCACTAAATATTACCCTGCTCACACTCCAACAGCTCGTCAGGTCCCCAAAACCATTTGTCTCCATTCACTCCTATCTAACACGCTCACACACGCTTGCTGGAAGTCCAAGCCCCTCGCCCACAAAACCTCCTTTACCCCCTCCCTCCAACAATTTCGAGGACGACCCCTACCCCTCCTTCCTTTTCCTTCAGATTTATACGCTCTCCAAGTCATTCTACTTTGATCCACTCTCTCTAAATGACCAAACCACCTCAACAACCCCTCTTCAGCCCTCTGACAAATACTTTTAGTAACTCCACACCTCCTAATTTCCACACTCCGAATTTTCTGCATAATACAGTGGTACCTCGGTTTACGATGGTCCCCAAAATCGCCCTTTTATGTAAGTTTATTTTTTTAAATGCTTTTGTAAGTGTATTTTTGGGGGTCTAAAAGGACTAGTCTATTTTACATTATTCCTTATGGGTAATGGCACTTGAACAGCATTCTGGAACGAAAAAATATCGTAAACCGAGGTACCACTGTATTTACACCACACATTGCCCTTAGACAGGACATCTCCACTGCCTCCAGCTGCCTTCTCGCTGCAGCATTTACAACCCAAGCTTCACACCCTATGGATAACGTTTTTTGTCTCCACAAATACCTCAATGCATCACTCACCTTTTTTTCTTCATCAATTCTATGGTTAACCTCATCCTTCATAAACCCATCCGCTGACAAGTCAACTTCCAAATATCTGAAAATATTCACTTCTTCCATACTCCCTCTCTCCAATGTGATATCCAATTTTTCTTTATCTAAATCATTTGATGCCCTCATCACCTTAGTCTTATTTATGTTCACTTTCAACTTTCTACCTTTACACACCCTCCCAAACTCGTCCACTAACCTTTGCAACTTTTCTTTAGAATTTCCCATAAGCAAATTATCATCATCAAAAAGTAACTGTGTCAACTCCCATTTTGTACTTGATTCCCCATAATTTAATCCCCAACACCCTAGCATTTACTTCTTTTACAACCCTATCTATAAATATATTAAACAACCATGGTGACATTACACATCCCTGTCTATGACCTACTTTTACCAGGAAGTAATCTCCCTCTCTCCTACACACCTTAACCTGAGCCTCACTATCTTCATTAAAACTCTTTACAGCATTTAGTAACTTCCTATCTATTCCATACACTTGCAACATCTGCCACATTGCTCCCCTATCCATTCTATCATATGCCTTTTCTAAATCCATAAATGCAATGAAAACTTCCCTACCTTTATCTAAATACTGTTCACATATATGCTTCAATGTAAACACTTGATCTACACATCCCCTACCCACTCTAAAACCTTGCTCATCTGCAATCTTACTCTCTGTCTTACCTCTAATTCTTTCAATAATAACCCTACCATACACTTTACCTGGTATACTCAATAAACTTATTCCCCTATAATTTTTGCAATCTCCTTTGTCCCACTTCCCTTTATATAAAGGAACTATAAACGCTCTCTGCCAATCCCTAGGTACCTTCCCCTCTTTCATACATTTATTTAACAAAAATACCAACCACTCCAACGCTATATCCCCACTACTTTTAACATTTCTGTCATGATCCCGTCAGTTCCAGCTGCTTTACCCCCTTTCATTCTACGTAATGCCTCACGCACCTCCCCTACACTCACATCCTGCTCTGGTTCTTATGTACAGTAGCTTACTATAGACTAGTGACTGTTGTTACTAGTTGACATGTCTAGGGTGGAATCCTAGATACATCACATGAGGTAATTTGTACACAGATAAATGAGTATACAGTGGACCCCCGAGTATCGTAAAAACTTCATTCCAGAATCCTGTTCAAGTGCCATTACCGAACGAATTTACTCCCTTAAGAAATAATGTCACTTGGGTTAGTCTATATTTCAGACCCCCAAAAATACACTTTCACAAGCACTTACAATATTATACTTACATAATTGTACGATTTCCAGGGTGTACGAAACTCGGGGGTCCACTGTAGTATGTGTAGATATGTGACAGGAAGTGCATAGCTGATCGAGAGATTACTCTATCTGGAGTGCAGAGCCGTCTTCCCAGCGATTCCCAGACACATAAATGAAACATTGTATTTGTAATAGTACAGTATATATAGAGCAATTTTTATCATGGCTTTTCCTGAATAAATAAAAAATGTTTCTCATGAAACATTTTAATGCCTCAGCTTTCAGCAGTATACTGTATACATGAGAGTTCTCAATAACCTTGATGCAGAGGAGGGGTTCATGATCCAAGGAATTGAACCTGACCTCCTATTCCCTAGGCACTAGATTACTCCCTATGGGAGCACGGGGCTAGTAACCCCTTATCCTGTATAAATTGTTAAATTTAAAAAGAAAAACTTGTTTTTTTTTTTTTTTGGGTCACCCTGCCTTAGCGGGGGATGGTTGGTGTGTGAATAATAATAAGAATCCCACCTACCAGAGAAATTAAGAAAAATGAGTAGAATATAAAAATTAAGGACATGTGGTGGAAGAAATAAGGACTTTGTGTGTCTGTTCTATCACCACAGTAGTTATAGATTAACCCTAATGTTCTGTTTCCTGTATGGCACTGTGCCCTTCCCTCCACACCTGAGACTTGTCACTCTACTTCCACATGTTGCTCTCATGCCCTGCCTTTCCTGTTTTAAACTCATTTTTGAGGTTTTATGATGGTCTAGCTGTCTAGCTCATCTGATTGATTTTTTTCTTCTTTTAATGTTAAGGCCTAATTAAGTCATTAAAATTAAAAAAAAAAATTCTGTAAATAATAATATTTACATATACAGTGGTACCTTGACTTACGAGTGCCCCAACTTGTGAGTTTTCCGAGTTATGAGCCGTCGCTTGGTCAATTTTTTGCTTTGAGTTGCGAGCCAAAATCTGAGTTACAAGCGAGCTTCAGAGACACCGCTACTCGCAGGAGATACCGAGGAAATGTCAAAAACCTTGATAATCAATGTGTAACATCCTTTCAATTTTGATACCACTGGTAGTGTCATCCTGCCAGAATGTTCTATAACGTATGCCTTAAGTAAAGAGAAACAATTCTGGAACATGTGTAATACATGTTCGGCTGGTTGGGTGGCTGGCTGTCTGATTTGCTTTGGCTGTCTCTATCTCCTTCTGTCTGTCTGTATCTATCTCTGTCTCTATCTCACAGGTACACATAAATACAGTTATACATAGTGTAAATTACCTAGGATAACATAAAAAATCCAGACAAAGGGCTATACTGTGCTTGTAGATATAAGGCATAATAAGCATGACTGGCAAGTAATGCACATTTTCACTTGTTCAAGAATCAGAAGTGACGACTCTGCATCGTGTGTAATACCTGTTGGTTCATGAGCGGCTCTTTCTCTGAGACAGAGACAGGAAGACAGAAACACAGGAAGACAGAAACATAGGAAGACAGAAACATAGGAAGACAGAAACACAGGAAGACAGTAACACAGGCAGACAGATAAGCAGAGACAGAGATAAACATAGACAGAGCTAGACAGACAAATAGACAGATAGAAACAAACAGATAGACAGATACAGACATGTTTGTGTAACAGTGAAAAATAAAGCCAAGGCAGTGCACGATCATCAAATGTCAATCCACTGCTGCACTGTCAGCAGTGGAGTGACACTTATCTTACACCATGCTTCAAGGAGTTTCATTTACATATATACGTACTCCAGCATTTCTAAAACATTACTGGGACCTGGTGGAAAAGGCAAAAATAATTTCTTATTTATAAATACATTTTTCTTATTTAAAAACCTGTAAAAAAATTTGTTGTGCTTTTTTGGGGGGCTGGAACGGATTAATGGCATTTCAGTTAATTTCAGTGAGGAAAATTGATTTGATATACGTACAAGCAAATTGAGTTACGAGCTCGGTCACAGAACGAATTAAACTCGTAAGTCATGGTACCACTGTAATGACCTGCAGTGATATGTTTTACCCATTTTTGACTGACCTTAATCTTCACAGTGGAAAGAATCTGGAGGTAACGAATATGACCGGAGACAAGGGTGGACGCAAGTGCCTCTTGTTCTGTGCTGCCATGTTGGTGCTCACAGGCTCTGTTATTGTTGCTGGACTATATGGATGTGAGTATCTCATTATTTATCATTACACTAAACAAACTCAAATTAAAAAATTATTTCTTTGCATAATATACAGTGTGTAGTTTACATGTAGTAAAATATTGTTAAGCACAAAAGACAGCCACTAGCATGCATGAACATCTCGGGCAGACTAATACTAATGCTTACACACTATTTAAAACTAGACATACATTATGGAGTGGTGAATTATAATTATATGTACATTAATACAAAAAGAGGGGTGACAAAAATTTTATAATTAGTAGTACAATGTATAATAGAGGAGTTGCAAACAAAAAACCCATTACAATTAGTACAGTACGTAGTACAATATTAATTGTTTATTAAATTAATTTAGTGTTCTGAAGTTAATATGGATTACTTGAGTAGTTTCAAACCAGTTCTATGATTTCAGGCATAGTATAGTGTTAATATAGTTAAGCTTGGGAGAAAAGGCAGTAATTAAAAAAGGAAGAGTTCAATTCTGCATACATATTCGTCTGTACACTAACCAGTTAAAGTGATCAGTTCCATGTACTACTTCATATGTATGTCTTATTAATATTATATTCACCAAAAAATACAGAACCTATGAGGATTATAGTGCTATATCTAATGCCTGTATATACCCTCAAAAGCTCAAGTGTATCCTTAAACTTGCCAAATTAGTGTGTACATTTATCCACTCAATTGCATTTTTCATGCACTTGTAAAGATAGATAAAAGCACCTTATTCTTAATTATTTATAGTATAGTACATTTATTATTTCAACATTTGCATCCAGTCGTTAGCGTAATTTACAAAGTACGGAACACATACATGTATATCATACAGGGATTTGCATGAATCAAACTTAACAATTTAAGAGATAACTGCACCATACTTCATTTACAGTATAATTGTTTTACCTCTTATTGTATAATTACAGACAAGAGCTTAGTCTGCAGACTCCATTCACATTACCATAGATACTTGACGTAAATAATACAGTTTGATTACAATGTAAAAGATTTTATTTACCACATGAAGCGTTTCCCACCAAGGTGGAGCACAGGTGCTCCTCAAATTAGAACGGGGTTATGTTCAAATGATTCCATCGTAAGTTGAAAATATCATAAGTTGAATATGAATACAGCCTCTCCTCACTTAGTGACTTACTCGTTTACCGACGACTCTGACTTACGATGGGCTCTCTGACCAGCTGATTTCTTCTATTCTGTTGTAAATTAGACACATATGCAACACTCGGGTATCTTTATTGAGGAAATGTTTCGCCACACAGTGGCTTCATCAGTCCAATACAAAGTAGAAAGGTGTAAGGAGAGAAGGAGTTTGAGGTTATCAGTCCCTCGGCCTGGAGTCGATGTGTTCAGTCCATCAATCTTGTTAGAAGTGTAGCACAAGGCCGTAGAGGTGGCTTATATGCTGTAATCAGGTGAGGTGAAGCAGGAGGAGGCGGGGTCATAGTGGTACCTTCCACTATTCGAAGTATGTCTTCGTCCAAAGGTTGGACAAGTGTTGAAGAATTCGTTTGTATCAAGATCCCAAGCTGTTGCTGTGTCAGACAGGATGTAGATGAATGGTTCAGAGAACCGACAAGTTGTAAATTAGACACATATGCAACACTCGGGTATCTTTATTGAGATACCCGAGTGTTGCATACGTGTCTAATTTACAACTTGTCGGTTCTCTGAACCATTCATCTACATTCTTCTATTCTGTTTATTACAATATATACAGTACACTACTTTGTAAACATTTAAAAATATATACTAAAAATGTTATAAATGGTGTAAAGGTGACATTAAAACAATATCAAAGATGGTTGACACAATCCTACTACCATTATAGTATGCTCCTTGCTTAGCAAGTGTTATATAGAAGAGGATGTTCAAATTCAAATTCAAAATTTTATTTCTTCGAAAAGTTTACAATTTTAAGTTTACATATTACAAAATATGAGGTACAAAGAAAGCCACTAGCATGCCTAGGTATTTCGGGTAGACTAATCCTAATTCTGGAGTGGTACATTCTAATGCTAATTAATTTGTAATCAAGAATTTTATGATAATAAGATTTATAATAGTGAGGTAGCAAATAACAATGGTAGTATTACAATTAGTGTAATTTAGTAATGGGAAGGGTTTTATCTTGGTATGCTACAATGTTTTTACAAAGTTGAAAGCCTCTATATAGCAGAGTATTACAGGCAGACTTAGGACTAACTTAAGATTAAGAGGACGATAATTTTAGGAATTTTATGTTTACAGTTATTTAGTGTTTGGAAGCATTACAGTTAAGGAGAGTAAGTCTATTTTGTTTCGAGTGTGTTCCTGACATTGCAGATAAGCATGTATAATTTTTACATGTGATTAATGAACAGATAAAATATTGCTTTAGTGGCTGGAATGCCTACAGTATACTATTTATGTTGGACTGTTTTTAATTGGGATATTTTTTTAGTTTTTGCATAAAATTGACCAAATTACTAATGTCTTTGCAGCTGAATGTGTAGTTTCTTCTGCTCAGTCAATAGAAGGGAAGACATACTAGCAAAATAGCTAGGAATTTAACTAAACTGAACATTGGAATTGGCTTAAAATAGGACCTGGATTGAGCAAAATTGCTGAAACAAATTACATCCAGAGTGCCAAATTTGTGCCTGTGTAATTCCATAAGTTTTCCATCAAATTTAGCATTTTGGGTGTCATTACCTTTAGAAAAGGATTCTCTACCATTTTAGAAGATTTTTTTTTTAAATCTTGACAGCATCAGAACTTTCATTTAAGGGGGTTGCAACAGTGAAATGTTTAATGGGCTTGACCTACTGGTAGATATTATATACTGTACATTTGTTATTTTCTTTTTATAGGTAAATATTTTGTTAAATTTGTTATGCTCTTTCTATAGATAAATATCATAAATATTTTTGCTTGATCCAAAGGTAATTATAGTATAGGCTGTTCAATGTTAGTATACTAGTAGCCTATATGGTTTTTTGATGTTAATATGTCTCTGATATATCACCTCAGCGGGAAAATTGAGGAAAATTACTGACTACGGACAAGGTATACAGAGCAGTGAGCTGTCAGGAGGAGGCTCTACACAAGTACACTCTACCACGTCACCAGTCCTCCATTATGGTAAGTCAGACTGTACTTTCACCTCTTTTTTCTCTTCACCTTCCACTCGTATTTTCACCTCTCATTTCATCCTTTCAAATCCCACTTCGTCCTTTCCCCTCCCTCCTCATCCTTTTCTTGTCCAATTTCTTTCTTTCTATTTGCATCTGTCTTTGTCATATAATAAGAGTTCTAGAAGATTTTAATAAGTCAAGAGTTGTTGTCTCACCTCAGCTTGTTTCAGAATGAGCTTCTATCAATAGTAATTTTAATGTATAGGCATGGATTATGTTAATGATAATTATAATTCTTATTCCAAACTAGTATAAAAGATATATCATAATTTGAAAGCCTATAATACATACAGTAATAATAGATTAACATAGTTGAACTTAGCTAGTAACTAGCTGGGTGATTGCAAAGATGCCTCTTATTTCTTATTATTGTATTCAAGGGGGAGGAGCACTAAACCTGTAGGGGTCATACTACACCTGAGGAACTGGAGAAAATCAGATTCAATCTAAAGAAACGAAAATGCTTCAAATTCTTTGGATCAAGAGCCCTTCATTTACATGAAGGCACCTCCCTCGAAGGGTGTAGGTACAATCTTGCCCTCGACTCATGAAATTGTAATACATTGGAACTTCGGGTTTTGAATTTAATTCATTCCAGATGTCTATTTGACAACCAAAATCAATGACAACCAAAGCTGTTTTTCCCATAAAGAATAATGTAAATATAGAATAATCCATTCCAGACCCCAAATGACAATATAATAATATATACAGTGGAACCTCAGTTGTCGAATTTAATTCGTTCCAGATGTTGATTCGACTACCAAAATGGACGACAACCAAAGTAATTTTTCCCATAAAGAAAAATGTAAATAGAATTAATCCGTTCTAGACCTCAAATGACATTATAATAATTTATTAAAAATGTACTAACTACTACATAAAACTGTAAAAAGAATACTAAGGAAACTTTAACTGAAATACTGTACAGTAAATGAAAATTTAACTGACTCTTATCTGTCAGAGGAGAGCTAATGGCATACTTGAAGCAGGAGGTGGAGGAGAGGAGGGGGTATGTTACTGCTTGGAACTGCCAGGCAACTATCCTTCTGGTGTTTCTCTTCTTTGTCTCTTTTCACCACTAACACCTTGTTCTGGCTCACTAGTTCTTTGTCTCACTAAAAACCTGTCCAGTGAGGTTTGTTTCAGGCTCCGTTTTAACACTTGTCTAATTGAGACATTACACTGTCATTGTACATGTTAGAGAGACAAATGGCCACTGCTTTGTCTGGATGGTATTTTTCAGCAAACTCCTGCACTTCATGCCATTTAGCACACATTTCCTTGACAAGTGTAATGGGCACATCATCCCTTCCTCCTCTTCCTCTGATGACAGCTCCTCTGCTGCAATCTGTTGCTGCTCCTTTTGAAGGTCTACAAGTTCTTCTGTGGTGAGTTCAGTTCTATGCTCCTCCACATCATCTTCAGTCACCTCTAGGCCCAAGGTCTTTCCCAGGGACACAATGTCCTCTTCTGGCTCAGGCTCATCTTCAAAGCCTTCAGAATCCCTGGCTGCCACAAAGTCAGGCCACAATTTCTTCCATGCTGACTGCATGGTCCTGGAAGACACATTTCCCCAGGGTTTGTCTATAACCCTCAAGCAGGTGAGGATATTGAAATGGTCCTTCCAGAACTCCCTGAGGGTTAAATTTGTTTCTGAAGTGACTTCAAAGCACCTTTCAAAAAGTGCTTTGGTGTAGAGTTTCTTGAAGTTAGAAATGACCTGCTGGTCCATGGTTTGGATGAGAAGAGTGGTGTTAGGAAGCATTGTCCATTGCACATTCCATGAGCACGTGACCTGAGCCCCTTTGTCCTGTTCCATACATGTGAAAACTTGTCTGTCAACAACCAAGAGAACATACGAAAACCAGGACATTTTTTTCTCAGACACCTCATTCGGAAACCGATTTATTCAACAGGTAATGCAGTTGACAACCGAAGTTCGACTATAACACAATTGCAAGCAAACCACAGAACAGATCAGGTTTGAACCCATGGCAAGTGAGTCAAAAAACTGCAGGCCAGTGTGTAAACCACTTGGCCAGCTGGCTGAGTGGCTTACACACTCGCCTCCAGTTTTATTACTCACTCACCTTGGGTTCAAATCCTATCTGTTCCATGGTTAGATTTGCCCTTGTTTATTCCTGAGCTCTTCCATACATCACAAGCTTCCTACTCCCATTATATGAACTATGCAAGGCCAAGGTGAGGTTAGTGTCATTAGTGAAGCAGAGGTTTTATTGCATCACTTCATTAATTCCTGTGACTTTTATGATTATTACTCCATTATTATTTAAGTATCAGTATATTCATGGGAAGTGCTAAACCCATAATTAGGTGCACTGTACTATTATTATTGCTTTTATAGCATGGGGAACCACTACACCCTTAGTTAGGTTATACAGATCCTGGAGAATGGGAGGTGATCAAGTTTGATCCAAGGAATGGGAGTGCAGTTTCATTGTATCATCATTTCTAAAGCTCAATATATCCATAGTTGATTTAAGTAACTTGAACATCTGTATATTATTCAGTCTGTTACTTTATTATGTTTAATGTTTCAGTTCCTAATGCCATAGAAATGAAGTTCAAAATAGACAATCACAACTTTACAAATGAACTAACAGATGAAGATTCGGAAACCTTTAAGAAACTTGCCAGTGCCTTAGAGAAAGAGGTAAGCTTCAGATAAATTTAAAGTTATTGCAAATATAAATTAAAATGATCACATTAGAATCAGTATGCATCTCTTTACAGGTGTGAGGTTAGAAAAATATTTTTAAAATAATTTAAGAAGTCTTTGCTTAAAGTGGCAGTAAAACCATTACATCATTTTTTTTTTCAATATGTCGGCCATCTCCCACTGAGGTAGGCTGATCCAAAAAAGAAAGAAAACGCTTTCACCGTCATTCAACACTTTCATCATTTACACAATACGTATCACTCTTTTCAGAGGCACCCAGATATAACAGTTAAGTTGTCACTCCACACATGGTGTAATAGCGCACAAAATGCGTGATAAAGGAATAACAGGAAAAGTTGGTAGATGAATCAATAATTTCCTAACAAATAGAACACAAAGAGTAGTAGTCAACAGAGTAAAGTCTGAGGTGGCTACGGTGAAAAGCTCTGTTCCACAAGGCACAGTACTCACTCCCATCTTGTTCCTCATCCTCATATCGGACATAGACAGGGATATAAGCCACAGTGCCGTGTCTTCCTTTGCAGATGACACCCGAATCTGCATGACAGTGTCCTCCATTGAAGACACTGCAAAACTCCAGGCGGACATCAACCGAATATTTAAATGGGCTGCAGAAAACAATATGAAGTTCAACGATGAGAAATTTCAATTAGTACTCCGATGTGAAAAACATGAGGAAATTAAAACTTCATCGGAGTATAAAGCAAATTCCAACCACACAATAGAGTGAAAAACCAACGTCAAAGACCTGGGAGTGATCATGTCAGAGGATCTCACCTTCAAGGACCATAACATTGTATCAATCGCATCTTCTAGAAAATTGACAGGATGGATAATGAGAACCTTCAAAACCAGGGATGCCAAGCCCATGATGACACTCTTTAGGTCGCTTGTTCTTTCTAGGCTGGAATATTGCTGCATACTAACAGCACCTGTCAAGGCAGGTGAAATTGCTGACCTAGAAAATGTGCAGAGAACCTTCACGGCACACATAACTGATAAAAGACCTCAATTACTGGGAACACTTGAAGTTCCTAAACCTGTACTCCCTAGAATGCAGGCGGGAGAGATACATGATTATATACACTTGGAAAATCCTAGAGGTATTAGTACCAAACTTGCACACGAAAATCACTCTGTGCAAAAGCAAAAGATTTGGCAGACGATGCAACATCCCCCAATGAAAAGCAGGTTTGCCACTAGCACGTTAAGAGACAACACAATAAGTGTCAGGGGCCCAAGACAGTTCAACTGCCTCCCAGCATACATAAGGGGGATTACCAATAGACCCCTGGCTGTCTTCAAGCAGGCACTGTACAGGCATCTAAAGTCAGTACCTGACCAGCCGGGCTGTGGGTCGTACGTTGGATTGCGTGCGCCCAGCAGTAACAGCCTGGTTAATCAGGCCCTGATCCACCATGAGGCCTGGTCACAGACTGGGCCGTTGGGATGTTGACCCCCCAGAACACCCTTCAGGTATACTTTAGGTACACCATGTACCAAACTTTTTTCTATACATAACTCAGTTAGAGGCTCCATAGTATCATTTACCCCAGCATTCTAAACTTACCTACTAGTATACCCTCAGCAATAGTTTCTTTAGCATTTTGGTCCCCACAGCAATTTTTGGTTCAAAGCTTTCTAAACACTCAACTATTACCTCCCAAAATCTCTCGGGTGCATAAACGCTTACTATTTTTCGTTTGTCACATCCCACTCTTTAATCCACATAATTCTTGAATTTATACACTTATATTCCCTCATTCTCTTTCCATAATTGGTCATTTAATATTACTGCTACTCCTTCCTTAGCACTGAGTCTCTCAGATACACCTGACCTAATCCCATTTACTTCTCCTCAGTGAAATTCTCCCACTCCCTTTAGCTTCATTTCACTTAGAACTAGATTATCCAGCTTCTTTTCATTCATAACATTCACAATCAGTTCTTCCTTTGTGTCCATACTACACCCACACATTCAAATAACCCACCTGTAAAGTGTTCTTCTTTGTCCTTGTAGTAATTTACACAGGAGAGGGGGTTACTAGCCCCTTGTTCCCAGAATTTTAGTCACAGTTTATGATATACATAGCTTAAGGAGGAAGAATTCTCAACCACTTTCCCATGGAGATGAAAGGATAACATTGAAATACTTTATTTACAGGGTTGTTAGACTCTAGATATGATTGCTGTCAGGTGAATCAATTATATATATTTTATATTTTGTTACAAAGCTGCCCCAGGTTATGTGCTCTAGTGTTTACTTTTTTGTTCAGCTTATGAGAGGAAAAGTAATGTGTTTAAGAAATTGGAGCCATCATGGCACAGTTGCAGAGAGAACATTACAGAGACATTTCGCTTGTAAAAAATGCTTTTTTCAGTCATTGCACAGAGTTGCATAATAAGCAAATTTTAAACATGCTTAGTCAGGTGAATGGCTGGGTCAGTGAGGTAACAGTGTGGGTGACTTAGTTTTAAGATGAGGGCACTACAGAAGGCCTACCAGTCTATCCAGTGACCTGTTTATGTAAGATGAGTTGGGCTACATGTTTGTCTAAACTGATTATATAATGCAGCATTCATGTTAAGTAATAGGTGTTATTAGATATTTTCAATTTTCAGTTGTCGGAAGCGCTCTTCAACATAGAAGAGGTCTTCAATGGAAAGGCTAACTTAATTTTCAAGATCCTCAAATTTGAGTGAGTTTTTACAATGTTGCTTTAGTACTTTGTAATTTGTTCATGATTGTAACCATGTATAGACATGTAGATGATTCATTACCTTTGTAACTTGGTCATGATTGTGACCAGATCTACCTGGAGTTCATTACCTTTGTAACTTGTTCAGCTATCAAAACTTTGGGGCCCAGTCCCTGGACCCATTATGTACCACTGTAATCCTTTGACTACCGCCCACAGGATGAGTATGAGGTGCATAATAAAGATATTAAACTAACTAAACTCTTCATTTGCTCATTTATTGGTATGTGTGGTTTGGTAACTGATACGTTATCTGATTGTGAACTATTAGTGTCCCATTTAGTTTTTATTGACATATCTATAACTAATTTTGCATACAGTATTAAAAGAAATTATTATTTTTATTCTTCTTCTTTCTTTCAACACGTCGGCTATTTCCCACCGAAGCGGGGTGGCCCAAAAGAAAAAACGAAAGTTTCTCCTTTTACATTTAGTAATATATACAGAAGAAGGGGTTATTAGCCCCTTGCTCTCGGCATTTTAGTCGCCTCTTATGACACGCATGGCTTATGGAGGAAGAATTCTATTCCACTTCCCCATGGAGATAAGAAGAAATGTTTATGAGACAGAAAAAAGACACCAGCAATCCTACCATCATGTAAAACAATTACAGGCTTTCGTTTTACACTCACTTGGCAAGACGGTAGTACCTCCCTGGGCAGTTGCTGTCTACCAACCTACTACCTAGAATTTTTATTATTATTATTATTATTATTATTATTATTATTATTACTGTATATTCATGAAAAACACTAAATCTGTAAGGGTCATATAGTACTGTAGTATTACAAGTTGCCTATTTCATAATAACAGTAATGCCTTTTGAGGAAAAGTGATGAACTTATCCCTATTCACTTACAACAGAGACTTTGAAAATACATTCCTTCTATCCATTATATTTCTTGCCTTCCACTACCCATTCTAATGGTGTAAAAACTAAAACCTCTAATATTAAGGTGATTTTTGCAGGCCCGGGAGTATTATTTGTACGTTCAGAATTGGATGGACTTATTTCAATGAGCAGGATAGCAGTTACCTGACAGTACCTGCCACCCTAAGCATTGTGAGGGAGCGTTTTGAAGCTAAGGCAGTTAATGGTTACATATACTTCAACCATGACTACCGTGTACCCGCAAACTCCATCGTTGTTGAGAGTAAGCATTATCTTCAACTCTTCTATTTTCTAACTTATAATTAACAATAACAATAACAATTTTAGCATGATACATGTTTGTACAAAGGAGTGTAACAATTTGGTGAACATGCCAAAAGCCCCTTTATATGCAGAGCATGTAACATAATATGTTAGAACATAGAAATGATGGCAGACTGAAAAGGTCGAGCTCATCTCCTGAAAGTATAAATAGGTAATTATAAAAGCCACTTTGTGTTAATGAACACAACAGCAGTTGCCACCATGATCATCAAAGCTTTCTCAAAATTCTTTACTACTACTTAATATTTTTTTCTGGATTTTGATTGTCCACTTAAATACAGTATCACCAATCTGTCTATAACATAATAAAGTACCATATTTTCCACCATATTAAGGAACTTGTGTTTCCTACAGAATTACTGGACAAATGCCTGAACAACCAATCACTGTGCTCCCATGAGTGCAGATTCTCTCGCGAAGAGCTGCGTTTCGCATGCTACTGTCCTGATCACCTCCACCTCTTCAAGGAAGCCTATTGTGTTGATCCCAGTGAGTTTTTTGTTTTGTCCAAATATTCATGTTTATCTATTTTATTCTGTATTGATTTGTGTCTGTTATGCCATTTATGTACTATATACCTGGAATATTAATATATTCCTGAAAAAGTGCTAAACCCTTAAGTGTTATACAGTGCCTGGGGAAATGGGAGGCAATCAGGCTTGATCTAGGGAAGAGGAAGTTAGGTTCAGTTCCTTGGATCAAAAGCCTCTCATTGGCATCAGGAACCTCCCTTGAGGGACAGGGGTCATGCAGTGCCTGAAAAATGGGAGGTAATTAGGCTTGATCCAGGGAAGGGGAGGGCGGGGTACAATTCCTTGGCTCAAGAGCCCTTTATCAGCAAAAGGGCACCCCGTTTGAAGGGTGTTATTATTGTAGCAACCTACATCATCGGAAAAGGCCTCATAACATGAAAATGGGTATTAACTCATCTATACTGTAAAAAACTCATTTTAATGGCCAGGCTAACTTTGAACCATCCACTTGTAAGATTTTGGGACAAGATATGATGATACCCTATAGAAAATACCATATTTCGCGGCTTATTAAACATTTTTTTTTTTCATAAAATGTCTCCAAGAACCACTTTGTGTCCTATAAACTGAAGGTCAGTGACGGGAGCTATAAGTTTGGGGTGTGGGGTGGGCTGTAACTCTCCCAGTTATGTCTGATGCCAAGCCATTGAAACTAAAACAAGTCTTACAAGCCACAAAATACGGTATCCTTTAAATTGTGCATTTCCTGGGGAATGGAAGGCACTCAGATTTGATTCAAGGAATGGGAGCAGTAACTACAGTTCCTTGGATCAAGAGCCCTTCACCAACAACAGAGCAGTTTCCTTGAAAGGAAAAAAAATGCCTTTTTCATTTTAATGAGACAAAGGGGTACAAGATGTCTGAACATATAGGTCCTTTGGGCGGGTTATTTTTTTACTTAATTAAGCATTGCTTGCTGAGAAATTACTCAGCAAGAGGTTGATACACAAAATTCCAAACTTAATTATCTCATATTGGGGCTGTGTAGAGCAGTATGAGTCCTGTACAGTTATAAAGAGTGTTGACATAGATTAGTCTAAACGTGTGGGAAAAAACACTGTTGACTGAGTTGATGATGACCATTGCCCACAATGAGAGTATGAGCCACACCTTCATAGGAGTCTTTTTCCATTGATACTGTGAAAATAGATAATTGAGTGTTTTCTTAATGTTGAATGAGTAGACTTAAGTGTTGCTTAATATAAAAAACTTTTGAATTCTTTGTATAAGAAGGATGCAGGTTAATATTGGCCCACATGCTACAGTGCATCAATTTCTTCACTCTCTGGGCTGAGACCAAAATTAAATATTAGTTATTTTAGGTTAGCTTAGCCTAACTTCAATCTAATTACATCAAATAGAAAAATACTGGTAGCAGGGAAGAAATTACCATTGCATATATACAGGTTTCCCTTGTTTGAAGCAGATTTGCTTAATGTGAATTTGCTATTATGTGATGTCCCATTTCTATCAGTCATTCCATGTGTGCAATATTCATTCTCCATATATGATCAATGTGGTTCAGGTGATGATGGGCTGAGCCTAGTAGAGCTGCCATGGACCTGTAACATATATATCACAATAAGCAAGGGACACCTGGTCTTGGAAACCGCTGTCTCATTGTTGACAGTGAAGGATAAGTCAGAGGAGGATACTAGTCAACAACCAGCATCAACTCATATTACTCAGCAAATAGGTTAAAAGATTAAATTTGGAATTTTTGGTTTTATTTTAAAAATTCCAAATTGCAGAGACCATTTTATACAGCATTACTCCCACTGGCATCACAGCATGAGATAAACTCAGATGACTTTCCAAATTATCAGTGGTCATGCATGCATTAATATCTTCTTGAATATGCCTGTGCATGATATGGGCAATTTGTTAACTGAATAATATGTCTTTCTTTAACAAATTTGCAGGTAAAACTACAACACCATCAGCCATAACAAGAAGCTCTACAACAACTCAAAGACCAACATTCACCTTATCTACCACAACCACCACCACTATCCCAACTACTTCTGCTATCCTAACAACTACTACCACCACCCCTAACATTCTAGCATTAACCACTGAGACTGCAACTGAAACTAAAGCCACAACTACAATAGAAGATACTACTAAAACTGAAACCACAATTCAAACATTAGTAATAAGTGAAACCAAAACTACAACTGAAACAGGAAGCACAACTGAAACAGGAACCACAACTGAAACATATATCACACCTGAAACAGGTACCATACCTGAAACAGATATCACACCTGAAACAGGTACCACACCTGAAATAGGTACCACACCTGAAACAGATATCACACCTGAAACAGATATTATACCTGAAACAGGTACCACACCTGAAATATATATCACACCTGAAACAGGTACCACACCTGAAATAGGTACCATACCTGAAACAGGTATCACAGCTGAAATAAGTACCATATCTGAAACAGGTATCACAACTGAAATAGGTACTACAGTTGAAACAGCTATCACTGAAACAGTAGCCACAACTGAAACAGTTAGGTACCACACCTAAAGCAGGTACCACAGTTGAAACAGGTACCACAGCTGGAGCAGAAACCACAACCAAAACAGAAGGCAAAATTGAAACAGAAACCACCAGTGAAATAGAAACTATAGATGAAAATATCTCTGCAACTGAAACCAAAACTGTAAGCAAAACAAAAGCTACAAATGGAACACAAGTCAAGTCTGTAAGAAAAACCAGCACAATGGCCATGCCACACACAACTGCAAGAGTAATCCCACTTTAACGTGAAATTACAGCCAGACCTAAAGTTACATTTAAAATAGCAGGTAACACTGCATCAACTGCTGTAATGTAAGTCACAAGTAATGGTAAAAGTACACTAACATAAACTTTATCAAAAAGGCAACAAAAATTACTGTTATGGAAGTTCCAAGTAGAACAGAATAGAGGAAAAAACTGTACCTCAGGAAATAAGGGAGAATCAACTGAAAGAAGATCATTAATTAAATATATTACACCAGACAGAACAAAAAGTTACAATAGACATCACAGTTGGAATATGTTGTAACAAAAAACAATTAAAATTACAGAAAAAATGACATAAAATCAGCAGCAGAATTGCACATTTCATAACTAAAACAGCTTTCACTTCATCCTTTGCTATATATACGTACTGTATATAAAATGCCATTTTTCCTACTACATTTATTACAACCTCTCCTGCCCATGCTATAAACCATCTAAATTTCCTTATCTTTTTTCCATAATGTTTTATGCAGTAAAATCACAGTAAACAGGTGATATCACAATATGCAAAATAACCACAGTGAGAAAAATAGTGAAATTCCAAGCACTTTCATGATTTCTCACATTATCAAGAAATAGTAAAAATAATAGGAGAACACAGGACTTATAAGGCTGAGATTTCACCTCACTTATGACCTCACACATTACCGAGCATGATAATGCAGTGAAGATTTGGTCAGGTCAAGTGTCAAGTAATTTTTTTTTTTTAAATTTCACTATTTTCTTTATTGTGGTTATTTTGCATAATGCTATACATATATATTAAGATAAAAGAGGAAGCGTGGCTGTGATAGTGTGTTTTACTATTAGCCGAGGCAGAATCCAACCTTCACCACTCCTTGCACTGAATGACCCACATGGGTTGAGTGCTTCATGTGAGTATAATAATATAAAATACGTAATTATTTTTTAACATACTATTCGTCTCCCAATGAGGCAGGGTGACTTGAAAAAAGAAGAAAACCTAAGAAAGCTTTTTTTTTTTATATTTAGTAATTTATACAGGAGAAGGGGTTACTAGCCCCGTGCTCCCAGCATTTTAGTTGCCTCTTATAACATGCATTTCTTACAGAGGAAATTTTTTTTTTTCACTTCCCCATGGAAATGAAAAGAAATAAGAACAAGAACTATTAAGAAATAGAAGAAAACTCAGATAGGTGTGTATACTCATATACAGTGGTCCCCCGAGTAACGAACACCCCGGAAATCGTACAATTATGTAAGTAGTATAATATTGTAAGTGCTTGTGGAAGTGTATTTTTGGGGGCCTGAAATAGACTAACCTACGTGACATTATTCCTTAAGGGAGTAAATTCGTTCGGTAATGGCACTTGAGCAGGCTTCTGGGATGAAGTTTTTTCGTTACTCGGGGGACCACTGTACATGTATGTATACATTCTTGTCTAGTGTGACCTAAGTGTAAGTTGAAGTAGCAAGACGTACCTGTTATCTTGCACTTTTATGGGACAAAGAAAAGACATCAGCAATCCTATCATTATGTTAAACAATTACAGGTTTCCATTTCACGCTCATTTGGTGGAAAAGACACCATCAATCCTACCAGTGTTAAACAATTACAGGTTTCAGTTTTGCACTTATTTGGCAAAAAGATACCCGCAATCCTACCATCGTGTTAAACAATTACAGGTTTCCATTTCACACTCATTTGGCAAAAATGACCAGCAATTCTACCATCGTGTTAAACAATTATAGGTTTCTGTTTCACACTTATTTGGCAGGACGGTAGTACCTCCCTGGGTGGTTGCTGTCTACCAATCTACTACCTATAAAAATGATATTGCTACTAAATAATTTCTCAACTTCTACTTTTAAGTTCATTTCTTTAAGAAGTTTAAGAATTCATAAGTGCTATATTGTACACACAGAAAAAATGCCCAAAAGATGGGATAATAGATGGATTTCATATATAATAGTATCTTTTAGAACAGTAGTAGTATGCTCAGTTCTGAAAAACAAAATAAAGGAGGGGTGTGTCCATGTTCTGGATGCCAAAAGTGAAATTTTGTCTCAGATTTTCATGTATAAATGTGAAATAGGTATGCCAAGCCCATGATGACGCTCTTTAGGTCACTTGTTCTATCTAGGCTTGAATATTGCTGAACACTACCTGGAGTTTACCTGGAGAGAATTCCAGGGGTCAACGCCCCCGCGGCCCGGTCTGTGACCAGGCCTCATGTTGGACCAGAGCCTGATCAACCAGGCTGTTATTGCTGGCCGCACACAGTCCAACGTACGAGCCACAGCCTGGCTGGTCAGGTACTGACTTTAGGTGCCTGTCCAGTGCCTGCTTGAAGACAGCCAGGGGTTTGTTGGTAATCCCCCTTATGTATGCTGGGAGGCAGTTGAACAATCTTGGGCCCCTGACACTTATTGTGTTGTCCCTCAACGTGCTAGTGGCACCCCTGCTTTTCATTGGGGAGATGTTACATCGCCTGCCGAGTCTTTTGCTTTCGTAGGGAGTGATTTACTTACAGCACCTTTCAGGGCAGGTGAAATTGCTCACCTAGAAAATGTACAGAGAACTTTCATGGCACACACAACTGCGTTAAAACACCTAAATTACTGGGAACGCTTGAAGTTTCTCAACCTGTACTCCCTAGAACGCAGGCGGGAGAGATACATGATTATATACACTTGGAAAATCCTAGAGGGATTAGTACCAAACTTGCACATGAAAATCACTCCTTATGAAAGCAAAAGACTTGGCAGACGATGCAACATCCCCGCAATAAAAAGCAGGGATGCAACTAGCACGATAAGAGACAACACAATAAGCGTCAGGGGCTCAAGACTCTTCAACTGCCTTCCAGCATACATAAGGGGGATTACCAATAGACTCCTGGCTGTCTTCAAGAAGGCGCTGGACAGGCGCCTAAAGTCAGTACCTGACCAGCCGAGCTGTGGTTCATATGTCGGGTTGCATGCAGCCAACAGTAACAGCCTGGTTGATCAGGCCCTGATCCACCATGAGGCCTGGTCACAGACCGGGCCGCGGGTGCGTTAACCTCCAAAACCCTCTCCAGGTATACAGAGTGGGACATAAATAAATGTCATTGTGAGGAGTATCAGGGACTAAATATAACTGGAGTATTTTTTATATTATTTTGTAGATAGTTTTTATTAGACAGGTTTTAGCGTATAGGCTAATTCCATTATTGGGCATTAATATGAGAGCATTTTGTCTGCTTTCCCCAATCTGTTATTTTACTTATTAATTCAGTGTGGAGTGTGAGCAAAGTAATATTTATGAAGGAATTCAGGGAAACCAGCAGGCTAGACTTGAGTTCTGGAGATGGGAAGTACCGTGCTTGCACTCTGAAGGAGGGGTGTTAATGTTTCAGTTTTATATCTTTTGTGTAAGTGTGCCTCTGGTAAGACAGTGATGAAGTGAATGATGATGAAAGTTTTTCTTTTTCAGGCCACCCTGCCTTGGTGGGAAATGACCGATGTGTAAATAAAAAAAATAGTAATTCAAAGATTAAATATAACAAAAATAATAGGTAGGGCAAAAGCAGAAATAATACTTGTGTACAAAGTGTGTGAATTAAAGGAGAAATATCTTGCTACATATTCCAGAATAGTATACATACAGTAAACTCTGAATAATGGCAGCCTTGGGGATTAAAGGTGCCATTTTTTTTTTTTATTTTTTTCCGTTGTTTAGAAAGTTTTTGTCTTGACTGTTTAATATCATACATTGGTGATGATCCAATCTTATATTGTGTCATTAACACACTTCTACTTACACCCCTTTATTATATCAAGTTTGTCACTAAGTTTCAATGTTGTTTGTTTTTTCTTCACTTAATAATAATAATAATAATAATAATAAAAATAATAATAATAATAATTTTATTTTTGCATGATACATGTTTGTACAAAGGAGTATAACAATTAGGTGTACATGCGAAAAGCCCCTTTATGTGCAGAGCACTTTGGTTCAAACTTAAGACGAACTTAAGATTAATAAGACAATATTAGTGTTATAACTGTGCATATTGTCATTTCAAATATCAAAGATCAATTTCAAATTTCAATTTTTTTTTATTTCCTTGCTAGTTTACAATGTGGTTGACATATTGTAGAAAATATATTTACTTTGGTAGTTTTTAAAGTGAGGGTTTACAATGATTTGTAGTGCAAAGTGAGCGACTATCATGCCTTGGCATTACGGCAATCTAAACTTAATACATTACTGATTACTTAACACTAGACGTACAAAACATAGTTTGATCAGGTTGCACTAATTATACAATTAAATATATGTTATTCAACATTTGCATTAGGTTGAAATATGAGAATTTATTGTACTTTGAGCATTTACTTTTGGGTAGTACTGAGTATTTAGTTTTGGGTGAGTAGGTGGTTTTTAAGAAGAGTCTTGAATTGATGTCCAAACAGGGTTCCCTTGGTATTCACTGGTAATGAATTCCAAATTTTTCGGCCCTTTATGTGCATAGAGTTTTTACATAGTGTGAGATGGATACAAGGAACATCAAAGAGTGATCTGTGTCTTGTGTTATGGTCATGTGTCCTGTTAAGGTTGGTAAGAAGTTTGAGTGGAGGGTTTATATTTGCATGTAGTGTTCTATGTATGGATGTTCTTTATAATGAGTAAGTGTAGACTTTTGAATATTGGTGGAGTATGTTGTCTGGAGTGGGAATTTATCATTCTGACTGCAGCCTTTTGTTGGGTTATTAGTGGTCTTAGATGATTTGTTGTTGTTGAGCCCCACACACAAATTCCATAGGTGAGATAGGGGTAAATTAGTGAGTGATACAGGGCAAGGAGAGCTTGTTGTGGAACATAATACCGTATCATTGATAGTACGCCTACGATCTTTAGAGATTTTCTTGGAAATTTGTTGTATATGTGTGAAATTTGAGGCTACTGTCAAGGTGGATTCCTAAGAATTTTCCCTCTGTGAGTCTTGTGACAGGTGATCCATTTATCATTATGTTAGGTGGAACATTTGTAGCTCTTTTTCCAAACTGAATGAAATAGGTTTTGTCAATATTGAGAGTTAGCTTGTTTGTCGTCATCCAGGTAGATATTTTCTGTAATTCAGCATTTACGGTGTTGGCTAGTATGACTGGGCTTGGGTGAGAGAAGTCGTATGTAGTGTCATCTGCAAATAATATGGGTTTGAGTAGTTGAGATGCATTTGGTAGGTCATTGATGTAAATGAGAAAGAGAAGTGGGCCAAGGACACTTCCCTGTGGTACCCCGACTGTAATTGGTTGTGTAGAAGAGTTATCTCCATTTGCATACACATAGTATTGGCTTCTGTTGCTAAGGTATGACTTTAGGTAGTTGAGGGAGTGCCGTCTTATATCATAGTGTGTTAATTTTATGTATAACAAACCATGGTCAACTGTATCAAAAGCTTTAAGTAAATCAATGAAGATTCATCACTTGCAAGTTAAGGAGACATTTCTATGGGTTTACTTGCTCTAATTAATTATATAATACAGCAGGGGTAAACTGGCAGTGTACATGTATACTGTAGGATGCTATCAGTACGGAGTTCACTTTCAAAATGGCTGATGTAAAAATATATTCATGTGTGTTGCCAAATTCTGTCACTGCCAAAGAGGGAGCTGTATAAATGGCGCCAGTTTCAGTGTGCCGTTAGCTCGAGTTTGCTGTTATTTAGGATGCCACTATTTTGACAGTTTACTGTATATACAGTATGTATGTATGTTTTTTTTTTTTTTTTCTCGATAAGTCGGCCGTCTCCCACCGAGGCAGGGTGACCCAAAAAGAAAGAAAATCCCCAAAAAGAAAATACTTTCATCATCATTCAACACTTTCACCACACTCATACATAATCACTGTCTTTGCAGAGGAGCTCAGATACGACAGCTGAGAAAAGTCCCTCCCAGCTGTCACTATCTCAGACCCCTCCTTTAAAGTGCAGGCATTGTACTTCCCATTTCCAGGACTCAAGTCCAAATAAATCAATTAACTGGTTTCCCTGAATCCCTTCACAAAATGTTACCCTGCTCACACTCCAACAGATTGTCATGTCCCAAAAACCATTCGTCTCCATTCACTCCTATCTAACACGCTCACACATACTTGCTGGAAGTCCAAGCCCCTCGCCCACAAAACCTCCTTTACCCCTTCCCTCCAACCTTTTCTAGGACGACCCCTACCTCGCCTTCCTTCCCCTACAGATTTATACGCTCTCCAAGTCATTCTACTTTGATCCATTCTCTCTAAATGACCAAACCACCTCAACAACCCCTCTTCAGCCCTCTGACAAATACTTTTAGTAACTCCACACCTTCTCCTAATTTCCACATTCCGAATTTTCTGCATAATATTTACACACACATTGCCCTTAGACAGGACATCTCCACTGCCTCCAGCCTCCTCCTCGCTGCAGCATTTGCAACCCATGCTTCACACCCATATAAGAGTGTTGGTACCACTATACTTTCGTACATTCCTTCTTTGCCTCCATGGATAACGTTTTTGTCTCCACAGATACCTCAATGCACCACTCACCTTTTTTCCTTCATCAATTCTATGATTAACCTCATCCTTCATAAACCCATCGGCTGACACGTCAACTCCCAAATATCTGAAAACATTTACTTCTTCCATAATCCCTCTCTCCAATGTGATATCAATTTTCTTTATTTAAATCGTTTGATACCCTCATCACCTTACTCTTATCTATGTTCACTTTTAACTTTCTACCTTTACACACTCCCAAACTCGTCCACTAACCTTTGCAACTTTTCTTTAGAATCTCCCATAAGCACAGTATCATCAGCAAAAAGTAACTGTGTCAACTCCCATTTGCATTTAATTCTCCATAATTTAATCCCACCCTCTCCCCAACACCCTAGCATTTACTTCTTTTACAACCCCATCTATAAATATATTAAACAACCATGGTGACATTACACATCCCTGTCTAAGACCTACTTTTACCGGGAAGTAATCTCCTCTCTCCTACACACCTAACCTGAGCCTCACTATCCTCATAAAAACTCTTTACAGCCTTCAGTTACTTACTACCTAGTCCATACACTTGCAACATTTGCCACATTGCTCCCCTATCCACTCTATCATATGCCTTACTCTCTTTTATCCCCCTTCCCTTTATATAAAGGAACTATACATGCTCTCTGCCAATCCCTAGGTACCTTCCCCTCTTTCATACATTTATTAAACAAAAATACCAACCACTCCAGCACTATATCCTCCCCTGCTTTTAACATTTTTGTCATGATTCCGTCAATTCCAGCTGCTTTACCCCCTTTCATTCTACGTAATGCCTCACGCACCTCCCCCACACTCACATCCTGCTCTTCTTCACTCCTAAACGATGTTGTACCTCCCTGGCCAGTACATGAAATTACCGCCTCCCTTTTTTCATCGACATTTAAAAGTTCCTCAAAATATTCCCGCCATCTACCCAATACCTCCAGCTCCCCATCTACTATGTATGTATGTATATTTATTATTCAGAGGATGAGAAAATTTACTGTTGAATAAGTGAGATACAAATGAAACATTAGAGGATGTATAATGTTTTCTGTTTATATTAGCAGAAAAATATAAGAAGTAGAAACAAATAATGTAATATTCACAGGCCTAAAATAAATCTTAGTACAGTATCTTATTTTCTAGATTCTTATAATGACTGGTTTAGCACTTCTCTTTGAATTATAATAATACAAATAATAATAATTATAATGACAGTACAGTGGACCCTCGGTTAACGAAAAAAATTCATTGCAGAAGCCTGCTCAAGTGCCATTACCAAACGAATTTACGTCCTTAAGAAATAATGTCATGTAGGTTAGTCTATTTCAGACCCCCAAAACTACACTTCCACAAGAACTTACAAAATTATACTTACATAATTGCACGATTTCCGGGGTATTCGTTAACCGAGGGTCCACTGTACTATATACCTACATGGCTCAAGACAGTAGACCTGATTAATAATATACACAAATAACCCGCATATAGGTGAGAGGAGCTTACGACGACGTTTCGGTCCGACTTGGACCATTTACAAAGTCACACTAACACACTAAACAGTCTTTCTTCTCTCCCAAACTCTCTACTCCTGGGAACTCTTCTGTCCTCTGCCTTCCCTACATTTCCAGTCTTTCTAATCTCAACAATTCTCTCTGTCCTTTAGACATCAAACTTGGAAATAAATGGTATAAAATACCGACACACTGGAAAGATAAACACATAGGCAGTATAATGTGATCCTTTATTGACAACGTTTCGCCCACGCAGTGGGCTTTATCGAGTCACAAACAGATCTACCTGGATAAAAGATACATGAGTATTTATAGGATTTAGTCAGGTGGAGAATGCTGCATGTGGCAATCTACAAAGTAGGGTGATAGAGTCTAAATCCTTGGGTACCTTTAAAAAGAGATTGGACAAGTATATGGGTAGACCTTCTGCAGTGTTCCATTCTTAAGTTCTTATGTGGGACAGCGATGAAGAAGTTTCTTGGCAATAGGTTCAGCTATGTTGTAGAAGCCGTTGTTCTGGTTGAAGTTGTCGGATATGCAGATAAGTGATGACTCCAGGATTCTTCGGTATTGAGTGTTGTCTTCTCTGGTGATGAGTCTTGCGTTTCTGTAGTTGATTAAATGGTTGTGTGAATTTCGGTGTTGAATACAGGCATTCCGAGTATCTACCTCCACATCCACCACCATCAAGGACATTACCAGTAACAGACAGGACAAGCTTCAATTCACTGCAGGGGTATACACAATCCCTTGTAATGACTGCAGCAAATTATACGTCGGCGAAACATCCAGAGACCTCCAAACATGTATTTCAGAACACCAGTACGCAGGAAGATCTGACAACCCAAGGAATGCCTGTGTTCAACACCGAAATTCACACAACCATTTAATCAACTACAGAAATGCAAGACTCATCGCCAGAGAAGACAACACTCAATACCAAAGAATCCTGGAGTCGTCAATATCTGCATATCCGACTTCAACCAGAACAACGGCTTCTACAACATAGCTGAACCTATTGCCAAGAAACTTCTTCATCACTATCCCACATAAGAACTTAAGAATGAAACACTGCAGAAGGTCTACCCATATACGTACTTGTCCAATCTCTTTTTAAAGCTACCCAAGGTTTTAGACTCTATCACCCTACTTTGTAGATTGTCACATGCAGCATTCTCCACCTGACTAAATCCTATAAATACTCATGTATATTTTATCCAGGTAGATCTGTTTGTGACTCGATAAAACCCACTGCGTGGGCGAAACGTTGTCAATAAAGGATCACATTATACTGCTTATGTGTTTATCTTTCAGACATCAAACTTGCTTTTTGCCAGACTAACACTCTTTGCACCAATCTAGTTCATACCTCTCCTCCCTCTATAGATGCTCCTGGTGTCTACTCTATTTCTTGTTCCTCCTGTCCTCTCCAGTACTTTGGAGAAACTGGCCATTCTCTTTCTGAACGACTCAGAGAGCACAAAAGTAGTTAGGCTTACCGACACCAACAATGCTCTTTTCTGTCATGTCAGAGATCAATGTCATCCCATTGACTGGTCTTCTGCTAAAACTGTCTACCCTACTAACTTACACAGTCGCTGTCTGGTTGAATCCTCCCTTATACAGTGGACCCTCGGTTAACGAATACCCCGGAAATCGTGCAATTATGTAAGTATAATTTTGTAAGTTCTTGTGGAAGTGTATTTTTGGGGGTCTGAAATAGACTAACCTACGTGAAATTTTTCCTTAAGGGAGTAAATTCGTTCGGTAATGGCACTTGAGCAGACTTCAGGAGTGAAGTTTTTACGAAACTCAGGGGTCCACTGTACACAACTTTCCTTGTATGAATCTTAGTTGTGGCTTTGTTTCTGTAGATGCCTTCCTTTCCCATTACAGTGTAAAATGCTCCAAACTTCAGAACACCTGTGACTTAACCTGATTCTTTTTTCCCCTTCTCCCATTTTCCCTTTCCTCTTTCCTCTCTCTCCTTTGGGTTTTCTTTCTTTTGCCTTGGGTATTTGGTCCATCAATATTTTTCTCCCTTCTGTGTTCTTGTTCCTACCCTATGTGGGCCCCTAGCTCCCTTGCAGTGCTCCTTTTTCTTAGTATTTGACTGACTCTACTACTACTATTACCTCTACCACTACCTCTCTTCCTCCTTTAATTCTACCTCTCTTGTTCCTGTCAATGTCTGCTAGCCTATATATACTCCCTCCTTCTCTCCTTTTTCCTAGTGTGACTTAGTAAATGGTCTAAGTCAGACTGAAACGTCGTCGTAAGCTCCTTTCTCCTATATGCGGGTTATTTGTGTATTGTTCTAGTCACGGTATTGTGCCTTTTTTGTTATTAATAATATAATCAGAATAATTTTCTTTATATATACATACTGTTTGCTGTATGAAGTAATTTCCTGAAGCAACAGGTATATACTGTACTGCCTCAGTACATTCAATGGATTTTTAATAATTTTTAGCACTGTCATTTTCCAAGGAGAGATGACCCAAAGAAGGAATCACATTCACCATCATTCATTTTAAGATTAAAAGATAGGAAAAGGATCCCATTAAGATGGTTTATTTGCTGTTTACAGGTTGCTAATGAATTCTTGAAGTCTCATAAAGTTCTTAGCCTGCAACATGTATGACAAACCCTTAGTTCTGAGCATGAGTGACACCAGTTAATGTCTTACTAACCAGTACATGTAACATCTAATACCCACACCTTAGCTCCCATCATGCACATTACCTTGACAACCTTGTACATCTTAGCAAGCCATGAGCTGTCTGTCCCTGAAAGTTTGTACAGAATTCTAATTATACCAACATTTACAGTGCCTGACACAAAAACTTACATATTTATGTGATTTGTAAATGGTCCAAGTGAGACCAAAACGTCATCGTAAGCTTTTCCCTCCTATGTGCGCCTTATTTGTGTACATATTTTACTCTCCAGCATGTACAATACCCAACACAAATCATTCCTCATACCTGTTTTTGATACATACAAATCCCAGCATGTACAGCAGATGGTATACACATGTGCACAAATCTATATATGGCACAACACCTGGCACATTGTACTTTACAGCATGTCTGAGACTCAACACATGCATTAATCATACCTGCCAATACGTACATACAAAATCTCACACACATAGAGACCTCATTTTCCAGCATGTTGGGCACTTGATACACAGAAATCATACTTCTCAGCATGTATTATAAAACATGATATACAAATCATGACACCTGCCATGATGCATTACTATATTTCTCAGAGAATTCTCTCTCCCATCTCATGTAAGTACCATTATGAATGTGATGCTTAATTAACAGCACTTGCTTGACACAATTTTTTTTTCTTTTTTTGTCATGTCAAAGATCACAGCCATCCTATTAACTGGTCTTCTGCTAAAACTATCTACTCTTTAGCCTTCAAACATGCCGTCTTGTTGAATCGGCTCTTGTGCACAACTTTCCTAACATGAATCTTAGTCCTTGCTTTTCCTCTGTAGATGCCTGCCTTTCTCAGTTAGTCTGCAGAACACTTGTGACTTGACCTGACCACTGTCACTTCTTTCTTTTGACTTTCCTGTCTTTCTTCCTTTTTTTGCTGTCTTTGGCTAGTAGGCCTACTGCAATTCTTTTTTGCCCTTTTGTGAACAGTGGAGATTAAGATTCCGCAATCTCCACTGCCTTGAAATGAAATTCTCTTTACATTATCACTAGACTTGCCCAGTGTGGGTCAGTATATCTTCTACATTACTGCTCTGTTCATTTGCTCTCATGTATTACTGCTGCTACTACTATTGCTACTAATTCTTTCATTATTACCCTCTATACTATTACTTCTACCACTACTACTTCATTATTATCACTAACCACTTTTACTAATGGCTATCAAAGATTAAGGATTAAGAAGTTTATTTCTTTGCATAGTTTACAATGTGTAATTACAATATTGATTTGCTAAGTGCAAAGAAAGCCACTATCATGCCGAGGCATTTTGGGCAAACTAAACGTAATGCTTTACAGACTACTTAATACTAGACATATATATCATAGTTGGTTCGAATTGAACATTGTTTTTATATATCAACAGAGGTAGTAGTGGTTTAGCAGTAATTAAATTAACAAGTAGTTGAATAACAAGTTACAGTATTATATTTTAGCACATTATACATAATGAGATTATGTATAATGTGCTGTTAATTTTACAACCATCTCTGCCACCACTCCCTTCTTCCCCTGCCCCCTCCCATATGTATATTTTGTCCTTTTCTATTTTTCTTACCTCATTGTGACTTGACAATGGTCCAGGACAGAACAAAACACTGTCATAAGATTTTTATCCAAAGTGCGAGTTTTGAATTTCTCTTCCCATTCAATAACCACCTCACTTGTTACACAGTCAGTAGTTGCATACACCTTTAGCTCCCAGGAGTTTGTAGTTTCATAAGGTAGTAAAGAGCAAAAAAAATCAGTTCAAGCTTAATACAATCAGAACTAAGTCTAAGTGCCAGATCCATAATAATAATACAGTGGACCCCCGGATTTCGTACTGCTCCCAACTCGAACAATTATGTAAGTGTATTTTTGTAAGTGCTTTTGTAAGTGTATTTTTGGGGGTCTGAAACGGACTAATCTAATTTACATACGTCCTTATGGGAACAAATTCGTTCGGTAACGGCACTCGAACAGCCTTCTGGAAAGAATTATTGACGAAATCCGGGGGTCCACTGTACGTACTAATAAAAATTAGGGTAATGCTATGCTGTAATGAATTACAAAATTATTCATTACATATTTTTGACAATATTTTTCCATCTCCATATAGAGAAGTAAGGTGTATTTATGTCTAACAATTTCTATACTAATCTCACACTGCCTAGGCAGTTTTTTAAATATTTTGTCACCAGACTAATGTGTTTTGATACTAAATCTTTCTAGTAGACTTAGGCACATGCAGCTTCATAGATGTAATCAAATTGTGAAATAAAAATTTTGATATTATTAGTTGCCATTTCCAATAACTTCTGTTTGCTAAATATTTTGTAGCTGTACACACAGATTGTTGAGTCTTGACATAGAGTATTATATACAGGCAACTGTGTAATCATTTATGATAGTTGCATTGTCGGCACTGAATAGTCTTGGTAGCAAGGAAATAATCACAAAATTTAATTTAATTTTTATTTTGTAAACATAATTATGATAATGGATAATATATAAAAGAGTATAATATATTGTAGTAGTTTGTCCATTCTCAGCAAGACTGACATCTATTAAGATAATTTACTAAATTCACCGGTTTGTCTTGCAGGTCAATCCACAACAACATCAACATCAACTACAACAGAAATCACCATCAAGGAAGTATTTAGCCAAGTCTTCAGTCAGGTGGGCAATGCTACCTTTGTTAGTATCAAGTCAGAGACTACAGAACTGGAAGTTGAAGAACCTCCAAAGCTCACCGATGATGAAGCAAAGGAGACAAGTGCAACCTCCATAGAGCCAGGAGATGATACCAAAGTTAAACCTGAGGAAGGTTTTATAGCTGATGTTAATTCTACCAGTACTACCACTGAAGGAACTATGTCTACAGAAAGTCTCACAAATGTTACAACTGAAGGAGAAATTCCTACTGGAAATGCTACTGGTGTCCTTACTGCAACTGAAGAAGTGAAGGCTGCAACCAATGTTATTGATGCTGCTAGTAATGTTACAGACACAACCATTTCTCCTGTTAAAGAAGGTGTTAGTATAGAGGCAAATAAGTCTTCAACATCTGTTGGAGTGGATGCTTCCACTAATGTGACAATGCAGGTTAATGATACAGTCCATGTTGGACAGCAGGGTGGTGAGTTTGGGCACACACAAGCTGGGGATATAAGTAAAGATAAGAATGTTACTTCTACAGAGGATGGAGAGGCTTACTTGTCTTCACCTAAATATCAAGATGGAACTGAGAGTGAGGCAGTAACTACTGAGAGAGAACCTGCCACTGTCAATATTACACAAACAACTACTACTGAAGTGGCTACAAATGCATCCACCTTGGAAACTTCTACTGAAGGTCACACCAATGCTAGCACTACAGGTGAAGCAGAAACTAGTCAAGAGGTTGTCATACCTCCAATAGTTGAGGACCTCACCAATGTTACTAGAATAGAAAATGGAACACTTACAAGTGATCTAGAAGTTACACAGAGCCCTGAAAAACATGAAGCCAATAAGAGTGCTGTATCTCCAGATATATATGTATCTCCTGGAACACGCCTGGAAGACATTGCTGCTTTCAAATATGCTCGTTCTAACAAAACATTCATTGTACAGGATCTCTCGGCACTCATGCCAGGAGACTCCCCTGGGGATGTGCGTCTCCAGGACATAGCCATGTCTGAAGAACTCTTTAACCAGTCTTCAGAAGCAAATGTTACACTGAGTGCTACACAGAATACAATCATGAGTACAACAACTGAAGTAAGCACAGGCTCCCCAGTCCATAATGGAACAACAGATCCTCACAGCACCACAAGCACTGCAACAGCTTCTGATGGCAGTAGTCATAATGAAAACTCAAGTGTAGATCCAATAAACACTGCTATTTTATTCAATAATGAAACAAAGAACAGTACCATAGAAACATTTGTGAAAAAATTAGTTATAGTAACAGCTAATAATTCTGATGAGATTGAAAATGTTACTCCTAGGGAGGTGCAAGATAACCTTCATAAAGAAGTGGTAACAGTGGATGCAATAATATTTGATGGTAACCCAGTTGTTGCCAATAAGACACCACCTCCTGTACGGACAACAACTACATCTACCACCACACCCATCCCACCCATCTTCACAGAATACCCTAAGGTTACTGACAGGCCTCCAAAAGTGAGTGTTAACCGCACTTCACAAACTGTCATAATAAATTCTGTGGTGAATATTTCGGGTGAAGAAAGCAAAGTTGATGAACCTGATCCATCAATCTTAGGTATTGATTTCGGTATTATTTTCAATGCCAGTTCTGACCTTGGCTCCATGTTAGGCAATACTACCAGTGTTTCAGGAGATACATCTGCAGCATCATTGTCAACAACCACTACAACACCCTTAATAGGCTCGACTATTACAACTTCTACCTTATCTGGCGAGTTGTTATCTAGTGGTGAGTTAACTGAAGGAAAATCTGAGGATGCAGGGTTGTTCCTAGCCAATGATACTAACAGTGGTACACCCTCAAACCAGACTCTCATCCAGAAATTCAATAAAGATCTTCTAACCACAACAGTACCATCAGTTCCACCAGTGAAGATGCTGTGTAATGAAGGTAAGTGCAGTTTCAGGGTATCTGAGCTCTGTTGATTTACATATTCTGGGATAGGGGACAGGGTTCAATCAGGGCAGTGTATTTCGAGTAGCCGTTCAAATGGACCCCACTATATTTGCAGAACAAATTTGCAAATACGGTACTTGCACTGTACCTTCTGCCACCAGACTATCCTGTATTTATGGAGGCATATTAATCTGCATGCACACTTAAATGTCATTCACCTCTGTACAAACATTGTATCATGCTGCTGAAAATTTAGTACAGTATCCAATAAATGACAATGATAAACTTTATTTCTACAAGGTATAATTTACAGTTGAAAGTAATAGGTGACATTATTGCCATAGTTTATAGAAAGCCTCTGCTTATGCAGAGCATTTCAGGCAGCCTTAAAATAAACTTATAACTATTACTGGAATTTTTTTGCAAAAATAATTTGTTGGAAATTTTATTAAAACAATTTGCTATAATGTTTATAATGATTATTTCAAATGATGGTCAAATACTAATCTTAAATTCAGTATTACTGCACAGGACATTCAATAAACTAAAAGCACATTAGGCAAATCTTAGACTATACTATACAGCCTCTCCTCACTTAACGACGGAGTTCCGTTCCTAAGATCGCGTCAGTAAACAAATTTGTTGTTAAGCAAGGAGCATACTATAATGGCAGTGGGTTTGTGTCAACCATCTTTGATATTGTTTTAATGTCACCTTTGAACCATTTATAACATTTTTAGTATATTTTTAAATGTTTATACAGTATTGTACTGTATACTATTACAGTATGATAAACAGAATAGAGGAAATCAGCTCTAATATACATTATTGAGGTATGCATACTGGTCAGAGAGCCCATCATGAGTTCAAGTTGTCGGTAAACGAGTATGTCGCTAAGTGAGAAGAGGCTGTACTTAAAATTTCTTCGGTTGTATGTTACATTTAAATTTTTCACTTTTATTTTTTTCTCTAAGGTTCTAGTACAAGCATTATGTCATCTAGTGAGATTAATATATCAGATTGTTAATTAAATTTTCATGGTGGTACAGACCAGTTGGTGTGTGTTAATGGCACTAGTGCGCTGGGACGTTGCATCCCACGTAGTGCCCACTGCAACTCTGTGCCTGACTGCTCTGACCTCTCAGATGAACATGACTGTAGAGAAAACAACTGTTTTGGTAATTTCCAGGTATGTACCGATAGACTCTGAAGTTAATGCAGTATGCCACTTGAAATTTGTTGTTAGTGTAGGAATTTGATAGCCCCTTGTAATTTATTTTGTAAATTTTACAGTGAATGTAACTTTCTCATTTAGAATTTAAATTTAAGTATACTACTTGCAAGATTTAAATTAAGAACTTGAGGTTTCCAGACCTGAATTTTGAATGTAAGCAGATAGAAACAAATGTAGTGTAATTGTCTGTTGCATTTAAGAGAGGCAACAGCAGTGAGCTTCATTGATTGATTTCTTTAAGGGATAATAACATACTGTTATTTTAATTTTTCAAGGCATCTCTGTTGTCTAGTGCTAAGTACAAAGACTGAAGATAAAACAAAGAAAATATATTTTGAGTGTTACCAGGCTCCTTGATGTAAATTTACATCCAATTAGATCAAGAGATCAAACAACTATGAAGAAAGAAATTATCCAGGAAAATAAATTAGTGTTTTTATGATGGATTGTCATAGCTAACAGAAATTTCTGTTATTGCCATGAAGAGACCTGTAATGTACAGTAGCTAATTTTAGTTTGTTTGTTGCTGCTTTTAGGAAAGCCTAAGTCATTCATTTAACCAGATTCTAGTATCTATTGAAAACTAAAACTGTAAGAACCTACACATACAGCATTACAACCTGTGCAACCTCAAGAACAATTACTGTGTCAGGAATCTTTTTAAACTTGTACATGCAGTGCCTAGTGTGACTGACTCACACAGCAGTGTGTATACCTAGCATGACTGACTCACACAGCAGTGTGTATACCTAGCATGACTGACTCACACAGCAGTATGTATATCTAGCATGACTGACTCACACAGCAGTGTGTATACCTAGCATGACTGACTCACACAGCAGTGTGTATACCCAGGGTGACTGACTTATGTAGCTGTTTGTATACCTAGGGTGACTGACCTACACAGCTGTGTATACCTAATGTGACTAACCCACCCAGCTGTGTATGTCTAGTGCAACTGACCCACACATCTATGTGTATACCAGGTGTGACTGATACAGCTGTGTATATTTAGTGTGACTGATACACACTACAGTGGTACCTCGACTTACGATGGTCCCCAAACACACCCTTTTATGTAAGTTTATTTTTTTAAATGCTTTTGTAAGTGTAATTTTGGTGGTCTAAACGGACTAGTCTATTTTACATCATTTCTTAAGGAGATAAATTCGTTTGGTAATGGCACTTGAACAGCATTCTGGAATGAAAAAATATCGTAAGTCGAGGTACCACTGTATTTTGAAGTCTAAGCTACATTCAAGGCAAAAAAAAAAAAAATATTAACCTATATAAAAAGAAGTTGCTTTCCTTTAAAAGTACAGAAATATGTTATTCCAGAATTGGATCAGCTTCCTGTAATTCTTGGAAATAAAATTTGACTTTAGATTATTTGTTGGTTTATTTAGTGTCTGGATGGTGAATGCATTGAGCGCCAGTATGTGTGTGATGGTGTCACCAACTGTCGTGATGGTGATGATGAGCTAAACTGCGGTGAGTAAAATCTGTAGATTCTTTTGTTTTACTCATTTAGCCTGAAATATGAAATATTTTAATTTGCATTATTTTCATGTACTATTTATTGTGTGCTGTACTGTATTATTGAAAATTATTTTCACATTGTCTCCTTCATCCTCTTATAGATTCTTGGCAGTGCCGTTCAGATGAATTTAGATGTGGCGGCTTAGCCCCATTCCCCTGCATTCCCATCTCCTTGCAATGTGATGGTCAGCCTGACTGCAGTGACCACTCTGATGAGGTTAACTGCAGTGACTCCTGCCCAAGTGATGCTTTCAGATGTCCTGAGGGTTGGTGCATTCCCCTGGCCAGGACTTGTGATGGCAAACCAGATTGTCATTCTGGAGAAGATGAAAAGAATTGTGGTGAGTTATAGAGTAATATTTGGATAGAGAAAAAAGTAAGTTGACGAAATCAGTCTTAATTCTTTATATTGTCTCCCACAGTTTTGTACCCAAGCAACCCACAGATAAAAATGTTTATCATACTTGTGTAAAATATTGTACAGATATATTTAAAATGGTTCTCAGCACAACACTCCTCCATCTCTGTCTGGATACAGGCCTGAACTCATGTATTGCAGAATAGAATTTCATAGTAAGGTAGTCCTTTGAAGTACGATATTAATCCACTTCAGAAGACATATTGCACCTCAAAACTTTTGTAACTCAAATCCTAAATACAGTAGTACCTCGACTTACGAGCAGCTCCCAACTCGAACAATTATGCAAGTGTATTTCTGTAAGTGCTTTTATAAGTGTAATTCTGGGGGGTCTGAAACAGATTAATCTAATTTACATTATTCCTTATGGGAACAAATTCGTTTGGTATCTGCACTCAAACAGCCTTCTGAAACAAATTAAGCTTGTAACTCGAGGTACCACTGTACAGTGGTCCCTCGGTTTTCGTGCATCTCCAAACTCAAACATTTATGTAAGTGTATTTTCGTAAGTGCTGTTGCAAGTGTATTTTTGGGGGTCTGAAATAGACTAACCTACGTGACATTATTTCTTAAGGAAGTAAATTCGTTTGGTAATGGCACTTGAGCAGCATTCTGGAACGAATTTTCGGCGAAAACCGAGGGACCACTGTACTTGGTTTTTATGGTAATTTGTTCTAAGAAGCCAGAACATCCAACCTGTCCCTGGATACCTTTTGTTGTTTAAACACACTGAGATTTTCTGAATAATAAACAAGCATAGACTTCAACTTGAAATATCCAGAGGCACTGGCACCCAACAGGAGAGTAAGCCTGTCTTTCATAGGCTTATGCTTAGGAAAAATGGAAGGATAAGGTAGGGCAGGCAGACAGGGCAGAGGATGCAGGCAGGCATGTAGGCAGGACAGGGCAGAGGATGCAGGCAGGCAGGTATGCAGGACAGGGCAGAGGATGCAGGCAGGCATGTAGGCAGGACAGGGCAGAGGATGCAGGCAGGCAGGTAGCCAGCCAGGCATCTATCCAACCAGGCTGGCAGCAAGCCAGGCAGCCAGCCAGCCTTCAGAGAGTAGGCACTGCCTACTCTCTGAAGGAGGGTTTTAGATGTTACAGTCAGAGAGTAATCTGACTGTAATGTCATCACACTTATGGAAGGATGACAGTTGAATGAATAATGGTGATTGTGTTTTCTTCATTGCTAAGGTTGCTCAGTGAATAATTTTTGTCTCTACAGGATGCTCAGGACTGGATGAAACACCATGTGCCGTAGGTGGCTGTGTGCCCACTTTCCATCTGTGTGATGGACTGCGGCAGTGTCAAGATGGCTCTGATGAGTGGCACTGTCTTAGAATAGACAACAGTACACGGCAGCTTGAAGTCAGGTATGTGGTTAAGGATAAACTGGTAACATAGCCAGAGTTTATTGACTCTCGGTTATATGTCTATGGTATACAGAGCGAGGATTAACTGACTGGCAGTCATTGTTCAGGCTGGAGTGCACTTTTACACCATTATTTGTGGCTGATGTAAGTTCCTTCCACATGTTAGATATGTTGGTCATGTTGTCCATGATGTTTTAATCTTATAAGAATTCTCTTACTGTTGATTTATCTTTATCAACTATTTGTCTAATGATTGATTTGATGCCTTTTTTTTCCACCTTATAAATAATTGCCAGATAATTGCAGAGGCACATAATGTGTTCAGGGACTGGGCCCCAATGTTCTGTTTGCTAAGCAGGTTTTAGTAATGAACTATATACAAAAATAATACAAAATTAATATTTGAAACAATAACAGTAGTGATAATTTCATCCAAATTTGATCAATTACTTCTAACATAAGTTGGGCTCAAGTTAACCTTAAATGTAGTTGTAACATCTAGATCAAGTAACTTAATGATACTGTTCTCAGGAAAAAACCTGACTGACAAGTTCTGAATGCCAGAATAAAGAGAGAGAACCTCTGGAGTAGTTGTCTTAACCCTTGGAGTTTCAGAATGGAAAATTAAAATGGCTTAAAAATCTCCAACTGCATTGCCTCTCATAAGCAGCATATATGGACATCCTTGGCAGCCTTAAAAAAATCCAGCACAAGGTTACTAACTGAAATAGAAAAGGCATTGGTTTCATACTCCTGCATGTCTGTCGACATGCCATTCTCCTGGCAGGCAGCTTGCTATGAGCAGATATAAAAAATATCGCTAGAATAAGTGTAGAAGTTTACACGAGGAAACTTGATCATTACCTCAGCAAAGTGCTAGATCAGCCAGGCAAGCCACAAACAGAAAGACCCTGGTTGAATATGCAATCAACAGAAAAGCCTGGCCCAAGGCTGGGCTGTGAGAAAAAACAAAATCAGTTACATTCATCATACACAGCACATTCATCATACACAGGTAAGTGGTTGGCCCTGTGGGAGCCACCACCTTGTGTCAGCAGAGGCAAGTTATGTAGTTGTTGAGGAAAAGGCCCTGACAGTAGTGCAGTACCTGAGAAAGGCCTGTCAATTCCTGCTTGTGTCCAAACCTCATCCTGGTAACTGACCTTCACTCCCTTTGAAAGTTGTTTGGGGACAAGGTACTAAACAACTTTACAAACCCAAGGCTGTTTTTCCTTGAAGGAGAAGACACTGCATCAACAGTTCCATGTCTTAGCTGTGCATGAGTCTGGGATGGTGCTCTCTAGGTTTGATCCTATAGTTGAGAAGTTACAGTGGTACCCCGGTTTACGATATTTTTTCATTCCAGAATGCTGTTCAAGTGCCATTACCAAACGAATTTATCTCCTTAAGAAATGTTGTAAAATAGACTAGTCCTTTTAGACCCCCAAAATTACACTTACAAAAGCATTTAAAAAAATAAACTTACATAAAAGGGTGAGTTTGGGGACCATCGTAAACCGGGGTACCACTGTACTTAGTTTATTTACAATTTCAGCAGTTTGAATAAGAAAATCATTGGTTAAGTTAGTATAATTTCTTTGCCTTTTGTGAATTTACTTGAATCCAGTATTTGAGAAAAAAAATTCCAGGCCTTTTTTATATCCCTCTTTTTATTTGGTTACAAATTCTGTGCACTGACAAATTTGCCCGCACACAAATAAAAGTTAATGGATGCCATCCTGGCAGTAAAATGCTTCAGTCATTAAATATCAGAAAAGGTAGACTCGACTGTACTTAAAATGATAAAAATCATCATTTTACAGGAGTGGACAGAACCGATGGATGGCTGTGTGTGGAGAGGGTTGGACAAGCCAGTGGAGTGATTTAGTGTGTGAGCAGCTGGGAGCAGCTGCCTCACTCAGCACTGAAGTGAGGCGTGTAGTGGAAGCTGTGCCACGCCCCAGAGTCAGACTTGCTCCAAAAGCCTCAGCAAGGGCCCCGACACCATTGCAGTTTGTTCTTAAGTCTGATTGTTCGAGTGACTCGTTGGTGCATCTCGCATGTGAACAACACTGTGAGTTGTAATACTCTTTCTGCCTTTTACTACTGTATTTTTTATCTTTTCTTGTTTTAAAGGAAATCAGATTAGTTGAAAGATTATGGCTGGGTGATTTGCTTATATAGTTTGTGTGCAGCCATCAGTAATAGCCTAGTTGATCAGGCCCTGATCCACTGCAAGGCCTGGTCATGGACTGGGCCACAGGGGTGTTAACCCCAGAAAGACCCTCCAAGTATACCCCAGGTAATTAAATTCCACATACAACCAGATTAGCCAGACTGATTGATGTATTGGCCAACAAGCTGCCAACAGTAACACCTTGGTTGACCAAACAAGCAGCAGAAAAGTCTGGCTCCAAACTGTGCTGTGGCAGTAGGAAGACTAAACACTGGTTACAAGTATATCACAGGTACATACATATTACTATTACCTTGAGTAGGTTTTGGGGGTCAACACCCCTGCGGCTCAGTCTGAGACCAGGCCTCGTGGTGGATCAGGGTCTGATCAACCAGGCTGTTACTGCTGGCTGCACACATCAAAAATGCATATAGTACTTCAATTTTATAATGTACAAACAATATGGGAATATTACAGTGATCTTTGTTTTATACTCATCATGGGTAGAAATAACCTGTTTCCTGAAATCTTTGGACAATTCTCTTGACTGATTATGCAAGTTGCTTTTATATTCAATGTTGAATATTCACTGGTGTGTGCACCAAGAGCTTTTATAATAGTTCTCTTATTTTGTGCAACTACCACTTGAGTAACTGTGTGGCATTATTGCATTTATTGAATACAGTGGACCCCCGAGTAAAGAACACCCCGGAAATCGTACAATTATGTAAGTATAATATTGTAAATGCTTGTGGAAGTGTATTTTTGGGGGTCTGAAATAGACTAACTACCTGACATTATTCCTTAATTAAGGGAGTAAATTCGTTCGGTAATGGCACTTGAGCAGGCTTCTGGAAAGAAGTTTTTACGTTACTTGGGGGTCCACTGTACTATGTATAAATATTTCTGTGGTATAAATAGGTGTAACCATTGTGTATTTACATATTTCTGTTGTATGCATAAATGCAACCATTATGTATTTATAACTGTTGCTGAAACATACACTATTGATAGTTTTATTATTTGTTTTGTTTTAAATGAATGTGAATCTGCATTGCTCTGCTAAATCACCTTTTAGTCACATGTCATCAAGGGCATGAATAAATTTAAAAGCTACACTGCTATACATTATCAACTTAATCAACTGTATGTCCTTTGCATCATTTATATTTCTTCTCCCTGTGTATCAACTTGCCTCCTTTTTGTCTCACCACCTGTTTTTTTCTGCAGCATGTGGTTCATGGAGCTTGGGGGATGATGTGTTGGAGGAGCAGAATTTATCAGTAGGAGCAAGGCCAGCTGTTGTAGAAGGACTGTGGCCCTCTCTGGCACTCCTCCTTAGGACTCATCCATATAACAATACACAAGCTCACACTCAATCCTGTACTGCCTCCATTGTTGCCCCTAGCTGGGTTCTGGCTGCCTACTCATGTCTCTCTGCAAAGTATGATGGTTTATTTGTTTAAAATATACTGTAATGTGCTTTTGTATCAATGTTTACAGATAATCTTTTTATTTCTAAATTACTTAAGATTTGCTGAATACTACATTATGTAAAATGAAGTACGTATTACAATGAAAAGTACCATAAGATTTTGTTCAGTATACATTTTATTTTGCATCTTTATAGAAGATCTGATAGTACAAAATCAATAACAACTATTAAGAAAGATATTCAGATTTCTAATATACGTATATTAACTTTGGATACGAGGTTAAAGACCCCAATAACACGAATGAAAATTTTAAAACTTATTAGAGCCATAATAAAAAACTGGCATATGGATAAAAGACAAAGGAAAATACAGTATATTGTACCTATAGTAAGGACAGTGCATAATAAAATATTAAATAGGCAAGGAAGAAGTTAAGTGGTGAAGGAAAGGGTTTAAGTACAGTGGACCCCCGAGTTTCGTAAAAACTTCACTCCTGAAGTCTGCTCAAGTGCCATTACCGAACGAATTTACTCCCTTAAGGAAAAATGTCACGTAGGTTAGTCTATTTCAGACCCCCAAAAATACTTACATAAATGTACGATTTCCGGGGTTTACGAAACTCGGGGGTCCACTTTATAGTGATTTGAGTAAATTTTATAGATATACTCTTGGAGAAATGCTGAACATGTAGGGGTCTCATATCACCAGGGGAATAAGATGTAATCAGGTTTGATCCAAGGAAAGTTAGGGTAGCTTCAGTTTCTTGAATCAAAGCACTCTCATGCAGGAGGGGAAGATTTTGTAAGTAATGATAATAAATAATAATAATGGTGGTAATATTTTTTTGAGAAAAGCAAATGATACAAAAGTTGTCATCTGCAAACAGAACTTGTATAAGTTTCTGAGAGGCATTAGAAAGAAAAGTAGTAGAGGGCCAAGGATGCTGCCCTGAGGCACCCCTGTTCAGAGGTCAGATTAATGAGGTAGTTATTAATGTCACATGTAGGTGTCTGTTATTAAGGTAGGACTTGATGTGAGAGCATGGCCTGTGATTCTGTAAAATTCTGATTTAAAAAGCAGGATATTGTGGTTTGTATCAAAAGCTCTTCTTTAGAGTTATTCTCAAGAGTGATTAGATTGAATCGAACATTAAATTATTGCATCATATTTTTCTTGGCCTGAAGCCAAACTGGTAAATATGAATGAGTACATTCATTTATAAACAGTATAAATTTTACAATTTTTCTTGAAAATAATGATGAGTTAGATGATCTTCTTTCAACACGTCGGCCGTTTCCCACCAAGGCGGGGTGGCCCAAAAGGAAAAACGAAAGTTTCTCCTTTTACAATTAGTAATATACACAGAAGAAGGGGTTACTAGCCCCTTGCTCCCGGCATTTTAATCGCCTCTTACGACACGCATGGCTTACGGAGGAAGAATTCTGTTCCACTTCCCCATGGAGATACTAGCCTGTAATTGTTGGTATCTGTTGTACCTCACTAGCCTAAGAATGTTACAGGATAGTTTTGATTTCTAATGAATGTTGCAATGATAAGTGATAACACGTGAAGGTTAAGACACATTTTAGACTTGATAGTTTTATAAATAACTTCCTTATTCCTCCTCCAATCAGAGAAAATGGGATGGATCCTGGCACATGGGCAGTTGTTTCTGGGGTGGCATCTCCAACTGTCACTGCTCAGTTTCATTATGTTGCAAAGATGGTTCCATTCCCTGCTACTGTAAGGACTGGCGGACTCTGGACTGGGGATGCTGTGCTTTTGCGCTTGGATACTCCACTTGTTTTAGGACACAATACACAGCCTGTGTGTGTTCCTAATGGTCCACCAGCAAGCAATGCTCTCTGTGTTGTTGCTGGTTGGACCCGCTCAGAATATGGTAAATCAAAAGTAGTAAATGAGTTACTAGTTTGTTCCTTTATTACTTTTATGTACATCACCCTGCTTTGGCAGGAGACAGCCACTGAGGTAAAAAATATTAATATAATTTTTTCAAATTTCATTCATTATTATACTTGAATTGAGAAATATTTAAATTTGTCTTTAGGAATAGCATCCAATATACTTCACTATGTTATCAAACATTTATTAATTGAAAATCTCATTTTATCACTTTAAATAAAAAAACATGATGTTTTTTAATCCAATGTGAATCTGAATTTACAGTTTACAGTGTACCAGCATACATTGGTAATCAAAATGTTGCACTGTCTTACAGTGTAATGTGTATGAATCTAATCTTATTGTGTGTGTACTGTATTTGTAACAGTTGAGTTTTCAGGTGTACCAAATACGTACACAATACAGTGGACCCCCGAGTAACGTAAAAACTTCATTCCAGAAGCCTGCTCAAGTGTAATTACCGAACGAATTTACTCCCTTAAGGAATAATGTCACGTAGGTTAGTCTATTTCAGGCCCCCAAAAATACACTTCCACAAGCACTTACAATATTATACTTACATAATTGTACGATTTCCGGGGTGTTCGTTACTCGGGGGTCCACTGTACAGTGGTACCTCGAGTTTCATACAAAATTCGTTCCAGAATGCTGTTCAAGTGCCGTTACCAAACAAATTTGTTCCCATAAGGAATAATGTAAATTAGATTAATCCGTTTCTGACCCCCAAAAATACACTTACAACAGCACTTACATAATTGTTCGAGTTGGGAGCAGTGCGTAACTCGGGGTACCACTGTATTCTAGCTTTACTGCTTCCTGATTTCTTTAATAAAGTTACCAGCATTCTTTGCCTCTTCCCTTATAGTATATTTCAGGCTATAAGCCAAACTTTTGTTTTTACCCATGTTGATAAGTTATATTCATTGACTTGAAGATGATAAGCTATTGAGACTATCTCAGAAATCTTCATTATATTTTATTCCAATTTATAGTGATGTACAGACATAAAAAGTATACATTTTCATGTTACTGTTCCATACAGTCACTTGGTCTTATGGCAAAGGGCCGCTCAGAGGTCTTGTGGCAAAGGGCCGCTCAGAGGTCTTGTGGCAAAGGGCCGCTCAGAGGTCTTGTGGCAAAGGGCCGCTCAGAGGTCTTGTGGCAAGGGCCGCTCAGAGGTCTTGTGGCAAAGGGCCGCCAGAGGTCTTGTGGCAAAGGGCCGCTCAGAGGTCTTGTGGCAAAGGGCCGCTCAGAGGTCTTGTGGCAAAGGGCCGCTCAGAGGTCTTGTGGCAAAGGGCCGCTCAGAGGTCTTGTGGCAAAGGGCCGCTCAGAGGTCTTGTGGCAAAGGGCCGCTCAGTGGTCTTGTGGCAAAGGGCCGCTCAGTGGTCTTGTGGCAAAGGGCCGCTCAGTGGTCTTGTGGCAAAGGGCCGCTCAGTGGTCTTGTGGCAAAGGGCCGCTCAGTGGTCTTGTGGCAAAGGGCCGCTCAGTGGTCTTGTGGCAAAGGGCCGCTCAGTGGTCTTGTGGCAAAGGGCCGCTCAGTGGTCTTGTGGCAAAGGGCCGCTCAGTGGTCTTGTGGCAAAGGGCCGCTCAGTAGTCTTGTGGCAAAGGGCCGCTCAGTGGTCTTGTGGCAATGGGCCACTCAGTGGTCTTATGGTGAAAGGCCACTTAATGGTCTTGTGAACAATATTTGTAAAAAGGATAGAGCAGTTGGCCCTCTCTTCACTAGAACCTACTACAGTCACAAGATGCAAGTGACTTGCCACATGCCACCCCCTACAATATTATTACATCATGTATTTATGGAATTCTACTCAAAATAATTTTATTATGGAAGTGCCAGGTATTCACCATATACATGTAAATTACAGTTGAATATCTCTAGTTTGGCAGCTATGGAGATTGACAGGTGCCAGTTAGCAGGATATACTTTTTCTTGAATGTGAACTGAAAACATATGTACCTTCTTATTTACAGTATAATCACTGTGATCTTCAAACTGAAAACCAACTTTGGAATTCTTTTGTATCACCACATGTACAGTACCTTCTTCCTCTATTTGAGATTCTTTTAAGCCAAGTTACTTAATCCATTTTTTGCTCTGAACAATGGTACTTTTACTCGTTTTTTTAACTAACCATCTATTTCTGCCTGTCAATTAATGTTCTCTGTCTTTTTCCATTTTTTCTTATAAAGTCAGGCGAGTTTTTCTTGTTTTCCAGTAAAACAAATCTGCTTGGTATTATACCTTCATGAATTTGTCTTTTTGAATCTTAATTAAAAATTTTTTTTTTTAAATTAATACCTTATTTCTTCCCATTCACCCTCAGGAGCAGAGAGTGAAAGCCAGTTCCTCCACTACTTGCCGGTACCACTTCTTGGTCTTGATGCCTGCAACACTACCCACTATCCAGGCCGCCTCAACCATGCTCACACCTGTGTTGGCTTCACTGATGCCCAGCATGCTCCTTGTCATGTGAGTTATGCCTGTCATGTCTGGTTTTCTTTGAATAGAATCTTGTGACTTCTTTCTTTCTTTCAACACGTCGGCCGTTTCCCACCGAAGCGGGGTGGCCCAAAAGGAAAAACAAAAGAATCCTGTGACATACCTCTTAATATATTTTTGTCTAGCATACTATTTGTTAAATGACTACTCTGAGGTCATCCAGTTTCATGTTACATGACAATTGTAATGTACTGTCTTCAAATAATATTTCAAGTATGAAGGGCTAAGGCCTCCTGCAAACATGGGTACTGTATGCCTGGAGAGGGTTTTGGGGGTCAACGCCCCCGTGGCTCGGTCTGTGACCAGGCCTCATGGTGGATCAGGACCTGATCAACCAGGCTGTTACTATTGGCTGCACACAACCCAACATTTGAATCACTGCCCGGCTGGTCAGGTACCGACTTTAGGTGCCTGTCCAGTGCCTTCTTGAAGATAGCCAGGGGTTCAATAATGTTAGCATGGCTCTTGATATATGGACATAACTCCAGTAATATTCATTAACGAGTACAGAGTACTAACATGAGCAAATCACCTGATATACTTTAACCTACACATCTGTACCTGTGCTTGTGTATGGTTTGATCAGCAGCTCATAAACACTTAAGCAATAAAGAAATTTATCAAGAGGTTGAATGATTTGAGTTTTCATACATGGTAAAGCCCAATAATTTATATGAAAAAATTAATTTAAAAATTATGTATTCCATTAACATGGCAAAAATCAAGAACAAATTAGATATTTAAAATAATGCAGCATTTTCTGTTTTCAATTGCTATTACAGTATCATTATATTAATGGTATATAATACTGACAAGTTGATGCACAAAACACAACACCTGCTTGTAGAGTACCATACTTAGCTTTGCTACATTAGTCTGTCCTGTAATTAGACTTTTCTTATTTGTCAAGATTTGTAAGGATTCTGGGCTTTTGGTTAACCATTTGAATTTTAGCAGCATATAATTTTGGCTCTTTCTACCATCAGGGTGATGAGGGTAGTCCACTGATGTGTCGGAGTGAGACTGGTGCATGGCGGCTTGAGGGGCTCCTAACTCACCATGCCCGGTGTGGCCGAGCAAGACATCCAGCTGTTTTTACAGCTCTCCATGCCCTTCAGCCTTGGCTTAGTAATACCATAGGTACTCCCTATGTGCCTAGGTTTACTACTACTACCACCACCACAACTACTACCACCACCACAACTACCACCACAACTACTACCACCACCACAAGGCCTCCATCTCAACAGTTTGCTGAAGCCACCAATTCCACAGACATCAACGAGTCATTACCACCAGTGTCATCTCCAGGCAATGCTCCACTATAGCACCTACTGGGTTCTAGTAAGGTTTTGAAAGGTGCCATATGTGCTATGAAAGTGCTATAATATGTGCTAAACCATTAATTACAAGAAAAAACTACAAATTTTTATTATTCAATGCTGTGATCATAAAGTATCTGTATTTAGTGATAAAAGACAATTACTTATTGGACATTAATGACTTCAACAATAATTATAAGTCAAGGCTAACTACAGAAGAGGACTGATTATGGTGGCCAATGCAGAAGAACCCTTGCCTTTGAGGCATTTTGATAAATACATTTTTATTATACCGAGCTCCTGAACTTGTTAATACAAAATAGTATGCTGGGATCTCATCTCATTGGTGCTGAGGAATTTTTGCAGCAAAGTTCTAAATGTTGAGTGGCAAAATATATATTTAGTAGAAAATGCAATTTGTTTAAGGTTTATGATACAGGATAGTGAATACTTTATAAATGAAGTGCACTTTATAAGAAAACACACTAATTGAAAAATAGTGTTTAGAATGCCATGATCATTTGACACAAACACTTAATAGATATGTAAAGGCAGAGTGTAACTATTAGTGTGTTAACAAACAATTCTATAAAAGAAACTGAACATATAGAGAAACTGAAGCAGATGCTCTACAACTAGTGTTAACCAAATACCATACTTTAAGGTGAATGATATATCCTGTTTTCTCTTCAGAAAATTGGAGATTGTTGTCATACACAGACCAAATTAATGCATTTATGAAACTGGACCATTAAGAGTGAGACTGTGTTGTTTTATTGTGGCCATGTGATTGATAGGTTGTGTGTGTCTGGGAGTCCTGAGCTTAAGGCTGTGATTTACAGAGGCCAATTTCCCATCCAAATCATATAACACAGTCTTAAGACCCAGAACCACCAATCACATTATATATACATAACACGGGTATGAAGCAGTCACTAGTGTACTGTAGAATAGGATCCAGGCCCATCCGTGGCAGGGTGCAAGGACCACCTGAGAACTTGGGTACAAGATATAATGATTGCCTGATCATTAGGCTGTAAAAATACACAGCTTGTGATAGCTAGGGCAGATAGCACAAAACACCAAATATTGTCCAGGGTGGGCATAAAGTCCATTGACAATGAAATTACAACACATCTCTGTACATTGCCCTCCATTCCCAACGTGTGTCCTGTTCATATATTCTTAATCATTTGCTATGCTGAAGGATAGCTGTCATAAAGAGGGTTCCCAGATGACTGCTTTAGGTCTTCAGTATTTATTAGCTAGGGTTACTAAAGCATGACTAGTAAATTACTACGTCAAGACTAGGCTTTGAGGTGGCACTGACACATCAAAATCTCATCCAGTTTGTCATCCACTGAATGAGTAGAGGTATTCTTGAAATGCAAAAGCATAATATGTTATGGCTGCAAGATGCATGTTGATTAAAGATTCCTGATACAGAACTAACTATATATCCATCATTTTCAGATATGCTGTGATCAGTACTTCCTAACTCAAAGTCTGGACCAATTTACTGAACAAAAAAAGGAAGATGCAGAACAAGATTTTTATTTGGACTATGTTGTGCTTAAGGTTGATCTTTATTTATGAAGCCATGACTTAATAAAGCTCAATCCTGAGCAAAAAAAAGTCCCAATTAAAGCTTGTTCTGCATTGTGTCTTTATAAACAGAATATATTGTTAGTAAACATTGATTATCATGCAAATGGACTGTGCCCACCCTGTAGTTGGGCTCATTAGTCTAAAGAACATTTAACAGCTGGAGTATAAGGTGCAAGTACCACCTGGTATCTAATCTGCAAGATTACTGTAAGGAGACCATTTGATAATTTAGGGTGAAAAGTTTGAAAAGTGCCTGATAGTTCCAGTGTAATATAAATGTATTGCCTAATGATACAATGCAAATCCATATGACATGATGCATACTGTAGAAGTCCACTTGACTACCAGATTTAGAAGTCAGAGAAGCTCTACTGTGAGGCTAAGACTTTCTAGCAGGATATAGGGATTCTAGCTACTGAGATAGTTGGCCTTAGAAGTCAGTTATTTTAGGCAAGGTTTTGTTATTTGATTTAACATAAGATGTAAAACAAAACTTGCCAGCATGAGATTACAAATTTAATAAATATTTTCAGAAGACAATGGTGAAAATAATTGTCATTAAACACGAGGGAGCAGTACTTACAGTAAATAAGGAGAAAAAAAAAGTTGTTTTTTATTAATAATTTTGGAAAAGGCATATGAACGGCAAATGCATAGAAACGACAATGTGTTTCAGTAAAAGTTGATCTTAAGCTTGGATGTGCTATATTGCTTGTGTGAGCTTTTAGGTAAATTGCAAGTAGATGTTACAGTGCTAAGGAGAGGAATGATCTTGAAAGCTAACAGATATGACAGAGAGTGGAAGTTGTCAGAGTTGCTGTTTGCAAATGAGTCTTATTAGGAGGTTTAGAAGCTGTAGAGATTAGAGGAAATTGGAAGTGCCTGTATAAAATAATGAAAATAATTAGAGGTATATTTAGATATTTTAATTGGAGGCAGAGTGTTTAACCCCTAGGTGTCAAATAGTGCCTGGGGAATGGTGGCAATAAAGTTTAATCTAAGGAAAGGGAAGATAGGTCCAGTTCCTTGAATCAAGCACCTCACCATCAAGACACCTTGCTTCAGGGAAGAAGTATAGTGAATGAAAGATTGAAGGGCAGGTTGAGAACAAGTAGGAGGGAAGCTAGTGCATTTAGATATTTAGAAGTGGATGTATCAACAGATGGGGCTATGAAGAATAAGGTAAATCACACAGGAAAAAAAAATTCAGGAGTGTTGCTGCATTACAGAAAGAATGAAATTTATTACTGCAGAAAGAGAAATACATGTATATCTGAGTACAGTGGAAACAAAAACTTTTGTATAGATGTAATTGCCTACTTGTAGTTGCAGTGACTGTACTGACTGTAGCTGCAGTGTCTTCAATATAGTATTTTATCAAATAATTGTTTAATATTTCCAGTGGCTGTAGCTCATACTACCTCTTTTTAAAATGAATTAAAAGTAGTAAAGAATGTGTTTCAAAAAGTGTGTACCATAAGACAGAACTGTAGTGAATTATCATCACCATCACAGGGAATCAATAAACTAACTGAAGTGAAGGACTTACCATCTGATACTTTGGGCCCCTCCCTTGAAATCTCTAAGTAATGACTTAATATATGTAAGAAAAATTAATATGTATTTCAGAAACTTACCTAAAAAAAAAATTTTTTTACCATGTAAGGAAGAGATGGGTACTGTGTATAGTCCCTAAAATGTTGGTGCTAACCTTTTTTTTTTATACAGTAAAGTAAACATACACAAAACATGCCCTGTTCTCTTGTTTTGCAGAAAAACCATGTTAACTAGCAGATGGTTCAGAATAAGGGATCTCACTTACTATATTGTGTGTGGAGAATTATTTCATTAATTTTTTTTTATTTATATCAGTTACCCTGACCAGTAAAACTCCATATATAACTGGTAGTTCTTGGAGGGTCAAGTGTATCATCTCATGGTCGAGATGGACCTGCTGTCTTCCGGTTGTTTATGAGGCCTGGTCACAGACCGGGCGCGGGGCGTTGACCCCTGGAACTCTCTCCAGGTAAACTCCAGGATCATATTCCTATTGTTTACACAAGACAGTTACCCATAAAGACACTGTTTAGAAGTTTAACAAGAACTGCTTGCAAGATTTCAAGTATTTTACAATATCAAATATTCTGTGCTCATAATGTACATAGTCTTGTATAAAGTGTCATTTATCTTATCATTTATATTTTACTTCTTACTTGTCTTAAGTGTTTCTCATAACACTTGTCATTTTATAATTTTCGAGAATTGTGATATTACTTAGCAACAGGTTTGAATTATATTGTATGTGAAAAGCTCAAGTAAGCTTAGGACATTAAACTATAGTGTAACACTGACAACTTCATATGTCAGTATTGTGTGGTTGCTCTCTGAGCAGAAAGTATTGTCCTTGTCTTCTAAGTCTTGTATTATTCTCTAAGCAGAATATCCTCTTCTATCACTATTATACCTTTATTACCCTTCCTCTTTATTATATTATTTCTGAATTATTCTCTAATTTTATATTTAACTGTTATGATTTGTTTTTAGTAATTTATTAAGCAGTTTTATGAATATATTTGATGTAGGAAATAAATTTTCATGGACAAAGTGTTCTCTCTGCCTGTTTCACAAAATATCCAATATGGCATGAAAATATGCCATATTGAGTACTGGATCATTATAAGACAAGAAATTAAGTACTGTAATTATACTGTAATACAGTATAATATTTGCTAATAATATAGCTTGAAAATATTTAAGACTAACAAGGCTTATGAAGTGCAGTCCAACTCTTATTACATTTAATCAGGTCAAAATACAAGAAAGCAATATGAATACTATACTTGTAGGTGCAGTATTTTAAAAGATGACAAAATTTATTATTCTATGTATTTGTGTACATACATACATACACTCATACACACACACACTGCAATGGATCAGAGAATACCTGACAGGGAGGCAACAATGAATCATGGTACGGGATGACATATTACAGTGGGCACCTGTGACGAGCGAGGTCCCACAGGGGTCAGTCCTAGGATCAGTGCTATTTTTGGTATATGTGAATGACATGATGGAAGGGATAGACTCAGAAGTGTCTCTGTTTGCAGACAATGTGAAGTTAATGAGGAGAATTAAATCAGATGAGGATCAGACAGGACTACAGAGACCTGGACAGGCTGGACACGTGGTCCAACAACTGGCTCCTTGAATTTAACCCCGCCAAATGCAAAGTCATGAAGATCGGGGAAGGGCAAAGAAGACCGCAGACAGAATATAGGCTAGGTGGCCAAAGACTGCAAACCTCACTCGAGAAAGATCTTGGGGTGAGTATAATACCAAGCACGTCTCCGGAAGACACTGTACACCGTGTACATCAGGCCCATACTAGAATATGCAGCACCAGTCTGGAACCCACACCTGGTCAAGCACGTAAAGAAACTAGAGAAAGTGCAAAGGTTTGCGACACGGTTAGTTCCACAACTCAGGGGTCTGTCCTATGAAGAAAGGTTGAGGGAAATAGGACTAACAACACTGGAGGAAAGAAGGGTCAGAGGAGACATGATAACGACATACAAAATACTGCGGGGAATCGACAAGGTAGACAGTGACAGGATGTTCCAGAGAGGGAACACAGAAACAAGGGGACACAACTGGAAGCTGAAGACTCATCTGAGTCAAAGGGATGTTAGGAAGCATTTCTTCAGCCACAGAGTAGTCAGGAAGTGGAATAGTCTAGAGAAAGATATAGTGGAGGCAGGAACCATACATAGTTTTAAGACAAGGTATGATAAAGCTCATGGAGCAGGGAGAGCAGAGACCCAGTAGCGGACAGCGAAGAGGCGGGGCCAGGAGCTGAGTCTCGACCCCTGCAACCACAATTAAGTGAGTACATCAACCAGATAACTGCTGCAGCATATGGGTGCCTGGCAAACCTGAGAATAGCATTCCGATACCTCAGTAAGGAATCGTTCAAGACTCTGTACACCGTGTACGTCAGGCCCATACTGGAGTATGCAGCACCAGTTTGGAACCCACACCTGGTCAATTATGTCAAGAAATTAGAGAAAGTGCAAAGGTTTGCAACAAGGCTAGTTCCAGAGCTAAGGGAAATGTCCTACGAAGAAAGGTTAAGGGAAATTGGCCTGGCGACACTGGAAGATAGGAGGGTTAGGGGAGATATGATAACGACATGCAAAATACTGTGAGGAATAGATAAGGTGGACAGAGACAGGATGTCCTAGAGATGAGACACAGAAACAAGGGGTCACAATTGGAAGTTGAAGACTCATCTGAGTCAAAGGGATGTTAGGAAGTATTTCTTCAGTCATAGAGTTGTCAGGAAGTGGAATAGTCTGGCAAGAGATGTAGTGGAGGCAGAAACCATGATAAAGCTCATGGAGCAGGGAGAGAGAGGACCTAGTAGCGGTCAGTGAAGAGGTGGGGCCAGGAGCTGAGTCTCAACCCCTGCAACCACAAATAGGTGAGTACACACACACACACACACAACCAAAGGGTCCATAAAAATCATTCATCATAAGGAATTAATGTATTTTATTTGATTAAAGTAATTTAATTTTTGTATTCTTGTAAGCTCAATACAATGATTTCCTGGATAAGAAATTCACTTAATTTTTTTAATTTGTACTAAGAATGTGAACTTTTTTGTGTAAGAAGTACGTACTGATGATTGAACTGGTGATCTCACCGATGCAAGACCACCACTATAACAGCCTACAGGTGTAAAATTTTGGCCAAATCATATTTTTACATAAAGATCTACACCATATCTGTTTCACGATGTTTTTACTATCATTCTCTACATTCATCTTTCCTCTAAATGAAATGATACAACACTATAATAAAAGCAAACATTTTTGTGCAAGAAGCACTATGGTCTCAAAGAATGAAAATTGATGATGATATTGATACTCGTAGCGTAACTGTTTCAGCGGTGATCTTGTGTCAGTGAGATTGCCAGATCATTTTCTTATATTTACAGAAAAAATATAAACTACTGTATATAAACACACACACCATTTTAGCTATGATAAAAATGTTTCAGCAGTAATTTACTATAATTTTAATAGCCTGGAATAAGTTTGTGTCTAGCAAATACTGTTTTGTCAAAGACCTGTTTCATAAACAGCAATATTTTTTAATGAATATAAAATCTGTTTACTCATAAATGAACTTTTACTCAGTGCCTTGAACTTGTGATATGTCCAAAACTTGTCTGATATTAATGTAGGCTATCCAGAGATTTTCATTATATATCTAGGATTGGTCATATCATAATACAGGATTTATTATTGTATCCTTAACTTGATATAACACATCCTAGACTTTTCTAAACATACCTTGTTGCTCTGTGTTGTATATTGTGGCCAAAGCTGTGCGTTTCTTTTCCCGCCCCTCCCACAGTATAGGACCCCTATAGTGTAAGGTGCCATGTAAGACAGTCATACAAAATAAACTGTTCATATGATGTTGCATTTTTTCCCTAAAGAAGCTTTTAGAAAAATTTTGATGTTTTCATCTGTCCAAGGATCCTATACAGTATGTATATATGTGTATGTGTGTGTGTGTATAATATATGTATATATATATATATATATATATATATATATATATATATATATTTTTTTTTATTAACACATCGGCCGATTCCCACCAAGGCAGGGTGGCCCGAAAAGAAAAACTTTCATCATCATTCACTCCATCACTGTCTTGCCAGAAGGGTGCTTTACACTACAGTTATAAAACTGCAACATTAACACCCCTCCTTCAGAGTGCCGGCACTGTACTTCCCATCTCCAGAACTCAAGTCCGGCCTGCCGGTTTCCTGAATCCCTTCATAAATGTTACTTTGCTCACACTCCAACAGCACGTCAAGTATTAAAACCATATGCCTCCATTCACTCCTATCAAATACGCTCACACATGCTTGCTGGAAGTCCAAGCCCTCGCACACAAAACTTCCTTTACCCCTCCCTCCAACCTTTCCTAGGCCGACCCCTACCCCGCCTTCCCTCCACTACAGATTTATACACTCTCGAAGTCACTCTGTCTCGTTCCATTCTCTCTACATGTCCAAACCACCTCAACAACCCCTCCTCAGCTCTCTGGACAATCGTTTTGGTGATCCGCACCTCCTCCTAATTTCCAAACTCCGAATTCTCTGCATTATATTCACACCACACATTGACCTCAGACATGACATCTCCACTGCCTCCAGCCTTCTCCTCGTTGCAACATTCATCACCCATGCTTCACACCCATATAAGAGTGTTGGTATAACTATCTCTCATACATTCCCCTCTTTACTTCCATGGACAAGGTCCTTTGTCTCCACAGCCCTCGAGTGCTCCACTCACCCTTTTCCCTCATCAATTCTATGATTCACCTCATCCTTCATAGACCCATCCGCTGACATGTCCACTCCCAAATATCTGAATACATTCACCTCCTCCATACTCTCTCCCTCCAATCTGATATCCAATCTTTCGTCACCTATTCTTTTGTTATCCTCATCACCTTACTCTTTCCTATATTCACTTTCAATTTTCTTCTTTTACACACCCTACCAAATTCATCCACCAACCTCTGCAGCTTCTCTTCAGAATCTCCCAAAAGCACAGTGTCATCAGCAAAAGCAACTGTGACAACTCCCACTTTGTATTTGCTTCTTTATCTTTTAGCCCAACACCTCTTGCCAAGACCCTCGCATTCACTTCTCTTACAACCCCATCTATAAATATATTGAACAACCACGGTGACATCACACATCCTTGTGTAAGGCCCACTTTACTGGGAAATAGTCCCTTCCCTCCTACACACTCTAACCTGAGCCTCACTATCCTCTAAAAACTCTTCACTGCTTTCAGTAACCTTCCTCCTATTCCATACACCTGCAACATCTGCCACATTGCCCCCTATCTACCCTATCATACGCCTTTTCCAAATCCATAAATGCCACAAAACATCTTTACCCTTATCCAAATACTGTTCACCTATATGTTTCACTGTAAACACTTGGTCTACACACCCCTACCTTTCCTAAAGCCCCTTGTTCATCTGCTATCCTGCTTTCTGTTTTACTCTTAATTCTTTCAATAATAACTCTACCATACACTTTACCAGGTACACTCAACAGACTTATTCCCTATAATTTTTGCACTCTCTTTGTCCCCTTTGCCTTTATACAAAGGAACAATACACGCTCTCTGCCAATCCCTAGGTACCTTACCCTCTTTCATACATTTATTAAATAATAGCACCAACCACTCCAAAATTATATCCCCACCTGCTTTTAACATTTCTATCTTTATCCCATCAATCCCAGCTGCCTTACCCCCTTTCATTCTACCCACTGCCTCACGAACTTTCCCTACACCCACAACTGGCTCTTCCACACTCCTACAAGATGTTATTCCTCCTTGCCCTACACACGAAATCACAGCTTCCCTGTCTTCATCAACATTTAACAAATCCTCAAAATATTCTCTCCATCTTCCCGATACCTCTAACTCTCCATTTAATAACTCTCCTCTCCTATTTTTAACTGTCAAATCCATTTGTTCTCTAGGCTTCCTCAACTTATTAATCTCATTCCAAAACTTTTTCTTATTTTCAACAAAATTTGCTGATAACATCTCACCCACTCTCTCATCTGCTCTCTTTTTACATTGCTTCACCACTCTTTTAACCTCTCTTTTTCTCTCCATATACTCTTCCCTCCTTGCATCACTTCTACTTTGTAAAAACCTCTCATATGCTAACTTTTTCTCCCTTACTACTCTCTTTACATCATCATTCCACCAATCGCTCCTCTTCCCTCCCGCAGTGGACCCCCGAATAACGAGGAAAATTCATTCCAGAAGCCTGCTCAAGTGCCATTACCGAACGAATTTACTCCCTTAAGAAATAATGTCAAGTAGGTTAGTCCATTTCAGACCCCCAAAAATACACTTCCACAAGCACTTACAATATTATACTTACGTACATAATTGTACGTTACTCGGGGGACCACTGTATCTATATCTATATACGTATCTATAAATATACAGTGAACCCCCGGTTTACGTTAGTCTCCAAACTCGCCCTTTTATGTAAGTGTATTTTTGTAAGTGCTTTTGTAAGTGTATTTTTGGGGGTCTAAAAGGACTAATTTAATTTACATTATTCCTTATGGGAACAAATTCGTTTGGTAATGGCACTTGAACAGCATTCTGGAACAAATTAATTACGTAAACCGGGGGTCCACTGTATATATAACACACCAGTCATCTCCCACCAAGGTAGGGTGACCCCAAAAAAGAAGAAATACCTTACCAATAACTAATTCCATCACTCTTGCCAGATGAGTGCTGATACTACAGTTCAAAGCTGCAAATATTCTCACCCCTCCTTCACAATGCAGGCACTCTACTTTCCACCTTCATGACTCAAGTCCAGCTAACTGGTTTCCTTGACTCCCTTCATAAATTATACCTTGTTCACACTCCAACAGCATGTTGAGTTATAAAAACACTTGCCTCCACTCTTAACTAATGCTCGCACATGCTGGATGTCTCAGCCCCTCACACACAAAACTTCCTTTAGCCCCTCCCTCCAGCCTTTCCTAGGATGATACCTTACCCTGCCTTCCCTCAACTACAGATTTATATGCCCTCCAATTCATCCTATTTTGTTCCATCCTCTCTAAATTTCTGAACCACCTCAACAACCCCTCATCAGCCCTCTGGATAAAACTTTTAGTGACCCCACACCTAATCTTTAAGCTATGACTTCTCTGGATAATATTCACACTGTACATTGCCCTTAGACATGACATCTTTTCTGCTTCCAACCTTCTCCTTGCTACAACACTCACAAACCATGCTTCACTCCCATATAAGAACACTGGTACCACTATACTCTCTTACATTTCCTTTTTTTTTTGCATTTATAACGTTCTTTGTTTCCACAGATGCCTTAATGCACCACTGTTTCCACAGATGCCTTAATGTACCACTGTTTCACAATCTTAATGCACACTGTTTCACGTGCCTTAATCCACTGTTTCACAGATGCCTAATGCACCACTGTTTCACAGATGCCTTAATGCCACTTTTACAATGCCTTAATGCCACTTTCGATCAATGCTTTTCACAGATGCCTTAATACACTGTTTCACAGATCCTTATGCACACTGTTTCAGATGTAAACCACTGTTTCCACAGATGTAATGCACCACTGTTTCACAGATGCTAATGCCACGTTTCCAAGATGCTTAATGCCTGTTCAGATGTATGCACCACTGTTTCCCGATGCCTTATGCACCACTGTTTCACAGATGCTTAATGCACCATGTTTCACAGATGTTAATGCCCACTTCCACGATGCCTAATGCCACTGTTTCACAGATGCCTTAATGCCACTGTTCAGATGCCTAATGCACCACTTTTGTCTTAATGACACTTTTCCAATGAACATGTTTGAATGCCTGTCACAGATCCTTAATACCACTGTTTCACAGATGCCAAGCACCACTGTTTCCCAGATCCTTAATACCACTGTTTCCAGATGCCTTAATGCCTGTTTCCACTCCTTAATGCACACTTTTCACAGACTAATGCACCACTGTTCCCAGATGCCTTAATCACACTTTTCCACAGATGCTTAAACACTGCTACTGCCTTGCACCATGCGATGTTAAGCACCACGTTCCAATGTCACTTCAGATCCTAATACCCTGTTTCAATGCCTTAATCACCACTGTTCCACATCCTAATGCACCACTGTTCACGATCCTTAATGCCACTGTTTAAGATGCCTTAATGCACACTGTTTCCCAGATCAATGACATTTTCCAGATCCTTAATGCACACTTCACAATGAGCCACTGTCAATGCCTAACGCATTTATGACACTGTCACATCCTTAATGCACTGTTTCACGACTTAATGCCACTGTTTCAGATCTTAATGCACACTGTTCACGATGCCTTAATACACTTTCACAGATGCTTAATGCACACTGTTTCCGATGCTTAATGCACCACTGTTTACAGAGCTTAATGCACCACTGTTCAGATCAATGCCACTGTTTCACGATGCTAATGCACCCTGTTTCCAGATGCTAATGACACTGTTTCACAGATGTAATGCCATGTTTCCACAGATGCTATACTGTTTCCACAGATGCCTTAATGCACCACTGTTTCACAGATGCCTTAATGCACCACTGTTTCCAAGATGCTAATGCACCTGTTTCACGATGCAATGCCACTGCACAGATGCTAATGCCACTGTTTCACAGATGCATGCTGTTTCCAGATCTTAATGCACCACTGTTTCACAGATGCCTTAATGCCACTGTTTCCACAGATGCCTTAATGCACCACTGTTTCCACAGATGCCTTAATGCACCACTGTTTCCACAGATGCCTTAATGCACCACTGTTTCCACAGATGCCTTAATGCACCACTGTTTCCACAGATGCCTTAATGCACCACTGTTTCCACAGATGCCTTAATGCACCACTGTTTCCACAGATGCCTTAATGCACCACTGTTTCCACAGATGCCTTAATGCACCACTGTTTCCACAGATGCCTTAATGCACCACTGTTTCCACAGATGCCTTAATGCACCACTGTTTCCACAGATGCCTTAATGCACCACTGTTTCCACAGATGCCTTAATGCACCACTGTTTCCACAGATGCCTTAATGCACCACTGTTTCCACAGATGCCTTAATGCACCACTGTTTCCACAGATGCCTTAATGCACCACTGTTTCCACAGATGCCTTAATGCACCACTGTTTCCAGTCAATGCATGCAGCTTAATGCACCACTGTTTCCACAGATGCCTTAATGCACCATGTTTCCACAGATGCCTTAATGCACACTGTTTCCACAGATGCCTTAATGCACCACTGTTTCCACAGATGCCTTAATGACCACTGTTTCCACAGATGCCTTAATGCACCACTGTTTCCACAGATGCCTTAATGCACCACTGTTTCCACAGATGCCTTAATGCACCACTGTTTCCACAGATGCCTTAATGCACCACTGTTTCCACAGATGCCTTAATGCACCACTGTTTCCACAGATGCCTTAATGCATCACTGTTTCCACAGATGCCTTAATGCACCACTGTTTCCACAGATGCCTTAATGTACCACTGTTTCCACAGATGCCTTAATGTACAACTGTTCCTTTTGCTTTTGTCAGTTCTGTTGTTCACCATGTCTTTCATAGACCCAACTGCCAACAAGTCCACTCCCTAATGAACACATTCACTTTCTCCATACTCTCTCCAATCTTGTATCCAAATTTTAATTACCTAAATTTTATGTTACCCTCATCACTTTGCTCTTTATTATGTTCACTTTTAATTTCCCTCTTTTTACATACCCTCCCAAATTCGTCTGCCAACCTTTACAACTTGTCTTTAGAATCTCCCAAAAGTACTGTGTCATAAGCAAAAAGCAACTGTGATAATTCCCACCTTGCATTAGATTCTTTATCTTCCAATCCCACACATCACCCCAACCCCTTAGTATTCACTTCTCTTACAACCCCATCTATAAATATATTAAATAACCATGGAAACTTCAAGCATCCTTGTCTAAGGCCTACTTTTACTGGAAAATAATCTCCCTCTCCTACATACCCCAACCCAAGCCTCACTATACTCATAAAAATTCTTAACTTCTTTCAGTTACCTACCACCTATTTCAAACACTTGCAACATCTGTTACATTGCTCCCCTATCCACCCTATCATATGCCTTTTCCAAATACATGAATGCAACAAAAACTTCCTTACCCTTATCTAAATACTGTTCACTTATATACTTCAATGTAAGCACTTGGTCTACACACTCCCTACCTTTTCACAAGCCTCCTTGTTCATTTGTGATCCTAAATTCTCTTGAAAAACTCTACCATACACTTTACCAGATATACTCAACAGGCTTATTTTCCTATAATTCTTCCACTCTCTCTTGTCCCTTTTGCCTTTATACAAAGGACCTATGCACATTCTCTGCCAATCTCTAAGTACTTCCCGTCTTTTCGTACATTTACTGACTAAAAGCACCAACCATTTTAAAACTATATCCCCACCTGCTTTTTACATTTCTGTCTTTATCCCATCTATCCCAGCTGCTTTACTCCCCCATTCCCTTCATTTTACCCACAGCCTCATGCACCTCCCTCACACTTACATCTGGTTCTTCCTTATTCCTAAAAGATGTTATACCTACCTGGCCAATGCATCAACATTTAACAGTTCCTCAAAATATTCCCTCCATCTTCCTAATACAGTGGAACCCCGGATTTCGTACTTAATCTGTTCCAGGTCGGTCTAAATCCGAAACGTATGAAAACCGAAGTAATATTTCCCATAAGAAATAATGTAAATACAATCAATCCGTTCCAGACACCCAAAAATATTAATAAAAAATAATTTTTTTAAAGAATAACTATAGTTTTACATGCAGAAAACAATGAGAAATAAATATAAAGCACTAATGAAATGAATAAATGAACATTTAAATCACTATTTTTATTTATTTTTATTAACACAACGGACGATTCCCACCAAGGCAGGGTGGCCCGAAAAAGAAAAACTTTCATCATCATTCACTCCATCACTGTCTTGCCAGAGGGGTGCTTTACACTACAGTTATAAAACTGCAACATTAATACCCCTTCTTTAGAGTGCAGACACTGTACTTCCCATCTCCAGGACTCAAGTCCGGCCTGTCGGTTTCCCTGAATCCCTTCATAAATGTTACTTTGCTCACACTCCAACAGCACATAAAGTATTAAAAACCATTTGTCTCCATTCACTCCTATCAAATACGCTCACACATGCTTGCTGGAAGTCCAAGCCCCTCGCACACCACACCTCTTTTACCCCCTTCCTCCAACCTTTCCTAGGACGACCCCTACCCCAACTTCCCTCTACTACAGATTTATATACTCAAAGTCATTCTGTTTCATTCCATTCTCTCTACATGTCCGAACCACCTGAACAACCCCTCCTCAGCCCTCTGGATAATAGTTTTGGTAATCCCGCACCTCCTCCTAATTTCCAAACTCCGAATTCTCTGCATTATATTCACACCACACATTGACCTCAGACATGACATCTCCACTGCCTCCAGCCTTCTCCTTGTTGCAACATTCATCACCCATGCTTCACATCCATATAAGAGTGTTGGTATAACTATACTCTCATACACTCCCCTCTTTACTTCCATGGACAAAGTTCCATCTCCACAGACTCCAAAGTGCACCACTCACCCTTTTCCCCTCATCAATTCTATGATTCACCTCATCCTTCATATACCCATCTGCTGACATACCTTTATTGAAGACTTGTTGGCGTATGGAAGAAGGCGAGAAGGGGAGAGAGAGCTTATTGTTTGGAAGGGGAATCCCCCTCCATTAGGACTTCAGGTATCAAAGCCGTATCCAGGGTTACTTCCCTTTGTCTTTTATTGGTACTGGACCCCTGTCGCACTAAAAATCTGTCCAGAGAGCTCTGTTTCTGGCATCTCTAAGATTTGCCTAAAATGGGAAAAGATACTGTCACTGAACATGTTGCAGATACGGCTTGTATCAGCTTGGTCAGGGTGATATTTTTCCACAAAAGTTTGCACCTCATTCCACTTTTGGAAATTTCTATGTGAACTGCCCCCTTGTAAGCTGCAAAAGTTATCAAGTGCTGTTAACACAGATACCCCCAGTTGATTCTCCCAGGTTTACAAATGGCTTTTGCAACAAATTTCTAATTACTACAGCTCTGACGTGAGAACATACAAAACCTAGAGTTAACTCACTTGGTGGTATGATCGGTGCTCCCACACCCTCAAGACACCACATATGGAGATGGACTTCAATCTCCGAGTGTCCAGCTGCATTCACCCACAGATTCACTAACCTACTTTTCCCCAGAAACGTCGGCCTGGAGTTTACCAGGGGTCAACGCCCCCGTGACCAGGCCTCATGGTGGATCAGGGCCTGATCAACCAGGCTGCTACAGCCTGGCTGGTCAGGTACTTACTTCAGATGCCTGTCCAGTGCCTGCTTGAAGACAGCCAGTGGTCTATTGGTAATCCCCCTTATGTAAGCTGGGAGGAAGTTAAACAGTCTTGGGCCCCTGACACTAATTGTGTTGTCTCTCAACGTGCTAGTGGCACCCCTGCTTTTCATTGGGGGGATGTTGCATCGTCTGCCAAGTCATTTGCTTTTGTAGGGAGTGACTCTTGTGTGCATGTTTGGTACTAATCCCTCTAGTGTATAATCCCAAGTGTATATAATAACGTATCTCTCCCGCCTGCATTCTAGGGAGTACAGGTTTAGGAACTTCAAGCGTTCTCAGTAATTGAGGTGGTTTATCACAGTTATGCGTGCCGTGAAGGTTCTCTGCACATTTTCTAGGTCAGCAATTTCACCTGCCTTGAAAGGTGCAGTTAGTGTGCAGCAATATTCTAGCCTAGATAGAACAAGCGACCTGAAAAGTGTCATCATGGACTTTGCATCCCTGGTTTTGGAGGTTCTCATTATCCATCCTGTCATTTTTCTAGCAGATGGGATTGCTACAGTGCTATGGTCCTTGAAGGTGAGATCCTCTGACATGATCACTCCCAGGTCTTTGACATTAGTTTTTCGCTCTATTGTGTGGTTGGAATTTGTTTTATACTCTGATGAAATTTTAATTTCCTCACGTTTTCCATATCGGAGTAATCAGAATTTCTCATCATTGAACTTAATATTGTAGGGATCATATAGCTGACGTCACTACTAGGTACGTCAGTTCTCTGAGCCTTGTCTTGCAGCCCATTTAAAGATTTGATTGATGTCTGGTTGGAGTCTTGCAGTGTCTTCAATGGTGGACACACTCATGCAGATTAGGGTGTCATCTGCAAACGAAGACTTATATCCCTGTCTATGTCCGATATGAGTATGAGGAACAAGATGGGAGCGAGTACTGTGCCTTGTGGAACAGAGCTTTTCACTGTAGCCGCCTCAGACTTTACTCTGTTGACTACTACTCTTTGTGTTCTATTTGTTAGGAAATTATAGATCCATCTACCAACTTTTCCTGTTACGTATTTCTTTATCACGCATTTTGTGTGCTATTACACCATGGTCACATTGTCAAAGGCTTTTGCAAAGTCTGTGTATATAACATCTGCATTCTGCTTGTCTTCTAGAGCATCCAGGACCTTCCCGTAGTGGTCCAGTAGTTGGGACCGACAGGAGCGACCTGTTCTAAACCCATGCTGCCCTGGGTTGTGCAATTGATGGGTATCTAGATGAGTTTCGATCTTGCTTCTTAGAACCCTTTCAAAGATTTTTATGATATGGGAAGTTAGCGCTATTGATCTGTAGTTCTTTGCTATTGCTTTACTGCCCCCTTTGTGGAGTGGGACTATGTCTGTTGTTTTTAGTAACTGCGGGACGACTCCAGTGTCCATGCTCCCTCTCCATAGGATGTTAAAAGCACGTAATAGGGGCTTCTTGCAGTTCTTGATGAACACGCCCCGATGGCATGGTGGCTAGCGCTCTTGCTTCACGCACGGAGGGCCCGGGTTCAATTCACAGCGGGGCCGAAACATTTCGAAGTGTTTCGTTACACACACACACACACATACATACAACAGGCCTAGTGTCTAATCGACATGTGCCTAGGACAAAATGGTAACTAACGGAGTTCCACGAGTCTGGCCCTGGGGCGGAGTGCATGGGCATGTAATCTTTTGACTAACGCCCACAGGATGGTTATGGGGTGCATAATAAAGATATTAAACTGTAAATAAAAAACATGTGCTTTCTTGATAGAACCTCAGCCTTTTGATTGACCCTAGTGAGTTTAGCACTTCACTTTTGATTATAATAACAATAATCAGCCTTTTGAAAATCAATTGGGTGGTTAAAATTTCTCGCACGAATAAACAGAAGTGTGTGTATTATATATATATATATATATATATATATATATATATATATACCTGGAGTCTACCTGGAGAGAATTCCAGGGGTCAACGCCCCCGCGGCCCGGTCCGTGACCAGGCCTCTTGTTGGACCAGAGCCTGATCAACCAGGCTGTTACTGCTGGCCGCACGCAGTCCAACGTACGAACCACAGCCCGGCTGATCAGGTACCGACTTGAGGTGCCTGTCCAGTGCCTGCTTGAAGACAGCCAGGGGCTTGTTGGTAATCCCCCTGATGTATGCTGGGAGGCAGTTGAACAATCTTGGGCCCCTCACACTTATTGTGTTGTCCCTCAACGTGCTAGTGGCACCCCTGCTCTTCATTGGGGGAATGTTACATCGCCTGCCGAGTCTTTTGCTTTCGTAGGGAGTGATTTTTGTGTGCAAGTTTGGTACTAAGCCCTCGAGAATTTTCCATGTGTATATAATAATGTCTCTCTCCCGCCTGCGTTCTAGAGAGTACAGGTTTAGGAACTTCAAGCGTTCCCAGTAGTTGAGGTGGTTTATCGCACTTATGCGTGCCGTGAAGGTTCTCTGCACATTTTCAAGGTCAGCAATTTCACCCGCCTTGAAAGGTGCAGTTAGTGTGCAGCAATATTCCAGCCTAGATAGAACAAGCGATCTGTAAAGTGTCAACATGGGCTTGGCATCCCTGGTTTTGAAGGTTCTCATTATCCATCCTGTCATTTTTCGAGCAGATGCAATTGCTACATTGTTATGGTCCTTGAAGGTGAGATCCTCTGACATGAACACTCCCAGGTCTTTGACATTAGTTTTTCGCTCTATTGTGTGGTTGGAATTAGTTTTGTACTCCGATGAGATTTTAATTTCTTCACGTTTTCCGTATCTGAGTAATTGAAATTTCTCATCATTGAACTTCATATTGTTTTCTGCAGCCCATTTAAAGATTTGGTTTATGTCTGCTTGGAGTCTTGCAGTGTCTTCAACGGTGGACACTGTCATACAGATTCGGGTGTCATCTGCAAAGGAAGACACAGCACTGTGGCTTATATCCCTGTCAATGTCTGATATGAGGATGAGGAATAGGATGGGAGCAAGTACTGTGCCTTGTGGAACAGAGCTTTTCACAGTAGCTGCCTCAGACTTTACTCTGTTGACTACTACTCTTTGTGTTCTATGTGTTAGGAAATTATAAATCCATCTACCAACTTTTCCTGTTATTCCTTTATCACGCATTTTGTGTGCTATTACACCATGGTCACACTTGTCAAAGGCTTTTGCAAAATCTGTGTATATAACATCTGCATTCTGTTTATCTTCTAGAGCATCCAGGACCTTGTCGTAGTGGTCCAGTAGTTGGGACACAGGAGCGGCCTGCTCTAAACCCATGCTGTCCTGGGTTGTGCAATTGATGGGTATCAAGATGGGTGGCGATCTTGCTTCTTAGAACCCTTTCAAAGATTTTTATGATATGGGACGTTAGCGCAATTGGTCTGTAGTTCTTTGCTATTGCTTTACTGCCCCCTTTGTGGAGCGGGGCATATATATATATATATATATATATATATATATATATATATATATATATATATATATATATATATATATATATATATATATATATATATATATATATATATATATATATATATAATAACTACATACCCATGCACTCTGCCCCAGGCCCAGACTAGTGGAACTCCCTGTTCATCAAGAACTGCTAGAAGCCACGCCACCACGTTATGATGACCATGTGTGGGGAGAGAGGTAGAACACATGGAAAGCTAGTCCTAAAATTAGCAGGCCGATGCTCAAAGCACTACACCATGAGCTGTTTACAAACATGTTAGGAATCATCAAGGCTGAGGGACTGAACACCTCAAAATTACCTCTCCACTTCTACCGACTCCAGTAATTATTCCCTGTAATGGACTGAAAATGCCACTGGTTGGAAATATGTTTTCATAAATAAAGATAGCTAGGTGTTATAGATGTGTCTTATTTATCAACTTGTCGGTATTGGATACAATTATGTAATACGCGAGTCAACTGTATAATTGTCTTATTTAGAACAAAAGGCACAATACCGTGACTGGAACAATACACAAACAAAACAAACAAACAAATTTTATTTCATTGCAGATTACATGGGTATCGGAAGTTACAATGTAAATTGAGTGCAAGGAGAGCCACTGACATGCCATGGCATTAGGGGCAGCTTATTCTAGTCCTTAAAAACTATGTACTTAATATTAGAGAAATTTATTGAGTTTATTCTAGTTAAAAATTATTTTCAAAATTACAATATGATGAAATTTTACTGTTTAAATTATTATATAATGATATTAGATCTTAGATTGTTACAGGTGTTAAGATTCTTGAATGATATTATGGAATTGAGATTATCTTAAGGAAAATAACATTGAGCATTTTTGACATTAACTTATAATATGAGTAGGGGGTAACATAATAGTAACATATTATTAAAAATTGAGATTATCGTATAGGAAAGTAACAATGAGCATTTTTCAAAGTAGTTTATAGTATGATCATTTAGGTTTGGGTGAGTAGGTGGTTTTTGAGTTGAGTCTTAAATTGATTTTCAGACAAGATTATCTTAATATTTACTGGTAATGAATTCCAGATTCTGGGGCCCTTTATGTGCATAGAATTTTTACATAGGTTGATATGAACACGGGGTATATCAAAAAGTGATCTGTGTCGTGTGTTGTGGTCATGGGTCCTATTAAAGTTGGTGAGGAGAGTTTTGAGCAGAGGGTTTATATTAGAGTGTAAAGTTTTATATATGTAGTAGGCACAAGAGTAAGTATGAATGTTCTTTACGGTGAGTAGTTTGAGACTTTTGAATATTGGTGGAGTATGCTGTCTAGAGTGGGAATTTGTTATCATTCTGACTGCGGCCTTTTGTTGTGTTATGAGTGGTCTAAGGTGATTTAACGTTGTTGATCCCCATGCACAGATTCCATAGGTGAGATACGGGTAGATAAGTGAATGATATAGTGCAAGGAGAGCTGATTGAGGTACATAATAGCGTATCTTTGATAATATGCCTACTGTCTTCGAGATTTTCTTGGAAATTTGTTGTATATGTGTTTGGAATTTAAGGCTACTGTCAAGGAGGATTCCTAGGAATTTTCCCTCTGTGAGTCTTGTGATGGGTGTACCATTAAGTGTTATGTTAAGTGGAACATTTGTGGCTTTGCTTCCAAACTGTATGAAGTAGGTCTTGTCAGTATTGAGAGTAAGCTTGTTAGTCGTCATCCATGTTGATATTTTCTGTAATTCGGCATTAACAGTGTTGGCCAGTATAACTGGATTTGGGTGAGAGAAGACATATGTTGTGTCATCTGCAAATAAAATGGGTTTGAGTAGTTGTGATGCATTCGGTAGGTCATTTATGTAAATGAGGAATAGGAGTGGCCCCAGGACACTTCCTTGAGGGACTCCGACTGTAATTGGTTGTGTGGAAGAGTTCGCTCCATTTGTGTACACGTATTGGCTTCTGTTGGTGAGGTATGATTTTAGGTAGTTGAGTGGGTGCCCCCTTATACCATAGTGTGCTAATTTTGTGAGCAGTAAATCATGGTCGACTGTATCAAAAGCTTTGCGGAGATCAATGAAGATTCCCAGTGGGACTTCTTTTTTCTCAGATAACCCGCACGTAGGAGAGATAAGCTTACGCCGATGTTTCGGTCGGAAACGTCTTGGTAAGCTTCTCTCTATGTGCTGGTTAACTGTGAACTATCTTATTTGATCCAACTAGTCACGAATCACAGAAAACTTTGATAGTCTCCTAGCACGTATGACTATAATAGTGGGTGGGTAATGGGAGCATGAAAAAGTTACCAGATCAGTCTTGTGATCCTGGCATTTAGTATGCAATGAGTCAACTCTTATGAATATTTCAAGACAAGGCTCAGAGAACTGACGTACCTAGTAGTGACGTCAGCTATATGATCCCTACGGGTTTAACGATAGCCTATAAATAATAAAATTGGAGGGACTTTTACCCGAGGTCAATATGGACTGCCACTAGGGCACACATATTCCGAACTAGGATTTTTTTTTTTTTTGCCGTGTCCTCCCTGGAACGTTTTAGTCCGTAGCTCATTTCATTAGTGCTAGTGGCGCATAATAGGTAGGTCCTCAAACCCAACCTTTCTCACAGGATATTTGTGCAACCTATTTTTGAAGCTACTCAATGTGTTAGCTAGCCTCGATCACAGCTTGGCAGGTTGTTCGACTCTGCCTACAATTCTGAAGTGTGGTGTGGATGAGATACAGTACAAGCGAACAATTTCTATACAGGGATAGCAGGAAGGTTGAAACTGGCAGTGTGTCTTAACACTGAAGTCAAATCACTTGTCCAATCTTTTTTTTCTCTCTCGTAAATACCCTCTAATGTTTTGTATTGTCTTTCCTATATCAGCATTACTGCTTCTGTATTGAACTTTATTGTTTAAAGCAATCATTATCTCTATTATACTACAGTATTTTGTTACATGTCGCTTACATTGTTTACAGACATTACCTGATAATCCTTCCTTTTACCACGATGTAAAATTGTTTCAAGTTTTGATGTCGAGCCGTGATACCATCCTCAGGTTACCGTATCGAAACTGCAATGTAGAAAAAAAATCTAGTTTATATCGTTGACTGTACAAGCTAAAAGGTTATTTCCTGCAGTTTACTGCAGAGCTCAGCCTAACCTAGTCACTCAACACTCTTGTCTAGGATGTCACCCACATTTGATTAACGCCCAGAATGCATTACATAACTATGTGCTTCTCCATGTATGATGAACTAGGCTGGAATGTTGCTGCACACTAACAGCACCTTTCAGGGCAGGTGAAATTGCTGACCTAGAAAATGTACAGAGAACCTTCACGGTACACATAACTGCAATAAAACACCTAAATTACTGGGAACGCTTGAAGTTCCTAAACCTGTACTCCCTGGAATGCATGCGGGAGAGATACATGATTATATACACTTTGAAAATCCTAGAGATATTAGTACCAAACTTGCACACGCAAATCACTCCCTATGAAAGCAAAAGACTCGGCAGACGATGCAACATCCCCTCAATGAAAAGCAGGGGTGCCACTAGCACAATAAGAGACAGCACAATAAGTGTCAGGGGCCCAAGACTGCTCAGCTGTCTTTCAGCATACATAAGTGGGTAGGTAAGACACATAGGCAACAATTAAGCAAGTTTATTCCGAAACGTTTCGCCTACACAGTAGGCTTCTTCAGTCGATGTAGATGAATGGTTCAGAGAACCGACAAGTTGTTAAATTAGACACATATGCAACAATAAAGATACCCAAGTGTTGCATATGTGTCTAATTCTTCAGTCGAGTATAGAAAGTAGGCAGGAGCAGTAGAGATGTGAAGACGATGTAATCAGTCCATCACCCTTGATTTGAGGTTGTCAGTCCCTCACCCGTCTGGAGAAGAGTTATGTTGTAATAATATTGGTAGAATTACCGACAATATGTAAAGTAAAAGGACACAAATGCAACTAATGTGACATTTTATTGTGGCAACGTTTCGCTCTCCAGGAGCTTTCTCAAGCCGTTACCTAACGGCTTGAGAGTTATGTTCCATAGTCTGAAACAATATGAAGATCAAGCGACAGTGTGGAGACTTATATACTGTTGGAAGAAGAGGTGCATAGTAGCAGAAAATGTAATCACTGAGAGGTCACGTCCCTCTCAGATCCAACCATTCTCACTTGAAAAAGTTGTCCAAGGTGTTTTCTATTCTGTACCAAGATGGCATTGTGTTGCAGTGTCTGGCAGAGTGAATATCAAAATGGTATACAATACCTACCAACCTGTCGGTATTGTATACCATTTTGATGTTCACTGTGAGACACGTCGGGCCAGTCGGGCCTGTGCAGGAAGTGGGCCTGGGCTCGGGCGCAGGACTGGGCGAGGCGAGGGAACATCAGGCAGTCGAGTGTCACAACAGCTGCCTCCCGAACTGAGCTCGGACCGGCGTGTCTCCGTGTCCCTTCCGTGGAATGCGCTAGGCTGCGTGGGCGTGTGTAGTTCTCGGGGAGGGGGGGGCAACGACAATGGCTACAAAAAAATTCACTGCAACAGAATGGCATCTTGGTACAGAAGAGAAAACACCTTGGACTGATTACATCGTCTTCACATCTCTACTGCTCCTGCCTACTTTCTGTACTCGACTGAAGAAGTCTACTGTGTAGGCGAAACGTTTCGGAATAAAGTTGCCTAACTGTTGCCTATGTGTCTTACCTACCAACCTGTCGGTATTGTATACCATTTTGATATTCATACATAAGGGGGATTACCAATAGACCCCTGGCTGTCTTCAATAAGGCGCTGGACAGGCACCTAAAGTCAGTACCTGACCAGCCGGGCTGTGGTTCGTACGTCAGGTTGCGTGCGGCCAACAGTAACAGCCTGGTTGATCAGGCCCTGATTTACCATGAGGCCTGGTCTCAGACCGAGCCGCGGGGGCGTTAACCCCCGAAACCCTCTCCAGGTATCCAGGTAAGTTACAGAGTATAAAATAATGATAGAAATGAATTAATATATTGGTCAGACAATAATAAATGACAAAACAAAAAAATCACCAGGATAGAGAGGGGATTGCCCACCTCCCTCTATTTTTTTTTTTTTGGAAAATATAAAGCGGTGGAGACCACAATAAAAAATATATATAAAGAAAACTAGTGACAAAAATTACTTTTAATGATTTTCTTAATCGTAGATTTTGATAATTATGAGGTTATAATGAAGCAGTTGGTTGTTTGAGTAATCCTGGGAGGTCTTGCATCTAATTATTACAATCAAAACTAAGCGTTAAACCCACAAGGGTCATACAGTCTAACATCTGATACTATATATAGGAGCTCAATTTCATCAATGGGAAGCACTAAACTCGTTGGGTTAATAAAGTGTCTAGGGGAATGGGAGACAATTAGATTCAGTCCAAGGAAGGAGAGGACAGGTCCAAGGCCTAGCATCAAGAGCCCCTCACCAGCATCAATGTACCTTGAGGGAAATTGAGAAGTATGAAGATGGGTAAGAAATTGTACACACATGGACCTGCTGACCCACGAACATGTTAATATTGCGCCACCCATTTTGTTAACGCTCAAAGGATTTTAGTGTAATATTACCTGACGTCACAGCACCCTGTAGGCTGCAGTTCTGTGACGTCTCGGTACCTTGTCAGCCACCGTCATCTCATGACACATCAGCATCCTGTGAGCCACCATCAACTTGTGAAGTCATCACTAAATAAACAACAAAGCCACACAAGTCTCGTAGCAGCTGGGCTGGGAACAGCTGCTACTGCTCAACTGGTGGAGCTACAACTAGTTGACCGTCACTGTGATGTGACGTGAGGGGACCCCTGGTGCTGTGACGCCCAACCTCACCTCATTTCACCTCTCCTCTCAGTGTATATATACTGAGAGATAATACATCTCTCACTACATGTATACTTAGATACCTCATTGTATATAGTACACCACTCAGTGTATATATACATATGGGAAGAATTTAATGATACATTAGACAAGTAAAATAATCTTAATGCTTAGGTAGAGTATCAGGTGTGTTTCACAGAGTCGGGTGTTGTCACGCGACTGTGAGGTGCAATCTTGTTGTGGTGATTGTGAGGTGTAGTCTTGCTTTCCTGTTGATGTTTTGTCTTTTGTAGTTCCTTGATAATGTGAGAAGTCACGAATGCACTTGGAATTTTGCTATGTTTTCATAGTGGTTGTTTTGCATAAACTGAGATATGCACATCTGCGTGCATATATATATATATATATATATATATATATGCACATATATATATATAAGGAGGGGTGTTAATGTTGCAGTTTTATAACTGTAGTGTAAAGCACCCTTCTGGCAAGACAGTGATGGAGTGAATGATAAGAACATAAGAACATAAGAAAGGAGGAACACTGCAGCAGGCCTGTTGGCCCATTCTAGGCAGGTCCTTCACATTCCATCCCACTAACAGAATATTTGTTCAACCTAATTTTCAATGCTACCCAAGAAATAAGAACATAAGAACATAAGAAACATAAGAAAGGAGGAACACTGCAGCAGGCCTGTTTACCCATACTAGGCAGGTCCTTCACAATCCGTCCCACTAACAGAATATTTGCTCAACCAAATTTTCAATGCTACCCAAGAAATAAGCTTTGACAATTCTACCCACTCATGCGCGAGTCCCACTCAAATCCAACCCCTCTCACTCATGAATTTATCCAACCTAAATTTGAAACTACCCAAGGTCCTAGCTTCAATAACCCTACTAGGCAGACTGTTCCACTCATCAACTACCCTATTTCCAAACCAATACTTTCCTATATCCTTTCTAAATCTAAACTTATCTAACTTGAATCCATTATTGCGGGTTCTCTCTTGGAGAGATACCCTCAAGACCTTATTTATATCCCCTTTGTTAATACCCATTTTCCACTTGTATACCTCGATCATGTCTCCCTCATTCTACGTCTTACAAGTGAATGTAATTTTAGGGTCTTCAATCTTTCTTCGTAAGGAAGATTTCTAATGCTATGTATTAATTTAGTCATTCTACGCTGAATGTTTTCTAACGAATTTATGTCCATTCTGTAATATGGAGACCAAAACTGAGCTGCGTAATCTAGATGAGGCCTTACTAATGATGTATAAAGCTGTAATATAACCTCTGGACTTCTGTTGCTAACACTTCTTGATATAAATCCCAGTAATCTATTTGCCTTATTACGTACGCTTAGGCATTGCTGTCTTGGTTTAAGGTTGCTGCTTACCATCACCCCCAAGTCCTTCTCGCAATCTGTATGGCTAAGTTCTACGTTATTTAACTTATAAGTGCTTGGGTTATGGACACTCCCGAGCTTCAGAACCTTGCATTTATCTACATTGAACTGCATCTGCCACTTTTCTGACCAGGAATTGAGTTTGTCTAAATCCTCCTGAAGTTCCGTGACATCTACGTCTGAATCGATTATCCTACCTATCTTCGTGTCATCAGCGAATTTGCTCATATCACTAGTAATTCCCTCGTCAAGGTCATTTATATATATTATAAACAACAACGGGCCTAAAACCGATCCCTGTGGAACGCCACTTGTTACAGATCCCCACTCAGATTTAACCCCATTAATGCACACCCTCTGCTTCCTATTGGTGAGCCATGACTCGATCCATGAAAACACTTTTCCTCCAATGCCGTGAGCAGCCACTTTCTTTAACAGTCTCTGATGTGGTACTCTATCAAAAGCCTTACTAAAATCCAAATAAACAATATCGAATTCTTTATCATGATCAACTGCCTCAAAAGCCTTACTGAAAAAGTTAATAAATTAGTTAGGCAGGAACGGCCCCTGGTGAATCCATGTTGAGTATCATTAATCAAATTATGCCTATCGAGATGGCTTCTTATGTTATCAGCTATAATCGACTCTAATAATTTGCCTACAATTGAAGTTAGACTTATTGGGCGGTAATTTGATGGTAACGACTTGTCCCCTGCTTTAAAAATAGGAATTACATTAGCCATCTTCCACGTATCAGACACTACACCTGTTTGAAGAGATAGGTTAAAAATGTTAGTTAAGGGTTCACAGAGTTCAATTTTGCATTCCTTAAGAACCCTTGAAAAAGCTCATCAGGGCCTGGCGATTTATTTTGCTTCAAACGGTCTATCTGTTTGATAACCATTTCGCTAGTGACTGTGATACTACATAATTTATCTTCTTCAGGCCCACTAAAATACCTAATTCTTGGGATATTATTAGTGTCTTCCTGAGTGAAAACCGAGAGAAAATAATTATTAAAAATAGAGCACATTTCATTCTCTTTGTCAGTAAGATACCCATAATTATTTTTAAGGGGACCTATCTTATCTCTAACTTTTGTTCTATACACCTGGAAAAAACTTTTGGGTTAGTTTTCGAATCCCTAGCAACTTTAATTTCGTAGTCCCGCTTAGCTTTTCTTATCCCCTTTTAACGTCCCTCTTAATGTCAATATACTGATTCGTAAGATGACCCTCACCTCTTTTGATACGCCTATAAATTCCTTTCTTCTGCCCTAAAAGATATTTGAGCCTATTATTCATCCATTTTGGGTCATTTCTATTCGATCTAATTTCTTTATATGGGATAAATGTTCTTTGGGCAGCATGTATAGTGTTCAGAAAACTGTCATATTGATAGCTCTCTTCATTACCCCAGTCCACAGATGATAAGTGTTCTCTAAGTCCATTGTAATCTGCTAAGCGAAAATCTGGGACCGTTACTGAGTTATTCCTACTATGAAACTTCCATTCAATGCCAAAGGTAATTGATTTGTGGTCGCTTGCGCCGAGTTCCTCTGTAATTTCTAAATTATTAACAAGGGTTTCCTTGTTTGCCAGAACTAAGTCAAGCAGATTATTTCCCTTGTAGGTTCTGTCACAAACTGCTTCAAAAACAATCTTGAACTACTTCTAAGAAATCGTTAGATTCAAAATTCCCAGTCAAAAAATTCCAATCAATTTGACTAAAGTTGAAGTCACCAGAATAACTACGTTATCGTGCATTGTGGCCTTAACAATTTCCTCCCATAGTAGTCTCCCTTGGTCCCTATCTAAGTTTGGGGGACGGTATATCACATGATGAAAGTTTTTCTTTTCGGGCCACCCTGCCTTGGTGGGAATCGGCCGATGTGTTAATAAAAAAAAAAAAAAATAAATATATATATATATATATATATATATATATATATATATATATATATATATATATATATATATATATATATATATTATATATGCCCTCATCAGCGTCAAGGCACCTTACTTATGCAAATATTAATCATTAGCATTTGTGTTGCGTGTCTTCCATTGGAGTTTCATGTTATTTTATCGCTTTGCACGTTCTTGTGAAGAACTATTTGAAGATGCCGTCACAGCACGTACTCCTAGAGCATCTCACACAGCACGTACTGCTAGAGCATCTTCTCACACAGCACGTACTGCTAGAGCATCTCACACAGCACGTACTGCTAGAGCATCTCACACAACACGTACTGCTAGAGCATCTTCTCACACAGCACGTGCTTAAAGGGCATATTTCTGACTCTGTCTTCCTTATCTACAATTTCATCACTAACATTTCAGAAGGTTTCTCACCTGACAAAACATAAGATCACTTGCCGCAGCCAAAGAGATATTCTTCTTACATGCGAATTTATTAATAAGCCCTACCTGTTGGTAGGTGGCTTCTCCCAACACTAACTGCAATCTGGATCTTTCCTAGGTAATTTACACTGTGTATGGTAATTGTACTTATGTGTACCTGTGCCTAAATATACTTACTTACCCACATAACCGGTTGTGATCACAGCATTATTTTATGAAGATTTACAGGTGTACCAACTTGTAGAGTGGATTAGGTCTCTCGGAGCTGTGTGATGGATACCCTCTTCAAATAACTTTGGAAAAATGTAGCTTAAGTTATGCTTTCAAGCAACACGGATAAGTTCAGTGATTGATTGGAGACGACGACTGACAGATTGGTGGTAATGACGACTGACAGATTGGTGGTAATGACGACTGACAGATTGGTGGTAATGACGACTGACAGATTGGTGGTAATGACGACTGACAGAATGATGGTAATGACGACTGACAGAATGATGGTAATGACGACTGACTGGTGGTAATGATGGCTGATACACTGGTAATAACGAAGAGACTTGATGCATTCATACAAGACATAAATCAGAAAATGAGACGTAAAAAATTCGTCCACACATTTACAAATAATCACAAACAGATTTGTTTGGGACCTAACAATGCCTACTGTGTGGGCGAAACGTTGTCAATAAATAATTGCATTATACTCCTTTTGTGGTTCTTTTCCCACCGTGTCGACATTTTATATTATTTCCCTCCGAGACATAAACTAATATGCCATGTAAATACAGAAAAATATATTAAAAAAATAATTTTGCATAAAAACAAATCACAGCCAAATCCCTAAGTCATTTTTTTAAAATTAAATGGAAAAATAAAGAAGGATTTAAAATTGCAGGAAAAGAGTGAAATACTAATACGAATCTGTGTATAATATTGTCTTGCACGCCCAAGAACCAATGGAAAGAAAGCATATTGAAATAATTAAAGAAGTCAAGAAATTACTAATGTATATTGGCACAGCAAGGCAGTTACACCAAACGAAACATCACTTTGGACTTGAAGAAGACTGTGCAGAAAAACTAAGTTATCTAATCTGGAAAATGGTTAGGACATGATTACAAGAAGATAAACTGGTCGATAAGTAGATAATGTCAAACAATGAGCCGACATGGACACGAATGTATTCACTTAGGGCACCTTCACTGAAGATGTTTCGGTCCTTGAACCTTGATCACTTCAAATAGTGATCAAGGTCCATGGACTGAAACGTCTTCAGTAAAGGTGTCCTGGGTGAATGTATTAGTGTCCATTTTCCTCAAGATGTTGGCAGTCATTTGTCTTATTACAATTTAACCAATAGTTCAAGGATGTAATGAGGCAGCCCCGTGAAAATGCATCTATAAAAAAAATCCCATAAAAACAAAGAGACTGAGAGGAATCGACAAGGTGGACAGAGATGTTCCAGAGATGGGACACAGCGACAAGGTGGACAGAGATGGGACACAGCGACAAGGTGGACAGAGATGGGACACAGCGACAAGGTGGACAGAGATGGGACACAGCGACAAGGTGGACAGAGATGGGACACAGCGACAAGGGGTCACAATTGGAAGATGAAGACTCAGATGAGTCACAGAGATATTAGGAAGTATTTCTTCAGAGTTGTTAGGAAGTGAAACAGTCTGGAAAGTGAGGTGGAGAAGACAGGATCCATACATAGCTTTAAGAAGAGGTATGATAAAACTCCCGGAGCAGGGAATGAATGACCTAGGAGAGACCAGTGAAGAAGCGGGGCCAGGAGCTATGACTCGACCCTTGCAACCACAATTAGGTGAGTACACACACACACACACACATACATATATATATATATATATATATATATATATATATATATATATATATATATATATATATATATATATCTAGGTAGTAGGTTGGTAGACAGCAACCGCCCAGGGAGGTACTACCGTCCTGCCAAGTGAGTGTAAAACAAAGCCTGTAATTGTTTTAATGATGGTAGGATTGCTGGTGTCTTTTTCTGTCTCATAAACATGCAAGATTTCAGGTACATCTTGCTACTTCTACTTACACTTAGGTCACACTACACATTCATGTACAAGCAATATATATACACACCCCTCTGGGTTTTCTTCTATTTTCTTACTAGTTCTTGTTCTTATTTCCTCTTATCTCCATGGGAAATGGAACAGAATTCTTCCTCCGTAAGTATATATATATATATATATATATAGTTTACTTACCTACATCACCTACCTTTAGCTATAAAAGAATTAAGTTGCAAAAATCCTCTTACTTGTGTGTGTATGTATTACGTGTAAGGCAGTACAGTACCTGCTGGTCATGTGAAGCAAATATCATGACAAGGAACACTATTTCCAGGAAGGTGAGGGGATGGAGAATAAAGGAGACTAGACAGTAATGGATAAATAATGATATTTAGAAATATAAGGTAGAGAGTGAAAGCAAGTTGGGTGTTGAACTTGAGGATGAGAGCAGCACTGGTCACAACGATGTATAGTGGGAATAGCGCACGGAACATATTTGAGGTCAATCTCTGTTCTCCAAGGGTCATCTCATACATGAATATTTTTCAAGCATTTGAGGATTGTCTCATGAAGCATGTAAAAGAATTTGAGTTTTGTTCCATTAAAGGAAGTAATTTACTGGACAATATACTTGGCACTCCAATGTGAGTCTCAACAACGAAGGTAGGCCTCTCGTACTTGAGAGTGTCAACAACGAAGGTAGGCTTCTGGTACTGCAGAGTGTCAACAATGAAGGTAGGCTTCTGGTACTGCATCGTGTCAACAATGAATGTAGGCCTCTGGTACAGCTGCGTGTCCACAACGAAGAAAGGCTTCTGGTACTGCAGCGTGTCAACAACGAAGGAAGGCTTCTGGTACTGCAGCGTGTCAACAATGAAGATAGGCCTCTGGTACAGTAGCGTGTCAACAATGAAGGAAGGCTTCTGGTACAGCAGCGTGTCGACAACGAAGGAAGGCTTCTGGTACTGCAGCGTGTCAACAATGAAGATAGGCCTCTGGTACAGCAGCGTGTCAACAATGAAGGAAGGCTTCTGGTACAGCAGCGTGTCAACAACGAAGGTAGGCCTCTGGTACAGTAGCGTGTCAACAATGAAGGAAGGCTTCTGGTACAGCAGCGTGTCAACAACGAAGGAAGGCTTCTGATACAGCAGCGTGTCCACAACGAGGGAAGGCTTCTGGTACAGCAGCGTGTCAACAACGAAGGAAGGCTTCTGGTACAGCAGCGTGCCGACAACGAAGGAAGGCTTCTGGTACTGCAGCGTGTCAACAATGAAGATAGGCCTCTGGTACAGCAGCGTGTCAACAATGAAGGAAGGCTTCTGGTACAGCAGCGTGTCGACAACGAAGGAAGGCTTCTGGTACTGCAGCGTGTCAACAACGAGGGAAGGCTTCTGGTACAGCAGCGTGTCGACAACGAAGGAAGGCTTCTGGTACAACAGCGTGTCAACAACGAAGGAAGGCTTCTGGTACAGCAGCGTGTCAACATCGAAGGAAGGCTTCTGGTACAGCAGCGTGTCCACAACGAAGGAAGGCTTCTGGTACAGCAGCGTGTCCACAACGAAGGAAGGCTTCTGGTACAGGAGCGTGTCAACAACGAAGAAAGGCTTCTGGTACAGCAGCGTGTCAACAACGAAGGAAGGCTTCTGGTACAGCAGCGTGTCAACAACTAAGGAAGGCTTCTGGTACAGCAGCGTGTCAACAATGAAGGAAGGCTTCTGGTACAGCAGCGTGTCAACAACGAAGGAAGGCTTCTGGTACTGCAGCGTGTCAACAATGAAGGAAGGCTTCTGGTACAACAGCGTGTCAACAATGAAGGAAGGCTTCTGGTACAGCAGCGTGTCAACAACGAAGGAAGGCTTCTGGTACTGCAGCGTGTCAACATCGAAGGAAGGCTTCTGGTACAGCTGCGTGTCCCCAACGAAGGAAGGCTTCTGGTACAGCAGCGTGTCGACAACGAAGGAAGGCTTCTGGTACAGCAGCGTGTCCACAACGAAGGAAGGCTTCTGGTACAGCAGCGTGTCAACAACGAAGGAAGGCTTCTGGTACAGCAGCGTGTCCACAACGAAGGAAGGCTTCTGGTACTGCAGCGTGTCAACAACGAGGGAAGGCTTCTGGTACAGCAGCGTGTCCACAAAGAAGGAAGGCTTCTGGTACAGCAGCGTGTCGACAACGAAGGAAGGCTTCTGGTACTGCAGCGTGTCAACAACAAGGGAAGGCTTCTGGTACAGCAGCGTGTCAACAACGAAGGAAGGCTTCTGGTACAGCAGCGTGTCAACAACGAAGGAAGGCTTCTGGTACAGCAGCGTGTCAACAACGAAGGAAGGCTTCTGGTACAGCAGCGTGTCAACAACGAAGGAAGGCTTCTGGTACAGCAGCGTGTCAACAACGAAGGAAGGCTTCTGGTACAGCAGCGTGTCCACAACGAAGGAAGGCTTCTGGTACAGCAGTGTGTCCACAACGAAGGAAGGCTTCTGGTACAGCAGCGTGTCCACAACGAAGGAAGGCTTCTGGTACTGCAGCGTGTCAACAACGAAGGAAGACTTCTGGTACAGCAGCGTGTCCACAACGAAGGAAGGCTTCTGGTACAGCAGCGTGTCAACAACGAGGGAAGGCTTCTGGTACAGCAGCGTGTCCACAACGAAGGAAGGCTTCTGGTACAGCAGCGTGTCCACAACGAAGGAAGGCTTCTGGTACTGCAGCGTGTCAACAACGAAGGAAAGCTTCTGGTACTGCAGCGTGTCAACAATGAAGGAAGGCCTCTGGTACATCAGCGTATCGACAACGAAGGAAGGCTTCTGGTACTGCAGCGTGTCAACAACGAAGGAAGGCTTCTGGTACAGCAGCGTGTCAACAACGAAGGTAGGCCTCTAGTACAGCAGGGTGTCAACAACGAAGGAAGGCTTCTGGTACAGCAGCGTGTCAACAACGAAGGAAGGCTTCTGGTACTGCAGGGTGTCAACAACGAAGGAAGGCTTCTGGTACTGCAGCGTGTCAACAACGAAGGTAGGCTTCTGGTACTGCAGCGTGTCAACAACGAAGGTAGGCTTCTGGTACTGCAGCGCGAGTGTAAGTAACGACGATGGTCGTTGTTGAGGAATGAGGTTTCCACTATTACTTTAATGAAATGTTTGGAAAAATAAACACATAAGCAGTATAATGTGATCCTTTATTGACAACGTTTCGCCCACGCAGTGGGCTTTATCGATAGCGTTGAAGAACTTCAACGCTATCCCACATAGAACTCAAGAATGGAACACTGCAGGTCCTTTAAGTCACACAAGGTTTTAAACTATCACACTACTTTTTAGACTGTCACATGCAGCTTTCTCCACCTGACCCAGCATTCTCCACCTGACTTTATCCTATATATATTCATGTTACTCATTTTCCAGGTAGATCTGTCTGTGACTCGATAAAGCCCACTGCGTGGGCGAAACGTTGTCAATAAAGGATCACATTATACTGCTTATGTGTTTATTTTTCCATTGTGTCGGTATTTTATACCATTTATTTCCAATGAAATGTTTGCTGGGGGTCACAAGTCAATGGCTTCACAGCCTGGTGATTACTACACATTGTTCCAGTAGTAACTTTACGACTCTTCTCTGTTTACATACTCTCACTTACCTTCAGAGGGTCTCCACATGTGCACTCATCCATCCTATTGAATGACAGAGCAATCAGCTCATTATCAAAAGGACTAAGGTTCAGTCCTTCACAAGTTGAGACGTGTGGAGAACTTTCTTCACCCCTTCCCCAATTGTTCACTTAGTAGTAAACAGATACTTAACGTATCTACTTAACGTAGATAGATGACTGTTGTGGATCATATCATGGGGAAGAAGGCCAGAGGATCTCAACATTTCACATTGTATAATTGATGGTGAATTGCAACCTCATAAACCCGTTCTTTCTATCAATATGCATAAACTAATAAATCATCGTCAGAAAAGGGAGTTCCCTGATTACCTTGCCAGGTGTGGAAGTGGGCCATCCTCATGTCCTCAAGGTTGTCTCCCTTTCTACGGGGCTGCTCTTATCAGTTGAGGTACAACCTCGTCTTTTTTATCACACATTCCTGTTCCACCAATCCCTGTGGTCAATTAGTGCTTCACCTCGTTTGTCGTCCATAAATACATCATGGAGTGCTATTCCCGTGAAAGAATTTACAGAGACATTACAGCAAGGTGTGCAGTAATAGCTCTTATGGAGAGTGACAATAATGTTCACATGCGGGTGCCCCAAGGATTATATCCACTTGGGAGCTGGCTGACTGGCTGCTACGGGACTTTGAGCTATAGATGTAAGGGCGGTAAGGTCGGAAACAAGGGTCGACGATGACATGCGGTCAGTGCCAGGGCCAGGACTGTAGGACTTTCTTCGCCTATTGCTGCTGTTGTTGAGTACAAACGTGAGACTTCAGTAACTCTGAACGCGGTGTTTGGCGCGGACCTTTGGCAGCTCCTCGAGTGTGCTGCAGAGAGGTGTGTGTGAATGGACTTATTTTATTATTGATTTTAGGGGTCGATTTACAGCTCACATGATCCTACCTCTTTATCGCTATAGACCAGTTTTACAAATTCCTACTCATGAATATGACATTTGGGTATATTTATTAACAAAACGTTTCGCCTACAAGGCAAACTTTTTCAATCGAATACAGAGGTAGCTATTATACTAGAGACAGTGGAAGAAGTGGATTGGTAATTTTAAGGTGTTCAGTTCCTTAGCCTTTAAGAATTGATAGAAAGTGTTTAGTCCCTTAAAGAACTGAACGCCTTCATTTAAAGCTATATGGGCTTGAACACCTTGAAATTACCTCTCCACTTCTTCCACTGTCTCCAGTATAAAAATCGCCTCTGTATTCGATTAAAAAAGCTTGTTGCGCGCAGGCGAAATATTTCGGCAATAAATATACCCAGATGTTTCACATATGGCTTATTCTTCAACTTAATGGTATTGTTTACCATTAATGTACGATCGTACCTATATATGAAACTGCTTACCGAGTCTGCCTCCACCACGTCATCATCCAGATCACCTCACTTTATAGTATAGTCTCATGTTCCCTGAACTTTGTCTTCTTCTTTTCAATGGACTGCCATTATGCCCCTGAGTATTTTGTACGCCGTGATCGTTTCTCCTGTTTCCGTAATGCTGAACGATCGTTACTAATTTAGAGGCTTATAGAGAATTTTAAAACTAATACATCCTCAAAAAGAATTTGAAAGCTCGTATTTTTAGTTTTTATAAATTTCCTGAATCGAGTGAACTCTTAAATATTGCACGGCGTAATGCCACAGCTATTCATTTATTAGCCACAGTTTGCTCAATCTAAAGTTTTCATTTATAGCTTCAGAACGTCTTATCCAATCGCTTTCCAATTTTAGACCTTCGTTAGCTATTACGAGGTGAAGGTTCTTAGAGCAAATGACATGTGCAGGTGCTCTCTGTTCCATTTTATAAAGAACATTCCCGAAAATGAGTTCCACGAGATTGCTTTAAAGATCCTCTTTTGATCGACTTCATAATTTCAGGTATCACTGAGTGGTTAAAACATATACTGTTACTCGTTATAAATTCAAAAATATATACAGATGTTACACAGGTAATAAATAATACGTATTTGTTTTATCTATAAAGCTAGGATTGCACACACACACTGGGGAAACACAGACGATACCACAGATATTTTTATTTGTTGGTCATGACGTGTAAGGATGATTATCTTCTAATGCTCATTGTATTCGAATTCGTTGGAATGTTTAAAAAATTATTCAATTTGCCGAGGAAAATCTCAAAATGTTATCATTTTGAAGAAACGGAAAATTCATTCTCTACGTATCTCAACAATAACTGATCATTAATAAAATGTGTTAATAATTCATTATCAAAGTATTCTATATATAAAAAAAGGCCCAGGATAGGGCCAGTGGATTTTCCATTGTACTACTGTAAGTCTGCATGTAAAAAATATTGATAACAAGAAATACATTGACCATAAAGTTATATAAACTTAATAATTTTGCTTGTACTGGGTGATCTTGATTCAGGTTCACCGGGGCTAATTTGAAAAAGTTTATAGTTTCTTTGACTTTAACTCTGGTAAAAAAGGAACATAACACCTGACAAATTTCCATCTTGCCTTTTTAAGCTATCCAGTTGTCGAGACAAGAGTTATTACCCGTAAGTTGAATTTTCTTGTCTACTAACTTTTCCAAAAGTTTTGTTTTTAAGTTCTGGACGCCTTACCTGATCAGCTTCAAAATTTCAACCACAGTGAACTATAACAAATGGAAGGGTCATGGAACACCTGACATGTGCAGCTCCCCTCTGCTTAATTTTACATGGACCATTCCCGACTTTGGTTTCCATGTGATTACCTTAGAACGCCTCTTCTGGTGGGCTTCAAATGTTAAACATTCGTATATCCTACTTGAAAGAATGTTAACATTGTCAGTGAAGTATGTAGGTGTCATTTTGCCGGTTTTAATTACTTAATGGTATACTAGTAGGGTTATCCATCACACATCTCAGTATACTTCTTCTGAGAGGCTTCCATCTATAATGGCTGATTTATGTTATGAATTGGATGAAAATATTTGGGGTTTAGGCTTTGTAGATGCAAATTTCTTTGTGCAAGAGATGAAGAATACAGTTTCTGGTCATCTTTAAGAGATTAGTGCTGATGTATTTTTCTCAAAGGTATCTTCATCTGTATCTCAGCCATAAAACAAATTGTATTTCAGTAAATAACCAGAGGCTGTCTCTTCTGATCAGAAATCTGTGTTTGATTTTATTGTGGTTATCCTAGGTTAAATGTACAAAATGTAATTTTTATGTGCCCGTGATTTCTGCATGTCCTCTAGGCTATTGTAACAAATTTGTATGTTATGTATCCAAAGCCTAAATAAAATACACTAAACCTTATTTTTTAGTCAGTCTTAGAAAAAGTTGGGCTTTATTGTGGCCTGTGTAGGTTACAAACTGCCATTTTTATTTAAGAATTTTGAAAAATTTAATGGTTTTAATAAGATAATTTGAGAGTTCCTCATCTAATTGGCTTCAAACCTTCAACCCGATAACCTGGTAATATAACTTCTAAGAGACTTCAAACTTTGTGTTAGTGTATTGTGGGATATTGATCTATAACTACAGAATGCCTCATCAGTTTGGTTTTAAACTTTTATAGATGGTCTTTTTTGGTGGAAAGTTTGAATTTGTTTTGGGCTGTGTATACCTGAAATTTATTAATTATAATTAAAGAAACTGGTATATTAGTTTCCATGTGATAACTCGTGATTGTCTCTTCCCTTTTACTTGAAGCCTTCAACGATAATATATACGTAACTGCATTATAGGTACATGCCGCATTCTGCACTATGCCTTTCGCGTGCATTAAGGTACAGGGGACTGAGGTTATGTAATACCGAATACCTTTTCTCGAATCATGAAGCGACCGAAATGCATTTAGTCTTAGCTCTGCCGTCGTCGCCGCCGCCGCCTCCACTACCACATCACTATCACCACCGCCACACCATCATCACCACCGCCACACCACCACCGCCAAACCATCACCACCGCCACACCACCATCACCACCGCCACACCATCACCACCGCCACACCATCACCACCGCCACACCACCACCACCATGGAGGTCACACTCATACACAAACATTTTTACACTGAGGATGTTCCAGCCGTTGACTCTTTTTTTTCTCCTCTTGTCTACTAATATTTACCTTACCATGCATAAAAAAATACAAATCTCGCCTCAATAAAATATTAATAATCATAAAGGAAAAGGACAGCCCACCTCTGAAATTACTATTTTCCTGATAAATATTTTAAGCGTGTCTCCCTACCACCAAACTCGTCCCGCCAACACTTGTCACACACAAGCCATCTTAAAATTTTTCCCCCTTCAATTGGCCTAAGTGGGACCTTACACGTCTTCGTTCATTCCCTCTGCAGGGAAGTCTTCCTCTTGAGTTATGTGGGGAACATATGGTATGTTTTGGTGGCGTGTGGCAGGCGTGTTTACGTCTGGGTCAAGACTATAAGTGAAAGTTGAAGCTTCCATTTTTATGGCTGCAACCAGATTTTTTTTTTTTGGTATCTTCGTATTATTTTCATTGCTGCATATATATTGGTAGTGATAGCTTTCTTTACATAATCACACTTATAATGACCATTATAATCATATATTAGAAACCCATTTATGTATTTATATAACCCACGAAATCACACTATATTATTTTTATTAAAAAATAATCTTAAATAATCTAAATATATCCTTTTCTATTATCATAGGCTCCCTCATCGATAATAGAATACATGTAGGGCATTACTATATAATTTTTATTATGACTGAATGAAATAAGCAGGTGAATGGTAACAAATGTCTTGACATTAATGCCATTATATATCACAATATTCACTATAATCTTAGATCACCTCACTCGTTGTTGTTCCATATATATTGCGTGGGTAGACAGTAAATAACGTAAGGTAACCTTGCATAATGTAACGTAACATACCGTAACATAACCTACATCATAAGTCAACACAATGTAAACTAATATAACAGCATAACATAACTTAACGTAGTCTAACTTAACACAATGTAACTTAACGAACATAGTCTTGCGTAGCTTAAACGTAACTTTGCGTAATATAAGTCAGCTGGTTTAACCTAACGTAGCCTATCCTGCCGTATAGTAACTGCATGTGATCTAACAAAGCAAAATAAAGTAACATAGCTTATCCTAAAATCAGCATCTATTATAAAAAGTCTCCCCTCCGTAGTCAAAGTACTGTAGTTAAATGATCATTTCCACTACTGCGACATGTTTTCAGGATAAGTTTTCTTAAGGTTAGTGTCTTGACTTCATCACTCTTCTTACCACTATTTCAATTTCAACTCACATATTGACAAATGCGTAAAATAACTAGTGCAAAAATGTAGACCTCTATGCGAGTTTCCTTTTTTGTGCGTAGGTGTTAGTAGACTTGTCCATACGTCTCATTGCGTCCAGGATTCGAACCCGGGCTCTTTTGAATGTGAACCGAATGCAAACTGTGGAAGCTGGCCTTATATGGCAGTTCCATCAAGAGACTCGTATAAGTGTTAGTCGTCTTTGTCTGTTTGTGCTGTCGTACTCTGATTGCTATGTGGAACATTATTTGGTCATCTCTTCCTCTCAAGGGAGGTTGTGACACCGGTGAATGATTCTTGATCCAGTGAATCAGACCTTCCCTCCCTTTCCTTGTATCGAATCTGAATGCCTCCCAGTCCCCTTGGCGCTGTATTACCCTTACAGGTTCAGCACTCCCCTTATGATGATGATAACGATGATGATAATAATAATAATAATAATAATAATAATAATAATAATAATAATAATAATGCTCATGCTTTGTAGATACTGTAGTTTGGCAGCAGCATCCGTATCCTTGTTCCCCTGGATACAACGTGGCTTGGCATGCATTTCAATGCGTTCTTCTTCCCGTGTAGCTAGGGCCTGTTAGATGCTCTGAAGAAGGGGATGAGATTTGCTTTGTTCTGTGGTGAACTGTGTTCATGTTACTAGGCGGAGCGAAAAGTAATTTGACTCCGCTTGACATTTTTCCAAGAAACATGTTCAGTGGATTTTTGTTATCCTTGACTGTACACATATACACTAAGGAGTTTTGCATGTTTCTAGTGCCAATAGTTTCTTAACTTTAGGGGAAAATCATTTTTTTCTAAGATTTCATCACCGTATGGTAGGATAGGCCTACACTGACGTAGATAGGAATGAATACCTCCATGTTTATTCCTAAGGTGATCGTCGTACTAATATTTTTTGTGTGTCTACAGGCCGTGTACCAGCAGCGTGTCAGCTGCCGCTGGTCAAGCAGGAGGTTCTGTCACCTATTACCTGTGAGAGCATCCTGAGTTGTCTGGCGAGAGAAGAGCATTTGTCACATCCTCAAATAACGAGGTGTTTGACCAAGACTTACTAGATTATTAATACAGATCAAGAAGTTAGCAAGACTTGGGTAAAGCAAGTATCGTGAAAGGTACTCCTGGCTAAGCTAGGACTAACTGGTCTTCCTGGCGACACCTGCTGCTGCTGCTGCTGCCCCAGTTCATCCTCCACTTGCTCCACTTCGCGGACGCTATGTTTCACTACGAAGTCTCGAAGACGCCAGCTCACCCATAAACAGTTGCCGCCACGGCTACCAACGGCATCACTGTTGCGGTCGAGGAGTTCTTGATGCTTAGTGTGGATAGGTGTGTGGGCGGCACTAGTGTGGCTATAAGTGGTGGGAGGGCGTGTGTGGTGTGTGGGCGTGTATGGTGTGTGGCGTGGGCGTCGTGGACCTCCCGTGGTGCAGCCATTCCTGTGCTGCAACCTAGATGTAAAACTTAGCGTGCTGGCTCGTCCATGAAAGATTAGAAGCGTGGATCGTGAAGCACAGCCCCTGGGTACCCAAGGCCGCCTCCCCACCTATCTCACCCACATCTCATTCTAGTCAACAGTTGCTACATCAAGAGGCATCAAGGTTGTAACCAACAACTGTAGTGTTTTAATTCCATTCAGAGCCTTGGCAATCCAGGTGCAGCCGGTCATTGCTGCCATAGCACTCGACGAAGTACAAGAACTCACCCCAAGCAGGTGGGAACCCCACCCACATCACCCAGGAGCTCTATCTCACCTGCACCCACCATGTCACCAGCCAGCCTTACCGGTAAGCACACTACCGGCTGTCTAGCAAGTTTTGTTGTAGTCACAAGACACAGTGGGTATTTCGCATGGCTTTTATGTTTATTATCAATTATCATTACCATACACTTTAGTCACATACACTTTAGTGTGCCATATTCCTTTTATCCAACACTTGAACCTCTCCAGTAGGTATAGAGTTTTCTTACACATTAACAGTGGCGGAAGGTTTTCTTGTTTCGTGTAAGCCATTATGCATTCATATTACTGACATTAGTTTTAGGTCTGATTAAGCTACGCGCGCCGAAGCGTTTCCTTCAACAAATGTCCTGAACTGTACATAAGTGTCCTTATCCACAACATACACACGCCGACGGAAAGCTGAGCAGGAAACATGAATGAGAGAAGTGAGTGAGGTGACAGGGACTAGCTGACCCCAGCCAGTAGTGGCCACCTCCTGTCTTAGCTGGTGTAAACAAGGGGTAATCCAGATTTATCAAAACCATAAACATATGTCAGCTGAATGATAATCTCGAGGGGTGTTGCCTAGCCAGGTGAAGGTGATGGACCATGTTGGAGTGAGGGAGGGTGTGAGAGGTTAAGGAGCTTTTGGATTTTACTGGCGTAGCATTATTTGCAACAAGGCCTTAGGAACTAGGCCTCCAAAAAGGTGAACAGGAGTACATTTTATATATTGTTACAATTTATGTTTCATTTATTGCAAGCAAATTTAGGGTATTAGCTTAAATTGTCTGCTGCGAAGAGTGTGATAAATTAAGGGAATACACAAATAACCCACACTTAGGAGACTGAAACTTACGACGACGTTTCGCTCCAACATGAACCATTAATTAGTCAAGTAAAAGGACACAAATGCAACTAATGTGACATTGTGGCAACGTTTCGCTCTCCAGGAGCTTTGTCAAGTCGTTACCAACGGCTTGACAAAGCTCCTAGAGAGCGAAACGTTGCCACAATAAAATGTCACATTAGTTGCATTTGTGTCCTTTTACTTAACATATTGTCGGTAATTCTACCAATATTAATACATTAATTAGTCACACAATATTTGTGCCTTTTTATTCTCAACTTGAGGTTATCTTCCCAGCCGTCCCTCTCTTCTGCCTTCACTTCTCCATCACATCATAGGCTCTCCATCGCGACCTCCCTCCAGATTTTCATATGCCCCAGCCCTCCAACCACCCGCTTCCCTTTCAGCTGTTTTTGTCTTCTTGGACACTCCCTAGAAAGACAGTAACCACGCAGGAATAGCGTCGGCAAAAGTCTAAATAATCCTTAGACATAAGAACGGATCAGCAACGGTGCTGTAATTACGTTGTCAGCGCTTTTTAACGGGTGTTGTCACACTGCTGTTAATGATAAGAGCACATAAGCAAATAGTGTTCATAATGCTATAACATAGAAACATAACACAGCAGGCCTTTATAATTGCAAAACGTTTTGCTTAAGAGGTGAGAGCAAATAAATGCTTGCTGTGTAGTGTCTTCGTGTTAATACATTTCTGTGAAGATTTTTGTGTAGTGTACATAAAATATTCTTCACTGCTGTCGTCAAATATTTAAAAAAAAACTTCCCTTAAATATTTACAAAATCTTCTCATACCGTCGTCGTGATGGTTATAGAAACGTTGTTAGAACGTTTGTGGTGGTAGAGCAACGTTGTTAGAACGTTTATTATGAAAGATGGGCTGCATAATTACACGGAGATATATGAGCTCCATGTGATTCAGACAACCACTGGGATTTTCCTCCTCGCCTCAGTGATAATACTGACAGGTCCTTGATAAATGTGATTATTGTTATCACTCGGAAAACTGATTGTGTTAACCTTTCATCGTGGCATGTTATCTTCTTGAAAGTGAGGTTTGCTTTCTTAATAGTGATCTCTGTTCTTTTGGCAGTGGTTTATGAATATGGGGAAAATGTCTGTGAGGCTGTGTCAGGGAGGCTCAGTCTGTGAGGCTGTGTCAGGGAGGCTCAGTCTGGGATGCTTGGTCAGGGAGGCTCAGTCTAGGAGGCTTCCTCTGAGGGATATATCAGGGAAGCTCTGTTAAGGAGGCCTATTCTGGAAGGCCAGTCTGGGAGGTGTGGTCTACAAGGTCATTCTTGACCTCAGTGTTCACACCCATGGTCACCCATTCAACTGCTCGCCTGCTACCATTGCCCCTTGCCATTGATCCCCAGGCATAGCCCCTCGCCGTTGATCCCCAGGCATAGCCCCTCGCCGTTGATCCCCAGGCATAGCCCCTTGCTGCCGCCCCCCCTACCGTCACCCCAATCGCCGTCACCCGCCACCATCCCGATTTCTCAAGCGGCAGGGAAAGGGGTGTCAAACTGCTGTCAGAGGGCAATGGAAGTCTTGACGGAGGGAAGTGTGGGGGAGAGTCAGGTACAGGATGGGCAGAGTTAGTGGTGGAGGGAGAATGGAGGATATATGGAAGTAGATGGAAGATGAGCTCTTGCTCCTGGATAGAGGTTGGGAAGCTTTCTGGTTTCATAAAGAAGTTTTAACTTTTGTTCCTCGAGTCATAGCTCCTAGTTCATTGAGACTCCAGCTCTTGAACCTCGAGTCATAGCTTTTAATCACTAAGTTTAGGCTCCTGGCTTCACCCATTCAGTTTACAGTTACTGGGCCCATATTCTATAGAGATGCACCTGCTAGAGGCTGTAGCAAAGACCACAGGTTCTTATACATAGAAGCACTTGCTTTATAATGTTCTTCACATAGATGGATTATAAGAAAATTAGATACATTTATTCAAAATTAAATACATTTATTCAAAATCCTTGGAAAATAATAAAGAAGGATATAACATAAACATTTTCTGGGGTAGGTATACTTTCACACAGTGACGTATATTAGAACAAGTAGCTTATTCATGCAAAACTTATATTTATATATAGTAAATAATCATTATTGCATAAATTAGATTCATAATTTATCTTAGCTAATATTTCACAAGTTTTCTACCCTTTCACACTATTAAAGCGTCTAGCTGTATGACCCTTATGGGTTTAGCGCCTAGTTATGATGGTAATAATAATGTAAATAATATTAGGAGAGAAGTCGGTAATGAAAGTGAATGTCATAGGAATGCAGTTAGAAGCCTTAGTAGATCTATAACTCATTATGATAATAAGAACGTAGGTATATTTACGGAGCAACTTGTAATGTGAACAGACTGACAGATGCTAAGGTTTGGTTACAAGTAATTAGCATTTCTGGCAGTTCGATAGACAAATGGATGATCAAACTAAATGCACAGTACAGCCTTATGGTCACTTTCTTGAACATTGTGTTTCACTATCCTTTTTTTGAGGAATGAAGAAAAAGGCAATATAATGATCTGTGTGACTGCTTGCAACAGATAAGACAACTGTAAATAATAATCCAGAAGTGCTACTGTTACAGGGCGGATATGGGGTGCATTATACACTAGCTGCTTCTGCGGCAAACTTTAAATTCTAGATAGAAAATAAATGTTTTTTTTAACAATACATTTGTAGGCAAATGTCATCCAGAACCCACTGACCTCCCACACCATTCGTTCAGGCACGACATCTTCACACAAACTCATATATTTTCTATTGAAAAGCTGTTTATCAGACCTTGCCCTCACGAACCGACCTTGTGTGTGTGTATAGGAACGCACATTGCTGATTGGTCTCACATAAAAATTGACATCAAGGAAAGGTGAAAGCTGGCATGCGTTTTGATAAGAGAAAGGTCGGAAGCTTCGTGGGATGAATGAAAACAACACTCACTTGTAGAGAACGCATCAAATATTAAGAGCCCAATAGACAGTATGTAGGGTATATGTACGTCAGTGAAAGTAGTAATGGTGTCCATCTTATCTTGGTGTGTGGGGCAGAGATGCGGATCCTCGTAAACTTTCCATCACCTGCCGTAATTTCACTTTGTATGCAATTTTGAAAATACTTTTGAAGTCTTACATTGTACAAATGTTTCTAACGTCTCAAAATCTAGTGCATAGCTTGTGTATGTCATCTTCCTGCATTAAATTGGAATGATGCACTCTTTCCTCTTACCTCACAGTTTCAAAACCAATGTGGAGGCATAACTTTGACCTTTCTTGAACTTCGTTTTGTCTTGGATTAGAGTTTGGGTAAGTTATGTCTTTCAGGGGCAATGGGAAAATTTCTGACGATGGTCTGAATCATATGATGACTTGCTCAGTGGAGCTTTTGATCACGTGACAGAGGCCTCTCCCTGGCTTATCAATCCATTCTGTAAAAACTAAACACCTTGTTATAAGAAGTAACATGAAGACTGAACTGGCTTAGTCATGTATGTGGTGAAAAGCGATTTGATGAAGTTTGTTTTGGTTTTAAGAGTTTGTTCTTACATTGTATTCATGTTGCTGATATTGTTACCTTTCTTTGTTTCACCTGACAGATATGGCGTCTTATCCACTGTCATCTTATCCTCTTGTACGATCTTAAGATATATTTCCCCAGCTTCCAGGGGATATACCGTCTTCGCTCTTCTTTTCCTGGTGCCCACTTTCGTTATTTTAAACTGGCTGATTTGAATTCAAGTAACTCCTTGTTGAACCGCTCTTACAGTCTATCCAGGTCACCATGCAATGTCCCACAGTCTTCATCATTTTGGCAATGATACGTAAACAACTACTTCGCTCACAGGATAGAAATAAGCCACAAACTTTGTTTGGGTTAGTCCAGGTAATATACACTATGCATGATAATTGTACTTATGTGTACCTGTGCCTAAATAAACTTACTTATTAACTTACTATAATAAGAGGAGGAGGAGACTTAAAACCAACCCTTGAATGATTCCCAACTACACACTGATCACACTTTGGTCAGCTCATATAGAGACAGTCACCACCGCTGTGATAACTACCTCTGTTACATTATTGACTCTTCAACAACTTGAAAAATTTGCCTCGTTTTTCAGAGAGCAGTTGAATTTATTTTTAACCTGTGCTTCAATGTCCAGACATGTTTAATCTGTCTTCCCTAAACTCTGAACGTCCCAAGGTGCAATACACACTCAAGGTAAATAGGTGAAACACAGACTCTGGGGAAGCAGGTGAAACAAACTCTGGGAAGCGCCCTTCCCCAGGATTGACTGTAATGGCAGGTGCCTCCCTCCCCAGGATGACGGTAGCAGAAGGTACCGCACTCCTTTCCCAGGATGACAATGGTAGAAGGTACCTCCCTCCCATGGATGATGAGGTGGCGGTAATCTCGTTGCCTTCCTTCCCAGGATTGATGGTAGTGGCAGGTATCTCCCCGCCTCCCTTCCTAGGAGAGAGCCTTTTGCTTTACTTTCCTAACCTGTGTTTAAAGGGTGGGGAGAGAGCCTTTTGCTTCACTCTCTTGACCTGTATATGGATAAGAGAAGCAGTGGTAATAAAACAGTAACCTAGTTTTGACGGGACAGATAACCTCAATGTAGAGTGTAAGGTGTTATGTTATCTTTGTTTCCCATGAACGCTGTTTTCTCGCATCACCCTCACCACTGAGATGTCAGATGTCAGTACCAGGGGTGGTGGCCATTGCCAGTGTTGGAAGAAGCGTCTGTTCCACTGATGGTGGAGAGGTGGTCAATGACAGTGTTAGAAGTGTTTTGTTTAAGGGGTGGTGGAGAGGTGATCATTGCCAGTATTAGAAGAGTCTGTTCCAGGAGTGGTGGAGAGGTGATCATTGCCAGTATTAGAAGAGTCTGTTCCAGGAGTGGTGGAGAGGTGATCATTGCCAGTATTAGAAGAGTCTGTTCCAGGAGTGGTGGAGAGGTGATCATTGCCAGTATTAGAAGAGTCTGTTCCAGGAGTGGTGGAGAGGTGATCATTGCCAGTATTAGAAGAGTCTGTTCCAGGAGTGGTGGAGAGGTGATCATTGCCAGTATTAGAAGAGTCTGTTCCAGGAGTGGTGGAGAGGTGATCATTGACAGTATTAGAAGAGTCTGTTCCAGGAGTGGTGAAGAGGTGATCATGGACATTGTTAGAAGAGTCTGTTCCAGGAGTGGTGGAGAGGTGATCATTGCCAGTATTAGAAGAGTCTGTTCCAGGAGTGGTGGAGAGGTGATCATTGCCAGTATTAGAAGAGTCTGTTCCAGGAGTGGTGGAGAGGTGATTATTGCCAGTATTAGAAGAGTCTGTTCCAGGAGTGGTGGAGAGGTGATCATTGCCAGTATTAGAAGAGTCTGTTCCAGGAGTGGTGGATAGGTGATTATTGCCAGTATTAGAAGAGTCTGTTCCAGGAGTGGTGGAGAGGTGATTATTGCCAGTATTAGAAGAGTCTGTTCCAGGAGTGGTGGAGAGATGATCATGGACATTGTTAGAAGAGTCTGTTCCAGGAGTGGTGGAGAGGTGATCATTGCCAGTATTAGAAGAGTCTGTTCCAGGAGTGGTGGAGAGGTGATTATTGCCAGTATTAGAAGAGTCTGTTCCAGGAGTGGTGGAGAGGTGATTATGGACATTGTTAGAAGGGTCTGTTCCAGGAGTGGTGGAGAGGTGATCATGGACATTGTTAGAAGGGTCTGTTTCAGGAGTGGTGGAGAGGTGATCATGGACATTGTTAGAAGGGTCTGTTACAGGAGTGGTGGAGAGGTGATCATGGACATTGTTAGAAGGGTCTGTTTCAGGAGTGGTGGAGAGGTGATCATGGACATTGTTAGAAGGGTCTGTTCCAGGAGTGGTGGAGAGGTGATTATTGCCAGTATTAGAAGAGTCTGTTTCAGGAGTGGTGGAGAGGTGATCATGGACATTGTTAGAAGGGTCTGTTCCAGGAGTGGTGGAGAGGTGATTATTGCCAGTATTAGAAGAGTCTGTTCCAGGAGTGGTGGAGAGGTGATTATTGCCAGTATTAGAAGAGTCTGTTCCAGGAGTGGTGGAGAGGTGATTATTGCCAGTAGTAGAAGAGTCTGTTCCAGGAGTGGTGGAGAGGTGATTATTGCCAGTATTAGAAGAGTCTGTTCCAGGAGTGGTGGAGAGGTGATTATTGCCAGTATTAGAAGAGTCTGTTCCAGGAGTGGTGGAGAGGTGATCATGGACATTGTTAGAAGGGTCTGTTCCAGGAGTGGTGGAGAGGTGATTATTGCCAGTATTAGAAGAGTGTTCCAGGAGTGGTGGAGAGGTGATCATGGACATTGTTAGAAGGGTCTGTTCCAGGAGTGGTGGAGAGGTGATTATTGCCAGTATTAGAAGAGTGTTCCAGGAGTGGTGGAGAGGTGATCATGGACATTGTTAGAAGGGTCTGTTCCAGGAGTGGTGGAGAGGTGATTATTGCCAGTATTAGAAGAGTCTGTTCCAGGAGTGGTGGAGAGGTGATCATGGACATTGTTAGAATGGTCTGTTCCAGGAGAGGTGATCATTGACAGTTACAATGGTCTGTTCCAGGAGTGGTGGAGAGGTTTACCTGGAGTTTACCTGGAGAGATTCTAGGGGTCAACGCCCCTGTGGCCCAGTCTGTGACCAGGCCTCATATTGGATCAGAGCCTGATCAACCAGGCTGTTACTGCTTTAGTGTAAGTTCTTCCGTAAATGTTAAAAAAAAGTTTGAGTGAAACTGTTACACACACGTTGATTCTGTTACCTTGTTCTCATGAGGAATCGTTTGTGCTCATTTGGGTTAATTTTTCCATGTGGGTTTGTTTGTACCAGTGATCAATGTTTATTAAACTTTGTATCTGGAAATATATTCTTGTTTTCCAGAGGCTTTCCCTTTTCCCTTACCCCTAAAAATGCTGCATTATGGTCGTGAATCTATATTCTTGTTTTATATAGGTCACCTCCTTATCTCTGAATGCTGATATGGTATGGTATATACGTGTCGGGAAGAGGAGTAAGAAATTGATCAAGGTTTCTCTATCCAAGGGCGAGGCGGTGTCACCCATCCAGCTACCGGCCAGACCCAACAGTTCTTGTGAATGGTTCAATGACGCACACATGAGCCACAGAACTATGTTAACTTGATAAATGTGTTTAGGTCACCGATAAATGTATCCCCGTATCCCATAAGCCCAGCCCCCTCTACCTCAGTGCGCGCGCAAAAAAAGTTTTTAATGTAGTTAAATATCAGCATCGAAGGTTTGAAGCCAGTCGGAAGAGGTATTCACAAGCTGTCATGTGGAAACTGTCACAATTTAATAAAAATGACAAATTGGTACCTACAGAGCCAAAAACCAATTCGAACCTGTCACCTAATAAGATGCACCAGTTCTGAATATTTAAAGGCAGTCAGAAGACGTATCGTCAGGTTAATCTCAAAATATATTCATTAATTTCATGGGAAAAATGCCACACCATTTTAAAAAGACAAAATTGGCAGTTTGGCACCTACACACTTCAGTAACAATCTTAACCTTCTTCTGTGTAAGATACACTAATGTGGAAACTCTGGAGCCGAGCAGAAGAGGTTTTGCCAAATTATCCCACAGAAACCAAAATTTGGGAATAGTGTGTATAAAACTGATCGGAAGGTACCTGCCCATGCCAGTAGTAGTTGCATGCACCTTTTCCTAGCTACGGTACACCAGCGTTGAAAAAAACACAAGACAAAGATAAATACAAAAATGATTTGACAATGGTTCAGGACGCATCAGAAAGTCGACTTAAGTTTCCTTTCCTATGTTTGGGTTATTTATGAATTAAATGGTTAAATTTCAAGTACTGAAATATGTAACCTTTTATTAAACTCAGGAAATGGCTTGACATCAGTGGTAAGGTAACAACCATTTCGGTAAACACAAATGTACCGGCAGAGGAGAATATGAGGGAGGAGGAGGGAAGTGAGGTGGTATAACACACAGTATATATTAGAGGTGAGAAATGGGAAGAAGGTAGCAGGGAGTGGCTTAGTATGTCAAGACCAACTACAACCCACATTGTTGCTTGTCACCGTGTGGGTCCTCCCACCACACACTCTACCCTCCACACACTCTACCCTCCACACACACTACCCTCCACACACTCTACCCTCCACACACTACCCTCCACACACTACCCTCCACACACACTACCCTCCACACACTCTACCCTTCACGCACTCTACCCTTCACGCACTCTACCCTCCACACACTTCCCTCCACACACTACCCTCCACACACTACCCTCCACACACTACTCTCCACACACTCTACCCTCCACACACACTACCCTCCACACAATCTACCCTTCATACACTACCCTCTACACACACTACCCTCCACACACACTACCCTCCACACACTCTACCCTCCACACACACTACCCTCCACACACTACCCTCCACACACTCTACCCTCCACACACTACCCTCCACACACTACCCTCCACACAATCTACCCTCCACACACTACCCTCCACATACTCTACCCTCCACACACACTACCCTCCACACACTCTACCCTTAACACACTCTACCCTCCACACACACTACCCTCCACACACTCTACCCTCCACACACACTACCCTCCACACACTACCCTCCACACACTACCCTCCACACAATCTACCCTCCACACACTCTACCCTCCACACACACTACCCTCCACACACTACCCTCCACACACTCTACCCTCCACACACACTACCCTCCACACCCTCTACCCTCCACACACTACCCTCCACACAATCTACCCTCCACACATTCTACCCTCCACACATTCTACCCTCCACACACACTACCCTCCACACACTTCCCTCCACACTCTTGTTGCCACACTCTCTTGACTCTACATACTCTTCCTGCCACACTTCCCTCCACACACTTTTCCTGCAACACACTCTTCCCGCTAAACGCTGCTCCAGTCACTTGACCCACCACACTCTTCCTGACACACATGCTACCTTCTGCAATAATGCCACCACACATTCTTCTCGCCAGACACTCTTTCTGCTTCACATTCTTTCTGTAACAGACTCCTTCAAGAACACAAACACGTGCAGGGTGAATGATTCCAACAATGCGTGCAACACTGCGAGGCTACAAGCACTCACTCTTTCAGGAGGACGACTGAACCACTCGCAGGAGCCTGGAGGAGGCCACCATTCATCTTGCAACATTGTGCACGACATTGCTGACTGAACCCATTGTTCGTATCATCCATGACTCTTATCAATTTTAGCCATGTGTGCCTCCTTAACTTACCTCGCTGATCTCACACATTACCTCACTACTGGGTCTTTTTCTCTACCTCGCATTTGACCTGGCTCATACAAGATTTACAATCTGATGGCTTTTATAATTTGGTGTCGAAGCGGCTAGTTTAAGTGCACCTCATATCCTTGCTGTGGACGGTGGCGCAAGAGCAACGCATGCAGAAAAGGCCTAGGAACTAGACTCCAAAAGGTCTAACAAGAGTACAATTTGATTATATATATATATATATATATATATATATATATATATATATATATATATATATATATATATATATATATATATATATATATAAGAACATAAGAACATAAGAAAGGAGGAACACTGCAGCAGGCCTGTTGGCCCATACTAGGCAGGTCCTTCACATTTCCATCCCACTAATAGAATATTTGTTCAACCTAATTTTCAATGCTACCCAAGAAATAAGCTTTGATAATTTTATTTACTCATGTGCAATTTCCACTCAAATCCAACCCCTTTCACTCATGAATTTATCAACCTAAATTTAAAACTACCCAAGGTCCTTGCTTCAATAACCTACTAGGCAGACTGTTCCACTCATCAACTACCCTATTTCCAAACCAATACTTTCCTATATCCTTTCTAAATCTAAACTTATCTAACTTGAATCCATTATTGCGGGTTCTCTCTTGGAGAATACCCTCAAGACCTTATTTATATCCCCTTTGTTAATACCCATTTTCCACTTGTATACCTCGATCATGTCTCCCCTCATTCTACGTCTTACAAGTGAATGTAATTTAAGGGTCTTCAATCTTTCTTCGTAAGGAAGATTTCTAATGCTATGTATTAATTTAGATATATATATATATATATATATATATATATATATATATATATATATATATATATATATATATATATATATATATATATATATATATATATATATATATATATATATATATATATATATATATATATATATATATATATATATATATATTTGCATTATTTTCATCTGTTCCAAGAAAATTTAGGATAGAACAAACTTAGGTTACTTAACAATGGAGGAATACCGTAGCAGGCCTATTGACCTAGACTAGGCAGTTCTTTCTGAAACCCAAACCCACTAAGCTCTTTAGAACAAACTTAGGCTCTGATAGAAGATATAGGTTCTGATACTACAACTTAGGTTAACAGTGAGGTGATTATTTAACAGGACAGACCTGTTGACGGTAAGAATGAATGGTAAATAATTGTTTATTTTTTCATTCTTATCAACTTATAAGTGCACGCCACTGACGTGTCAGTGCTGTAGAATGTACATCATTTCCTTTACGTTGCTCATAACGTAGTAGTAGCGCTTTCGGCTCACAACCAAAAGAGCCGTTGTTGAACCCTGCGGAAGGTATGGGCAAGACCTTGACACCTGCTTCCCGTCTTCATCTATCACATAATAGATACCTAGCAGTTAGTCGGCTGTTTTAGGTCGCATCTTCGAGGATCTAAAAAGGATCCAGATAGAAATAAGACACACTGCTTGACTATCTTGAGTTATCCTGGGTTATTATCCTCTTAAAGTCTTACACAGATAACCCACAAATAGGAGAAAGAGGCTGTGATCATTACTAGTCCCACGGTGACTAGTCAGTGGTCATAGTCGGACAGAAACGTCGTCATAAGCTTATTTCTCCTATGAGCGGGTTATTTATGTATCATTTCAGCCACGGTATTGTGCCCTTTTTTTCTCGCTCTCTTAAAGTCTTTTGTCGTAAGAGTGTATTTCCCTCAGAGTAAATATTGTTAGATGATCACAGCCTGGTTGACCAGGCAAGCACCAGACGAGCCTGGCCCATGGCCGGGCTCAGAGAGTAGATAAACTCTCGAAACTCTTCAAAGGTAAGGTATATCATGAGGCGGGCTTCCCTAGTGAGGATTGACTTGTGAGTAACGCTGTATTTCCCCTCTGACAGTGTCGCGTCACCATGAGGCGCCTTCCTTTTCAATGACAAATGCAAATCACTCTCAAAATGTTTTTTTTTTTTTATAATTTATAACATTGCAAAGATTCATCCACAGAAGTCTCGGGCAACGAATGTATATTGTTCCCGTGAGGGAGGTGGAGGGAACCACTCAGTTATCGGGATGGAGGGGAACCCCTCCAATGGAGAAGAGGATGAGCATCCATTTGTTGGTACACCATCCACTTTCGGAGCTAGCATTCGTGTGTGGGAGAGCCATCACCCACTTAAGTGATGCTGGGGAGGGCCACCACCCAGTTACCTTAGGGGGGCTAGCATTCACCTGGGTGGCACCTCTCAATTAGAGGAGGGAGTGAACAACCGTGTGGAGGGATGGAGAGGGCTGAGCTCCGTGTATCCTGACTAAATATGTCAGTGCAAGTTAGCTTGCAAGTCATATCCGTTATCAGCACTCTCGTTGACGCCTTGCATCACACGCCACTTGTGAGTGTTCCAAGATGACATGAACCACCCTCAAGCTCCAAGATGACATGAACCACCCTCAAGCTCCAAGATGACATGAACCACCCTCAAGCTCCAAGATGACATGAACCACCCTCAAGGAAACTCACCTCTTTCATATTGTTTTTGTACTAAAGCACTCGTCTTTAAGGTTAACTCGGTACCTTTGGACTCAAGTACGCATTCTGGTTTTTATGTACGTATTTTGGTACATATGTACGTAGAAGAACTCTGAAAACCGGTTACAGGTACATTAAAACGTTGCATTACCTTTGCTATTATATAAAAAAGTTTGGCGCTTCTTTTTGATAATAATAATAATAATAATAATAATAATAATAATATAAAAATAGCTTTATATACATATAATAAGCATGCATATATACATTTTTCAACACATCAGCCATTTTATACCAAGGCAGGATGATCTAAAGAAATCACATTCACCATCACTTGCACCCTGGCTATCTTCCCAGAAGTACACCGACATCACAAACTAGAATCAGGGATTCTCAACTTTTCCTCCATCATTAACCCCCTCGGCTTGATGTATTTCTCTATTTACTCCCTTACTTCCATACAAAAAAATTATTGCCATCGTAAAGGGACAAAAAAAAAACAAGGTCAGAAAAAATTAAATTATTCAGGTTTTGTACATCGAATATTTACCCCTTGCCAATTAATTTTTTACCCCCAAGGGGTAAATTTACCCCTGGTTGAGAATCACTGAACTAGATGATCTACGGGAAGAGTAGCATCCCCTCCCATCCTTCAGAGTGTAGTCACTATACTTCCCACCTTCAGAACCATAATATCCCAACCCATCCTTCAGAGGTCAGACGCTGTACCTCCCACCTCCAGAACCATAACGTCTACCACCCATCCTTCAGAGGTCAGACGCTGTACCTCCCACCTCCAGAACCATAACGTCTACCACCCATCCTTCAGAGGTCAGACACTGTACCTCCCACCTCCAGAACCATAACGTCTGCCACCCATCCTTCAGAGGTCAGACACTGTACCTCCCACCTCCAGAACCATAACGTCTACCACCCATCCTTCAGAGGTCAGACACTGTACCTCCCACCTGCAGAACCATAACGTCTACCACCCATCCTTCAGAGGTCAGACACTGTACTTCCCACCTCCAGAACCATAACGTCTACCACCCATCCTTCAGAGGTCAGACACTGTACCTCCCACCTCCAGAACCATAACGTCTACCACCCATCCTTCAGAGGTCAGACACTGTACCTCCCACCTCCAGAACCATAACGTCTACCACCCATCCTTCAGAGGTCAGGCACTGTACTTCCCACCTCCAGAACCATAACGTCTACCACCCATCCTTCAGAGGTCAGACACTGTACCTCCCACCTCCAGAACCATAACGTCTACCACCCATCCTTCAGAGGTCAGGCACTGTACCTCCCACCTCCAGAACCATAACGTCTACCACCCATCCTTCAGAGGTCAGACACTGTACCTCCCACCTCCAGAACCATAACGTCTACCACCTATCCTTCAGAGGTCAGACACTGTACCTCCCACCTCCAGAACCATAACGTCTACCACCCATCCTTCAGAGGTCAGGCACTGTACTTCCCACCTCCAGAACCATAACGTCTACCACCCATCCTTCAGAGGTCAGGCACTGTACCTCCCACCTCCAGAACCATAACGTCTACCACCCATCCTTCAGAGGTCAGACACTGTACCTCCCACCTCCAGAACCATAACGTCTACCACCCATCCTTCAGAGGTCAGACACTGTACCTCCCACCTCCAGAACCATAACGTCTACCACCCATCCTTCAGAGGTCAGGCACTGTACTTCCCACCTCCAGAACCATAACGTCTACCACCCATCCTTCAGAGGTCAGACACTGTACCTCCCACCTCCAGAACCATAACGTCTACCACCCATCCTTCAGAGGTCAGGCACTGTACTTCCCACCTCCAGAACCATAACGTCTACCACCCATCCTTCAGAGGTCAGGCACTGTACTTCCCACCTCCAGAACCATAACGTCTACCACCCATCCTTCAGAGGTCAGGCACTGTACTTCCCACCTCCAGAACCATAACGTCTACCACCCATCCTTCAGAGGTCAGACACTGTACCTCCCACCTCCATAACCATAACGTCTACCACCCATCCTTCAGAGGTCAGACACTGTACTTCCCACCTCCAGAACCATAACATCTACCACCCATCCTTCAGAGGTCAGACACTGTACTTCCCACGTCCAGAATTAAAGATTATAATAAAACAGGTTCTCTGGCTGATGATGATAATTCTCAGAATTATTTTTTAAACTGTTATAACTGTTTCGTAATTTTGTAACACAATTAGTGAGGTCTACCTCATGTGCTCATGTACCTGGATGATATGTATGCCGCTCGGTCAGTTAGGTTAAGTAGTACTAAGTCTGCCTTCATGGGGATGGGTGACCACGTAGATAACCTCGCCAGTTGGTTATGGAGACTTAGACATACTAAGGGCTTGGGGCAAGTTCGTACTCAAGTTTCTGAAGTAGTTAGATGACAGATTTGTTAGGGAAATCAAGGACCTCAGAGCGTTTGGCTTAATTTTCCAGAGACTCAGTGCTGCGATCCAGAGAGGAAATGCCTGCAGCGTCCTGAGCACAATAGGTTAGGTAAGAGTTGTCAGGAAATAGGACAAGTGTTTCCTAACTCAGATCTTAGTCATATGATAACCCTTCACTGGAGTTTTTGGTCATCTGACCGAAGCCTTCCACTGGCTTACCGGTCCACCCCCTTTAAAAATTAAGGTTATAATTACCATTTCCTGAGCACGCGGCCACTCTTGAGAACCTGGTTGAAGTCTTCCAGATATACGTTTTATGATCTCATATATATTCTTTTTCCCAGTTGCCCTTTAAATAGTCTTTAAAAATATTTATATACATATATAGAGTGGCAAGAGAAAGAGAATGCTCTAAATAACTCTCTGAAGAAACTTATAGATTTTTCCCTGAAGTACGTATATATATATATATATATATATATATATATATATATATATATATATATATATATTGGTAATACATGGTACTCACCTAGTTGTACTCACCTAGTTGTGGTTGCAGGGGTCGAGTCACAGCTCCTGGCCCCGCCTCTTCACTGGCCGCTACCGGGTCACTCTCCCTGCGCCATGAACTTTATCATACCTCTTCTTAAAGTTATGTATGGAACCTGCCTCCACTACATCGCTTCCCAAACTATTCCACTTCCCGACCACCCTGTGACTGAAGAAATACTTCCTAAAATCTCTGTGATTCATCTGAGTCTTCAAGTAATGAGAGTGTACATGATAGGAAGACGATATGTACAAACAAGCTATTCATGAGAGTGCCATGCAATGATCAGGTGGCATTGTGATCAACGAGGGTTCTCAGTGCCACTCGTTGATGATATTGAAAGATTAGATAAATCAGGACATTGGGAGTGCCCTCGCAGAAGTCTCTAGTTACCACAGATAACACAGTGATAGTTGTTATCCCAGATATCAAAGTGATAATTGTTATCCTAGTTTTCCACTTTTTAATCTTCATTGCTCAAGGATGTTGGACGTTAACCTATATTTTTTTATTTTTCTAATTATATAGTTTATAAGAAAAACCACAGACAACAAATATTCGCTGTAATGTTATTAAGTTTGTTTCTTTCCAATGTGTACTGTTATATTGTTACTCATAAATGTTCTCTGTAATGTTAAAAACATAGGAACGAAGGAGTCTACCGGCCTGCTGCACACCCTCCCACAACCCTCTCATGTACCCTTCCAACCTACATTTAAAGTTACCCCAAGTTCTTGTCTCATTGACGCTAACTACAAGTTTGTTCCACGCATCTACAAATCTGTTGCCAAATCAGTATCAGTGTACTTTCTAAATCTTGGTTAGATATTTTCAACACCCGATGTATATTCCCTTTATTTATTCCTGTTTTCCATTTTTACACTTCAGTCATATCTTTCTTAATTTCTATGCCTTTCCAAAGAGCGAAAGTTAAATGGTTTCAGCCTGTTTCCGTAGGAAAGTTTTCTAATACATGAAATCAACTTCGTTATCCTTCTCTGTATATTTTCAAGTGCATTTATGTCCATCCTGAAATATGGAGACCTGAACTGAGCAGCATAATCTAAATGGGGTCTAACCAAATATATAGGAAGTTGAAGTACGATCTTAGGTCTTTAATTTATATTTCTTGATATGAAGCCACGAATTCTGTTAACTTTATTGAGAACATTTATGCACTCTTAGGTTTAAATTTCTACTAACCAGAACTAGAACTATATTTCACATTCACTTTGACTATGACCTACATTGTTTAGCTTATAGTACCATAGTTATTTCCTTCTTCTACGATTAGATTCTTACACTTATCTGCATTTGCCACTTCTCCGACCACATCATCAACCTACTCAGGTCATCCTGTAGCCTAGTGTCCACATTAGAAATTATGTGAGGGCCTATTTTAGTGTCATCGTCAAACTTACTTATATAGCTATTTATTCCCTCACCAGTGTCGTTTAAATATGTTATGAACAACAATATACTGACCTCTGTAATACAAACAAACACTTTGATGCCTATAGGTCAGCTATGTCTCTACCCAGGAGATAATTTCTCCTATTCCATGAGGAAGGTTAGCAAATTCGTATAAGCAGGAACGCCTCTTTGTTAAACCATGCTGAGATTTGTTGATCAAATTATTTCTTTCATGGAGGCTTCGAACTGCGTCAGCAATTATTGATGCTATCAACTTTCCCACAATTAAGGTTAAGCTAACTCGTATATAAATAGGTATCACATTTATCATTTATCCGGTACAGTATCGGTTTGCTATGATTTGTTGAAGAGACTAGCTAAGGGTTTGCTAAGTTCTTCGTCGCGTTCCTTTAGAACACTTGAAAACAGCACATCGTTACACTCGGCTCCAAGCTGATTAACGATTCAGTTTCTGGTGGCCCCAATCTTGAGCCCTACAGCTTCCTTGATTTTCAAAATGTTGCATCACACTTGAGAAGTGTTATCAACTTCGAAGGAATACGTAATCATAGGAAGTGACTAATGAATTCGCATTTGATGTTTTGGGCAAAAATTGTCCCGGATGCCTAATGCTTACGGTGTTCGAGTTCCTGTACTAACTCTTGATTCGGCTTCCCTCCATCACTTTAGGTATGTGGACTTGTAATGAAAGTTTATTGATTTTTACAATATGTAAACTCTAAATGTCTATTAATCAAACTAAAGCACAAATTTGAATAGTGTTTGCAGTATACAAATGGTTAATTATGTAAGGGTTTATCTTTAAGTGGACGTGTGCAGGAGTAGTCTATCTGTATATACCTTGGGTAATTGTTAGATTATCAGCTTCAGTTGTCAGTGTTTGGTCAGTCACTCAGTGGTAGCAGTGGTACTTTGTTGTGTCCTGTGCTGCAGTGGTACCTTGCTGTCCTGTGCAGCCGTATTACCTTGCTGTGCCCTGTGTTGCTATGTTACCTTGCTGTGTCCTGTGTAGACGTGGTACCGTGCTGTGTTCTGGGCTGCCGTAGTACCCTGCTGTGTTCTGCCCTGCCATGGTATCTTGCTGTGTTCTGAGCTTAGGACAACCCAAGCTGTGTAGTGTAGTACAAGATAACCTGAAATTTGTTGTATTCTGCTTAAACAGCTTAACTGAAGACAATGTAAAGTCATATCGCGGTACGTAAATAAAACCCCAAAATCTGTCGTAAGGTGTTCTTAAAATAATCCGAAGCTCTGCTTTACTGTGTTCTTGAGGAAACTCGAAGTTCTTCTCCGGAGTGTGCTGAAGAAATGCTCAAGATTGTGTGTTAAAACAACCCTTAAATCTCTGGTGGTGTGTGTTCAAGACTCGGTCTATCATGCTGTGTGCTCATTACACCCCAAGGCCTATCATGCTGTATGTTTAAGATAAGCCGAAGAACTACAGTGTTTACCGAGTCATTCCTGTGATGTGTTTTGTGAGGTGTTGACACTACAACAAGTTATGGCTTGGCTCCAACACTTCACGTACCACGATGGTCAGTATTCCACCAGCTTTTCTTTTCATTTTTCACATATCAGTTTACAGGTTGAAAACTTTTATTTTTACCTCTGTTTATTTCAAAATCTGGCTCTTGGGATGCGATGCGCAACAGTCTGCTAAAACCTAGATACTTATATCCATGTGAATATGAACAGCTCGTGTAAGGTGACTTGCGCATACGCCTCGCCCAGCTCGGAAATCAAACCCGGGTCTTGTTTATTGTGAACAGAATGATATATAGGTCACCTTAGTCCTTTGTAAACTAACTTGTAAGACTCGTTAATTTTTGTACGTTGAACACTTTCTAATTTTCGTTGAACTAAAAACATCTCATGGGTAAAAGTAAAGCTAACATGTTGGTGGAAGTTACGGCAGTAGGCTGGCAGACACCAACCATCAAGGGAGGTATTACTGGCTGGCAGACACCAACCATCAAGGGAGGTATTACTGGCTGGCAGACACCAACCATCAAGGGAGGTATTACTGGCTGGCAGACACCAACCATCAAGGGAGGTATTACTGGCTGGCAGAAACCAACCATCAAGGGAGGTATTACTGGCCTGTAATAACAGTCTCAAGCGAAGCCTGTTGAACTCTTTGCACTCAGGACTGCTAATACTTTTGTCTCATGAACATTTAAGATGGCGACTAAATCTTGCAAATTTCTACATATATTCGGTATCTAACCAAGACAGGACTCACAGCAATGGATTCAAGTTGGACAGATTTAGATTTAGAAAGTATATTGGGAACTACAGGTTTGGCAATAGAGTTGTAGATAAGTGTAACAAACTTGCAGGTAATCACTGGGCCGAAAACTTTGAGTAGATTTAAATATAGGTTGGACGGGTATATCAGTGGGTGTGGTTAGGTGCGAGTTAGACTTGCCTAGCATGGGCCAATAGGACTACTGCAGTATTCATTATGTTCTTATCACATGTGTGGTAATGTTGTTATTATGTTATGTAGTGCACGCAATTATGAAGGACGCTACAGTGTTAGTAATACAACTAATGTTATTGTAATTCTGTTTTTGTAATTCGTTAAGGCTCAGTGTTTAACATACACAAGCACGCAGGAGGGATGCTCTTCCTCTCCACACCCCTCCATCACATCCATTACCCTCCCACATCCCACTCATCTCCCATATTCCATTCCCCGTCCTTCCCTTCCCACAACCACACGCCGTCATCTTTCATCGTCATGGTGACGTTCTCCAACTTCCCACTTACGTCGTCATGGCGATGTCTTGCCCACTAAAGGTTGTTGTGGAGACGTCCTCTCAGTTGCTTCATGCTCTCGACGTTCATCCCCCTCACCCAAGATGCCATTCTGCCTCTCCTCACCTTCTTCATTATGACGTAAAGGTCGAAGACCATGAGCAGTTTCCCTTCAGGTTTACTAAATATTTATGTTGAGTCTCTTTAGTGTCACTCTTTACCTCACCATTGTATTTACTAGTTTAATACCAGTAGTGCAATTATCATCAAGAACATGTGAGGTGTCGTAAGACTTGCATCATTTGTCAACAAAGAACACCATAACACAGAAGAAATCTTAAAGGTGTTAGTAAGACCAAGATGTCCTCGAGAACACTTGCAGAGGTCTTGAAGCGAATTAAATATACAAACTGCCAGTGGTTCATATTTTCGCAGGTTCATAATTAATCAGTTGATTTTTTTCTATTGAAATCAGTTAAAAAATTTCCTATAATTGATCTGAAACAGATTGAACATTACTGAGGTATGTCATTAGTGAATTATTGAACTCTAAGTTGCACATCACAATATCATTATCATGCAACCGGAGAACTTTCAAAAGCCTGTCAAATGAATGTCAGATGGAAATCTATTTTTTTCACTGATAGGATAGTTTTCCGTCTGACGAACACGTACGATGACTAGTAAATCTTACAAACTTTTACTTACATTCATTATACACTTACCTTTACTTTCCCATTTTCTTCTTAATAGATCTCAATCCTACATTGTTTCGTTTCCAACCTGGAAGGCCAGGTCTGAGACCTGGCCATGGGGAAGATAATCCCCCAGAATCACTAACAGATAACAGATCCTACAGGATGCTGAGATTGCAATCTCCTGAAAACAAGCAACATGTTTAGGAATTGCTTGTGCTGGAACACAAGCAACTAGTCAACATACATAATACGTTGTACACACAGTATATTGTACATACAGTGTGTTGTACACTGAGTAAGTTGCACACACAGTATCCACCAAAGGCATATGACTTTGCTGTGGGAAGTGGTGCGTCATGCACATCATGTCTCCAGGAAGGACAAGGGAAGGAATGGCATGGATGATGAGCGTCATATGATCAACACACTACCTTCTCTGACACCACACTCTCTGTCACATAGTCTGACAACCTCCTTGTTTGTCATCAGTTTGTGTGACACCTTGTCAGACACCACCTATAAGTGTCCTTGTACTACCCTACTTGTCGACATTCTGCCTTAAATTCAGCCAGTAACAAGTGGCAGAAACATTCGTGCAACTCTACTGGAGAATGATGTGCAGTCACACCTGCCACAACGACAGTCGCAGCTGCCACAACGACAGTCTCACCTTCCAAAACGACAGTCACACCTTCCACAACGACAGTTACATCTTCCACAACGACAGTCACACTTTCTACAATGACAGTCGCGCCTTCCACAACGACAGTCACGTCTTCCATAACGACAGTCACACCTTCCACAATGACAGTCATACCTTCCACAATGACAGTCATACCTTCCACAATGACAGTCACACCTTCCACAATGACAGCCACACTTTCAACATCAACAGTCACAGCTGCCACAACAACAGTCATACCAGCCATAACGACTGAAGAGATGAGAGCCGGGTGCTGAGACAGTGACCTGGCTGACTCCCAGCTCAACACACAAGAAAGCCAAAGCTGAGAGCCCCCACAGCTACTGGCATGATGGATTGACTTACTCCACGCCATCTCCTGCTGGTGCAAGAGGAGAGAAAGCAAACTTATTAAGAACAAAACCTGGAGAACAAATGTGTTCCTAACTACCTGGAACATGGCTAACATTACACCTATCAAACTAGAAGAGTCTACCAAGCTATGACCAATTTTTCTGTCCAACTGCTTAGCAAAAACTACAGAAATGAGGGTACTAAAGCCACTGCATTGGAAATTTAGTTCGAAAAAGAGATGTATGAAAAATACTCCAAGAAAGAAAATTTACAAGGAAAAAAACACTGAAACTCTCAGAAAAATATGTATGGAAAAAGAAATGTTCCTAGAAATAAAATAATGGGTAGATAAAAGAGATTCATCAGAAGTGTTTATGTCTTGTTCATGGCTATGCTACACTTAATATAGGCACTACTAAGAGTATTGTAGCACTGCCCAGGAAGGTCACTTAATATAGGCATTACTGAGAGTTGTAGCACTGCCCAGGAAGGTCACTTAATATAGGCATTACTGAGAGTTGTAGCACTGCCCAGGAAGGTCACTTAATATAGGCATTACTGAGAGTTGTAGCACTGCCCAGGAAGGTCACTTAATATAGGCATTACTGAGAGTTGTAGCACTGCCCAGGAAGGTCGCCGCAACATTCAACACATCCTCCAGATCAATAGTTTTCCACGATCATGATAAAGTATTATTGCTCAGGATGGTCGCAACACTCAAACAATCCTCCAGAGTAGTCTTCCGCGACCTTGATAAGTTTCTCCAGGTTACAAGTGTAATTGGTAACTTTCCTGACTGCCACACAAGGGCTGCCGCCTAGCCTCATCCCAACCATGTCTTCCGGAAGAGCAAGACAGTTAAATATTCGGAATATAATCCCAGATATAAATTATTATCACTACTATTACTACTTCTACTGTTTTACGAGAATCGTTGAGATCCTAAGAGTCACACAGCTCCTGAGAATGAAAAGTAGCTACCGAGAGGTTGATCCGAGGAAGGAAATGATAGTTGCAGTTGACAGTAAGAAGAGCACTTCAACAGCGTTCAGGTATCATTCCTTCCCTGGAAGATTTTAGTGCAAAACTACACCCAGCAGGAAGGAGTCTTACTGACTAGCACAAGGTTGTATTAAGGCCGATGCTGAGCACAGGAAGGACCCAGACATCACACCACACACACACACAAAACAAAACCCAGCCCTTATACGTACTATGTACAATTGGACCCAGACATCACACCTCATAGAAAACAATTGTGGAATTTAAATAAAGTTTCTCTTATATATATCTTGGCATTTGGATTGACAAAAGGTTAATTAAGATTTCCAAACATTTGGAATACTGTATACATCTCAAAGCCTGACCAGAATGAATGTAATGTTAGTGTCACACATTGATACTAATTACCAGGTACTCTACTAACATGGTACTTCCTCCATGCACTTACTCTCACCACACCTTGGTGCTAGTTATCCAGGTACTCTACTAACATGGTACTTCACTCTCGCCACACTGTGCCAGCAGTAACCCATGTCTGCTTTATTCTCAAAACAAAGGCACGTCTTGATAGTGCTTGTAATAGAATGCTATTCACATTTGTTCAGTAATTATTACTACGCGGTTTTGACTGAACGTTTGCACAATAAAGTTTGAAAAGGTAGCTCAGGCATGACCTATTGTTGAACATATGAAACTATTTATCCTCTGTATCATGAAGGTTGTGCACACGAAGGTCTTCCATGGCTAGGTGCTTGCAGGGTATCCTGTCCTCTGTGTAGCTTGCGGCCTCATGCTCACTCATCCAGGTTTCTAGTCTACATACCACTTTGGTTTTGCCGAATGCATCCCCCTAAAGAAAATGCCTTGATGACGGTAAAGGCTTTTTTATCTAAGGAACTAGAGATATCCTTCACTTCTTTGGTTCAGATCTGATTATCTCCCATTCTTCAGGTGCTGCATCACCTCTAATAATAATAATAATAATAATAATAATAATTTGTCGAATCGGTTGGAGTTGTTTTAAAGAGAGAGGAGTCTCTGGGACAATAAGAACTCTCAGGGCCCGATTTTAATATATCTTAACTGACTCGTTGTATCTTAATCTATTATAAAATTATTTGTTTTAGCGGAGCTGTGTAGGTAGTGTTTATATGGGGAGGTTTGTTTTAGTTTGTGAATGAGAGGTTAGGGTGTTTGAGTGTTTTTATTGCATAAAGCACTGAAAGACTTTTTTGGTCAAACTCTTGGTCGTTTTAAAACAAGCAAGAAGTGCAAATAAGTAGTAGAACATTAGAACATGCTTCACGCTGCAGGCCCACCTCCCTACCCTCAGTAACATATATCAGTATATAACTACCTGTATATTGGTAAAGATAATTAATCGATGAAATATTCATTGGCAGTGAAAAGAATTTCGTCAGCTGTGTGAATCGTGTTCTCAGCACCAAGAACACCTGGCTGAGAACCGTGGTCTATGCTTCCTACCTAACACCCGGGAACAAGAACTGGGCTTCCAGTGAAATTCACTCCTCAACCACCAAGACAACCTAAATTAGCAGAAAAAAGTTATGTTACATTATACAGAATCTAACATGGATCATTCCGTAGGTCCCAACAGCGTAGTATACTTTCCATATGTATGCACTTTAAAGTATATGTTCTGTCCCATCCACTGCATCTACCGGGTTGCGGGTGTGTGAAAAGCGGTGGTCGAGGGGTTCCTAAGAGGTTCTAAATGGACGTGTGGAATCCCTACAGGTTCTCGAGAATCCTGAAGATCTCGCAAAGTGATCTTGACCGATTCTTCTTGGTCTTCATGAAATGAAGAGTTAAAATATTTAATCCCGGAATTACTTGGGCCGTTGCAGATCTGTCGTGTGACATTACAAAGATATTGTGGGGGTCTGGCAATTGTTATACCTCTCTCTGCTAGGCCTACTAGTCATATCAGCTGATATACTATAACTGCTTGTCATATCACCTGGTATGCTGGAACTGCTTGTCATATCAGCTGGTATGTTAGAACTTCCTGTCATATCAGCAGGTCTGCAAGAACCTGCTTATTAAATCAGTTGGTCTGCAGGAACTACTTGTTATATCACTTTCTTTGCAAGAGCCACCTTGTGCAATCAATTGATCTGTCAATATTGCTTATCACATCAGCTGGTCGGACACTGACCATGCCCTGAGAGTTGCGAGGGTAAGAGGTAGAGATGTGGGTTGGAGGTGTGCAGATGGCCTTCAAGAGGACAGCATCAGTCTAGTCCTTGGCACTGCCCGGCCACCACGCGCCTCTGGCTTCCTTACAAGAAACTGTTCTTCCATTTCTTTCTTCAGTGTCTGGGCCTCATTATGAAGCATCCTTCACTTACTTACCTCGTGCTTCACCGTCCTGTCTTGTCCTGCACTATCTTGTATCGTGCTGCTGCAGCCTCCCTCCTCCTCCAGCGACCTACTTTTGCACTTTATCCCCGGCGTTCTTCGTAGCCTTGCGGTGTCCTCAACTCTTTGGGCCTTAACTCGTACTATTTTGCGTCGCCCGCTCCACGCTCTCTTGAGCTTTGCAGCACCACGTTTTGTCTCTGTGCACCTTGCTGTACCCCGTGATACAGCTGTGCACCGTTCAGCAAGTCCGAGTTACCTCTGTGAACCGTGCTGCAGCTTCTGGTACCGCAGTATACCGCTGTACACCGACGTGTGCTGGTGAGACTGCTGCCATCCGTCTAGGATGATAAACTAGATCGTGTCTTTGCAGCACACCATCTTGCAAGAAGCGGAGGTGCGCCATGGCAAACGTACCTTTAATGTGAGTGTAGCACAAGTGTATCACATAAAGTGTACCCTAAAATGAGTGTAACTGAAACTTACTTTAGGAAATATACCATAAAAGAAGAATGAACCAGCGCTTAAACATTTGAAGACATCAGAAGTGAACCATGAAGTATACCATCACACTAGCGTGAATCAGAAGTGAACCATGAAGTATACCATGAAGTATACCATCACACTAGCGTGAATCAGAAGTGAACCATGAAGTATACCATGAAGTATACCATCACACTAGCGTGAATCAGAAGTGAACCATCGCGTGAAACATATCAAGTGCTTCATAAGAAGAGCTTGAAGCAGTAGTGAATTATGTAAAATATACCATAAGTGAACATAAAAAGTAAACCACCAGACGTGAGTGTACCATAAGTGAACATAAAGTAAACTACCAGACGTGAGTGTACCATAAGTGAACATATAAAGTAAACTACCAGACGTGAGTGTACCATAAGTGAACACACAAAGTATACCACCAGACGTGAGTGTACCACAAGTGAACACAAAGTATACCACCAGACGTGAGTGTACCACAATTGAACACAAAGTAAACCACCAGACGTGAGTGTACCACAAGTGAACACATAAGTAAACCACCAGACGTGAGTGTACCACAAGTGAACACATAAGTAAACCACCAGACGTGAGTGTACCACAAGTGAACACAAAGTATACCACCAGACGTGAGTGTACCACAAGTGAACACAAAGTATACCACCAGACGTGAGTGTACCACAAGTGAACACATAAGTAAACCACCAGACGTAGTGTACCACAAGTGAACACATAAGTAAACCACCAGACGTGAGTGTACCACAAGTGAACACATAAAGTAAACCACCAGACGTGAGTGTACCACAAGTGAACACATAAGTAAACCACCAGACGAGTGTACCACAAGTGAACACATAAAGTAAACCACCAGACGTGAGTGTACCACAAGTGAACACATAAGTAAACCACCAGACGTGAGTGTACCACAAGTGAACACATAAAGTAAACCACCAGACGAGTGTACCACAAGTGAACACATAAAGTAAACTACCAGACGTGAGTGTACCACAAGTGAACACATAAAGTAAACCACCAGACGTGAGTGTACCACAAGTGAACACATAAAGTAAACCACCAGACGTGAGTGTACCACAAGTGAACACATAAAGTAAACCAGACGTGAGTGTACCACAAGTGAACACATAAGTAAACTACCAGACGTGAGTGTACCACAAGTGAACACATAAAGTAAACCACCAGACGTGAGTGTACCACTAGTGAACACATAAAGTAAACCACCAGACGTGAGTATACCACAAGTGAACACATAAGTAAACCACCAGACGAGTGTACCACAAGTGAACACATAAAGTAAACCAGACGTGAGTGTACCACAAGTGAACACATAAAGTAAACCAGACGTGAGTGTACCACAAGTGAACGCATAAGTAAACCAGACGTGAGTGTACCACTAGTGAACACATAAAGTAAACCACCAGACGTGAGTGTACCACTAGTGAACACATAAAGTAAACCACCAGACGAGTGTACCACAAGTGAACACATAAAGTAAACCACCAGACGTGAGTGTACCACTAGTGAACACATAAAGTAAACTACCAGACGTGAGTGTACCACTAGTGAACACATAAAGTAAACCAGACGTGAGTGTACCACAAGTGAACGCATAAGTAAACCAGACGTGAGTGTACCACAAGTGAACGCATAAAGTAAACCAGACGTGAGTGTACAAGCATATCAGAAGTCAGCACACGGGTGTGGAACCAATGTTTCCAGTCTACAACACATGTACACCCTCCAGGCCAATGTTTCTCGTTCACACCACAGGTATGCTGTCTTTTACCCGTTGATTACATGTAGATACTTCTGGTAGCCATCCTTGCCCTGTCCCCAGGTACATTCTCATACCAGACTTCTGGTTGACGTCGCAGTTAATGAAGCTGTTGACACCACAGTCGACTTTCACCCTGATGACCTGGAACTATTTGAAGAAGTTTGTCACATATCCTCTTAAAGATAGGCGTTGATGATTTTCGCTGTTAAGTTCTAGGCTGGAACATTAACTAACTAGTGTTTAGTCATATTAGGCTGTGCCTAATCGTGTCTATGATCGACTGAGAACTATAAGATTTACAGTTGTCTGTTAAATCTTGTCTGGCCTCTCTAACGACACATAAATGTATTAACTTTTTCTCTTCGAGTGGTACACGTGATCTTATGTTATTCATTCAGCATAACATAAGGTCATCCTTGTGTTTTCGTATCAAGGCTTTGTTATTCATAGTTATTGAGTTATATCTCGGCGTATCTAGTTTACGGCTGTTTTTCAATGGGGTATTTTGCACCAATTGCCGAGCCTAATACTCTCGTAAGGTTATCAATAGTATGCTTGTAAGAAACACTAATAGTGTTTTCCTAGTGTAAAACATAATGTATCTTTCTGCGTTGTACACAATACATCTTGAGCGTTTTTAGGCGTTTCTAGTAATTAGAGTGATTAACTAATTGTATATAACCAGTGAAGCTTCTCTGCATATTCTTCACGTATGTAATTTCGCCTGCCTTAAATTGGGCTGTTATTATACAGAACTATTCCAGTCTAGAGAGCATAAGTGCCTTAAGTGGGGCTGTTAGTTTTAACAGTACTCTAAAGAGTTCAGGCTCTTTAAAGAGTATCATCTTTAACTTGGTTTATGTTGCTTTGAAAATTCTTGTTATCCAGCTTATCATTTTCCTTGTAGTTGTGATAATATTGATAAATTAGACACATATGCAACACTTGGGTATCTTTATTGAGGAAACGTTTCGCCCCACAGTGGCTTCATCAGTCCATACAAAGTAGAATCGTGAAGAACAGGAGGAGTCGATGTTGTCAGTCCATCAATCTTGAATATAATACAGCATATGTGCGAAGATGTAGCTTATATACTCAATAAAGATACCCAAGTGTTGCATATGTGTCTAATTTACCATCTCGTCGGTTCTCTGAACCATTCATTTACATCCTGTGATAATATTGTTATCCTTGAACGTCATGTCTTGAGACATAGCCTTAAGTCACTTGTAGCCTTAAGTCACTTGTAGCCTTAAGTCACTTGTATTCCTGTTCCACTCTACCTGGTTTTCATACTCTGTTTCAGTATTTATTTAAGATTTTCCATGGCCGACTACTTGAATTTGTCTTGGTTGAACATTTTCCCCGGCTTAAAGGAAGACTTGACTTATATAAGCTTGAAGGCTTGCCGTGGCCTCCATGGAGTTCACTCACAAATTTTTTAGTATTGTCTGAAGTGCTACAGAGCTGTTATTTGTATCAAATATATGATTAAGGAAAAATAAATGGGACGGGTACTGTCTTGTGGATCAAACTTTTCACCTTAGAGAAATCTGATTTTTCTCGATTTACTGTTTGTTCAGATTTGTTAGAAAGTTAAAGATGAGTTTACCATTTCTTCAAGTTGTTACTTTTGTAGGTGAGGTGTGGGTGATGGTTGTGGGATGGGTGTGGGTGATGGTTGTGGGATGGGTGTGGGTGATGGTTGTGGGATGGGTGTGGGTGATGGTTGTGGGATGGGTGTGGGTGATGGTTGTGGGATGGGTGTGGGTGATGGTTGTGGGATGGGTGTGGGTGATGGTTGTGGGATGGGTGTGGGATGGGTGTGGGTGATGGTTGTGGGATGGGTATGAGTCTGGGTAGGTAATGGATTCCCCTCTGGCTTTTAGCATCACCTCTCCTGTTGGAAAAACCCTCAACATTTAGTATTTTGTCTAGGTTAATAAATAGTGGTGCCAGCGTGGGAAGAATGAATATATGATTGCCTTGTGTGTGTTGTTTTGCATTTAATCCCCAGCTGAGTTACCACAAGCACAATTCTCTTGTTATGCTGCTTCCTCTCCTCCCAGAACACTTCAGCCTGTGGCTCTGTAACCCCTATTAACAGTCTCTCTCCCTTCCCACACTTATCACAATAGTTCTCTACCTCGATGCTACGATGGCTTCCTCGTGGCATAGTGTTTCACGTGTTTTAAGCTATTTCCGGTATTTTCCCTGACGATATAAGTGAAAAATGTTGTTTACTTCAGTTGCTAGGCCTCTTAATTTGTTTTACAGAAGACCTTGAATGACTTTTAACTCCACATATGTTGTATCCACACTCACAAAATTATCTTCCTCAAATCTCTTACGGCTTCATTCATTTTTTGTTGTATAATTTCCTCAGGGCTTCCTCAGAAGTATAATATTGTAGTGGTAGGGATAACTTGTGTGAATAACACCTGCTTCTTGTCTTCATGATCACTGTTGAGAGTCGCTTGTAAGAGACTCAGCACATCCTACCCTCTCTTGCATCACGTGTCTTCAGTTCCAGAATGATGGGGGTGGTAGCCTTCTGCACTCCAGTGCTGGCCCTAGGTGAATGTTACACTCCAGTGCTGGCCCTAGGTGAAGGTTGTATGTTGTGTTGACCCTAGGTGAAGGTTGTATGATGTCAACAGTGCTTCGCACTGTTGACATCATAAAGCTCTGCTCAGAGCGAAGCATGACTTGCTTAATTTGTACACAGAGTGAATGGCTGTCTCAATGAAAGTTTGCTCTGAAACGTGTTTACTCTCCAATATTTTCAGTACTACGGCATTCACTGCCGTCTCACATCAAAAATCTTCACGTCAGACAGTCTTGTCCTCGGTACATCGTTTCTGTCTAGCAGAAATAGTTTATAGACAAGTATTTTTTCAGGAGGTATTGTACTTGATAGCTTCGCTATCATCCAGGCCTCTTTATTGTCGGAATTAGCCTTCTAACACACACACACACTCGGGGCCAGGAGCTGTGACTCGACCCCTGAAACCACAACTAGGTGAGTACGCACACACACACACACACACACACACACGTATTGCTAAAATCATTGTGCATAAAACACAGTTAACGATTCATTAAGGTTAAATATTTCTAACCTTATAGAGTTAGTATTTGTTAAGGTATTAGGGGGTGTGTAAATCTTGGTAAAGTAAGGTAATGTTGCTAAGCGTCCACTGATGCAACTCTTTATCTTTTGCATATCATGTTTATTCACTACAATATAATTTTATGTTGTATATTAACGTGGTGTTGTGTATGTGTGTGTTGTGTGTATGTGTATGTGTGTATGTAAAATTACTATTTGTGTAATTTGCAATAATGTAATTTTAAAACTAGTATTTGCATGACTTTCTATTACCTCTTAATTTATTAGATGGTTCCGCCATTCTCTGCCAGGAAAATTACCTTCAATCCCTTCGGTTCCATTTTTCTTAATTCATATCTGAGGTCTTTTGTTATCCCTTTGAAGACACTAAGTAATGTTCTTCATTTATTACTTTATATTTGTTTGTGATCTTATATAATAAAGTTATCATGTCTGCTTTCTTCCTCATATCACACAACTTTTTCCAACTTTTCATTATAACTTATTCCTTTTTTTAGCTCTTGTCGTCATTTTGCCGCTTATCTCTGTATCTTAACCATATATATATATATATATATATATATATATATATATATATATATATATATATATATATATATATATATATATATATATATATATTTATTTATTTATTTATTTATATATTTATATAAAGATAAAAAAAGAAACAGGTGATGCCTTAAAATACAACATAACCATAATGAAAATAAATATTTTAATCGCCTTAGTAGTAATTTAACACCCACACACACCCACACCCACACACCCACACCCACACCCACACACCCACACACCCACACCCACACTTTATCAAGACTGTTTAGCATCAGTATTTTTTTCTTCAGGCATAATGTTATGCTTGCCACGTCTGTATCATACACATGTGTACGTGCTAAACTGCCTCACCTCCATGTGTGTACGTGTGTACATACTTGTTTATACTTATCTGACTCTTCATATTCGTGTGTATTAACGTGTGTTTGCAGGGGTCGTGACTCAGCTTCTGGCTCCTCCTCATAGACTGCTTTGATCGGCATCACTGATTTCTGACCTCTTGGGTCTTATCATATCCACTCTTGAAGCTGTGTATTCAGTTTGCCTCCACTTCCTCTTCCAAGTTATGCCACTTTTCAGCCACTCTGAGTCTAAAGAAATATTTCTTTTTATATCTATGGTTCATCTGTGTTTTCAGCTTTCATCTGTGTCCCCTTGATCCTGGTCCTCTTTATTCAAACAGTCTGACCTAAGCTGCCCTATCAGTTCCCCATAAGATTTTGTATGTCGTAATCATGTCTCTCCTTGTCCTCTCCCTCAAGGTCGCCAGGTTTCTTTTCTTCAGTCTTTCATCGTGGTGCATTTCCTTCAGTTCTGGTACCAGTCTGGTTGCAAACCTTTGGATTTATTCGAGATTCTTCACTCGCTTAACCAGGTGTGACTCCATGCTGGTAGCCTTGTGTATACGTGTATGTCTTCAGGTGTATATGTACGTGCGTGTGTACATATTTATCTAATATATATATATATATATATATATATATATATATATATATATATATATATATATATATATATATATATATATATATATATATATATATATATATATATGTAAACTTTGATGAGTGATGAGCATGTTGATGCCAAGAACGCTTGACTCTTGAGTTTCTAGCACATCAATAGTCATTCTACAACCTGAACGATCTTCTCACATTATAATATATATATATGAATGAAAGAAGGGAAAGTACCTAAGGATTATGAGAGAGTATGCATATTTCCCTTGTATTAGGGTAAATGGGACAAATGAGTGTAAGAATTATAGGGGAATAAGCTTGTTGAGTATATCTGGTATTTCTGATAGTTAAAGCAAAAACAGAATGCAGGATATCAACAAGGAGGTCTTAGGAAGGGTAGAAGATTTGTAGACCAAGTGTTTGCATTAAAATATATAAGCGAACAATACTTTGATAAAGGTAAGATACTGTTTGTTGCATTTATTAATTTAGAAGTCGATCACCAAGCCCAGCCCTTTTAGGGCAGGGTAGGTGCCAAGGCTGGAGCTTGCAACCATCTGCAGCTCACAAGCTTGCCCTTCCTGTTAGGGAAGGTGGCAGACCAGAGAGGCCTAGCATCTATCTACCTCCATGTCTTGTGCTGGTGGGGAATGTGGCTAGGCTCTTGCTTCACACGGCGAGTGTCCGGGTTCGATTCCCGGCAAGGGTAGAAACATTGGGTGTGTGTCCTTACACAGGTTGTTTACTGGTGTGGGTCGCATCTGAGACAAAACTGACCTTAATTTGCGGGAAATGCTTTGCATAACAAACAGCTTTCCATATAGTAGTGTGTCATTGATGTCAGCTAGGCCTGTATACCTTGTACACGTACTTGTAAAAATAGATATATTATTATAATCGCCCTCGTGTAATCGATAGGCTTGCAGCCTCATTATCCAACCAACTCAGTTTTCATCTTCATTCTATATACACACAACCCGCACATAGAAGAGTCGGACCGAAACGTCGTCGTAAGCTCCTCTCTTCTATGTGCGGGTTGTGTGTGTATTGTTCCAGTCACGGTATTGTTCCTTTTTTTGTTATTCATTCTATATACTAGACTAATATTTCAAAGATAATTACAAAAAATATGTCTATGTATATGGGTGTTAATTTAACTTTGACGTAGTATTTTCTTTCCCCAGGCATGACGGTAGAACCCGCGAAAGACACAGAAAGTGCCGCAGAAGTGCTAGGAGGGTACTATAGTTATATCAGAGTTTCCCCTCTACACTCCGGCTTTTTTTACGGCAACTCAACTGACGAAGGTGAGCACCAACTCTCTGCTTTAGGGCAAACAACGCTATTTTTCACCTGGCGTCTGCTCTGTTTTAGTTTCTCTTTTAAATATCATGTGCATATCGGATTTTTCTATCTTGTGACTGTTACAAATATGTTATTTGAGGCTCGATCGCTAGCGCACTCAACTCACACTGAGGTCCGGAGTTCGAATCTCTGGTAAGGCTGGATAACATTAGGGACGTGTTTCCATAAGATACCTTCTGTCCCTGTTCACCCATCAGTATAAAATGGGTACCTGGGTGTTAGTCGACTAGTATGGGTCGCATCCTGGGACAAAACTGACCTAATTTGCCCGAAATGCTCAGCATAAATTGCTTTCTATGTAGTAGTATGTCATTGATGTCAGCTAGGCCTCTATACCTTGTACGTACATGTATTTAATAATATCTTTATTTACTACAAGTACATGTACATGGTATACAGGCCTAGCTGACATCAATGACATACTACTATATAGAAAGTCCCTTGTTATGCTGAGCATTTCGGGCAGATTAGGTCAGTGTCCTAGGATGCGACTCACACCAGTCGACTAACACCCAGGTACCCATTTTACTGATGGGGAACATAGACAACAGGTGTAAAGAAACACGCCCAATGTTTCTGCCCTGGCTGGGAATCGAACCCAGGCCCTCGCCGTGTGAACCGAGAGCTTTAGCCACCAGACCACCAAATAAAGATTATATACCTGCTGCTGTGCATCCATACCTGCTGCTGTACATCCATACCTGTTACTGTGCATATATACCTCCTGTTGTGCATCCATACCTGCTACTGTGCATATATACATGCTGCTGTGCAGATTTTGTTCGGATATTTTTTTATCCTGGGTGGTTAACCCCGGAGAGTTAGCCACCCAGGATAACCTAAAAAAAGACAGTGTGTCATCGAGGACTGTGTCTTATTTCCATTGTGGTCCTTAAATCTTGTCCCCCATGATGCGACCCACACCAGTCGACTAACAACCAGGTACCTACTTGCTTGCTAGGTGAACGAGATAGTAGGTGTAGGGAAACACACCCAGTGTTTCCTCCCCTTGTCGGGGATGGAATCACGGACGATACTGTGCATCCTTACCTGTTACTGTGCATCCTTACCAGCTACTGTGCATCCTTACCAGCTACTGTGTGTACTAGGTATACAGGACACAACACAAGTATGAATCCAAACCTAAAGTTCCTCACAGGATATATACACTGAGAGGTGTATTTCAGCGTATATATGCTGAAGGTTTACTTTAATCCCTGTTTTAGGAACTAAAGTATTCTTGTCTGGTGGTGAAAAGGTTTCGTGGAGTCTTAATGAGCCTCACGCAGTCAATAGGATTTAAACCCCATTACTCAACCTAAATTATTATTATTATTATTATCAAAACAAAGCGCTAAGCCTACTAGGGTCTACCCAACCTAAAGCTCTTTGGGGAAAGCTTTTGTATATATTGTGATGAGCAGGGCACTGTTGAATTGTATACACTGAGAGGAACAATGCATGTCAAGGGATGTACTGTATATCTCAGTACACATTATATGCACTCACTTTAAGCTTAATACGCCCATATTTGGAATTAAAGTATGTCTTATTAGTGAACAGTGACATGTTAATGAGTCGTGTGTCGATAGGCTTTAAGCCTAATTAACCAACCAAACTAACCAACATGGAACGGAATTTTCTCCAACTCAGTGCAAGTAACAAATACACTTTCAGACGTACCACATGTTCGAAACTCCATGCATATAAAAGGTCCAAAACTATGGAACTCCCTGCCAGAAGGTTCTAAAATTTTCCTACCTATTTGCTTAAAAAAATGACAGAAACAAATCCTTAATTTGATGTAATTCGTCTGTCTTTCTGGATGACAACAACAGTCGTTACTGCACTCTTTGTTGTCTCTTACCCCGTTTTTTCCTTCCCCTTAAACATTCATTGCTGTTTTATTTTATGTTAGGATACTATTATGAATATAAAGAGTTTTGTTACCTAAAATAGTATTGTATTAATAATCTTTCATCAGACAAACCATTATTCCTGGTTCATTTGAAGTCATTCCTACGCACTTATAACGTGCATAAAATATTCATGATGAATTGTCACACAATGCCTGAATTTACATGCTAGACCTAGTATTAAATAGTAGGAAGATCTAGAATTAGTTTGGCAAAAAACATCACATAATAAGCGGCTTTCTTTAAAACTGTAGCCAATCTTCCATTTATATTCTACAGAAATAAAAATCTTAACTTTAATTTAAATTTAATTTTAATATATATTTTTTTATTTTAGATAGTCTTCTAATGTTATTTCTTTGCTAATCTATTCTTGTGTGTGAGACCCCGGTGATAACACTAAACAGTATATGAGAAAAAAAAGATAACAGAGGACTTTAACTTCTAAAAATAATTAATTGCTTGGTTAAATTGGCTCATAGCCCATCTACACCGCCAGTTAAGGATATTTTATTTCTTCTTTTATGTGCTAAACTATAAACTTTTAACATATATATGCTGAGAGACATTAACCTGTCGGCTGGTACTAACTTAGCAAGCTAACCTAATATAAGTAAGCCTTGCTAAAATTGTCCATATGGAGGCTGTCTGAGGAAAAATAGCTATCTATTTCTAGATTAAGAATTATCATGTACTATTTAGATGTTCGAGGCAAGGATAGTAAAGCAGAAGGCTCTCCCCACACCCTCTACTCCCTCCAGCCACTGCCGCCATGAATAGAGCGAGGGGGGGGGGAGAATATAACATACCATATTGAAAAATTATATGGAATTTACAGGAGATAAAGTGAATGAAAGTCATGGTCTACAACTACCCCTACTGTTCCTACCGTGACTACTGGTGTTATTCCACTGCCACTCCCACAACTGTATACCAGTGGTTCTATTTCTAGTTACCACCTCTGCTTGTGGTAACTGTGGTTCAAGTAGAAGCGCACCACTGCTTTCATTACCACAACCACCACACTACTATTATTATTAACTCAGGTAACTCATAGTTAACTGTTCTTCTTGACGTAGTTATCAACATCAAGAATGCGTTAATTTCAGTTTGGCGCAGCATATTATATTGCTGAATCCCATGTGTTGATGTCACTAATTCTCTTATTACAGCTTCAACAGGTAGTTTTTCTGCTATATTTCTACTTGTAAAAAGAAAAATCATTTAAAATGCTAGTATTGATTCTCTTGCCTGGAAATATAATTCCCTTGTTTCGAGTTATTGACTTACGTTATTGACTTACTTTGCACTTCAAATACGACAAACTTCATTTCTTTCTGCGATATTACAAAGTGTACTTTACATGTAATAAAATATTGTTTAGCACAAAAGAAAGCCACTAGTGTGCTGTGCATTTCGTATTTGAGTGTCTTAAAAATATTCAATATCTTAAAGATATGAACGTGATCTCGTAGTCTCCGTTTCCCAAGGTTAAGTTGTGAGTCTTTCATTACATAGTTTGTTTCTTAGTGATGTTACGACCTTGGTTGCTCTCTCTCTACTCTCCTCACTCTATCTTTGTCTCTTATATAATTCGGAGGACGGAACTGGACATGTTTGAGATGCGGTCTAATCAGGAATGTGACAATGTGGTTTCTGGTGTTCTGTTCTCGAAATTTCTAGCAATGAAACCTAGCATTTTGTTGCTTTTTCCAACTAGTAAATAGGCATTGTTTGCTTTATGATTACTTACAAATTTTCCCCTTTTCCCTATTTCGGTTAGTTTGCTACCAAACATTTTGTATCCATGTTTAAGATTATTATATCCAAATTCATTACTTTGCACATGTCAGCATTGAAAGTCATATTCCTTGCTTGTCTCCGACTACAATATTGACCCATCCACATCCCTCTGGATACTCAATCTGATTTCCATGTTACTTGTTTTCCAGATTTTGTGTCATCTATAAATTTTGCTTAGATGGTAGCCATTTCTGAACCCAGAACAGATCCTCCAAGGAACTCCACTCTACTTCTAGCCACTCAGACACCTCACCGTTCACTGCCACTCAGACACCTCACCGTTCACTGCCACTCAGACACCTCACCGTTCACTGCCACTCAGACACCTCACCGTTCACTGCCACTCAGACACCTCACCGTTCACTGCCACTCAGACACCTCACCGTTCACTGCCACTCAGACACCTCACCGTTCACTGCCACTCAAACACCTCACCGTTCACTGCCACTCAGACACCTCACCGTTCACTGCCACTCAGACACCTCACCGTTCACTGCCACTCAGACACCTCACCGTTCACTGCCACTCAGACACCTCACCGTTCACTGCCACTCAAACACCTCACCGTTCACTGCCACTCAGACACCTCACCGTTCACTGCCACTCAGACACCTCACCGTTCACTGCCACTCAAACACCTCACCGTTCACTGCCACTCAGACACCTCACCGTTCACTGCCACTCAAACACCTCACCGTTCACTGCCACTCAGACACCTCACCGTTCACTGCCACTCAGACACCTCACCGTTCACTGCCACTCAGACACCTCACCGTTCACTGCCACTCAGACACCTCACCGTTCACTACCACTCAGACACCGCACCGTTCACTGCCACTCAGACACCTCACCGTTCACTGCCACCAGACACTCACCGTTCACTGCCACTCGACTCACCGTTCACTGCCCTCAGACACCTCACTTCACTGCCACTCAGACACTTCACCGTTCACTGCCACTCAGACACTTCACCGTTCACTACCTCTCACTGTTTCCTGTTTATGAGCAGTGTTCTCCAGACATGAACTTTGTCTCCTGTACAACACGCCTTTATTTTGACGTGGATGGGGGGGGGGAGAAATCTAGTTATGCTACATTTGTTGGGACTTCTTCACCCCAGTTTTGTATAAATAAGGATACAAGTGTATTATCAGTATTATCGGTATCATTATACGTACTCTGAAAATAAGTAAATAACTTTTTTGAAGCCTCGTACATCAGTTGAAACTTATACAAAGACACAATTCGCGGTGTATTTATATTGAGATATATACATCTTTTTGAGTACATATAGATACCGATTCATCATTCATCAGGTGGAGGCCTTATGTGTAAAACAGAGAGGGGAGGGGGGGGGAAATAAATGTTGAGAAACTAGTTTTTGTGAAGAATTTTCTCTGATCGTCCTCCGCCGGGGTGCACCGAGGCCTCACTACTTGACATGCGCATGTTAATGCGTCTCCTCGCTGCAGGGCTCTTGATCCAGTGAGTTGGAGCTGCCCTCAATTGTTCCTTGCATCTAACCTGATTAAGACTAACATCATGGGCATTTATATAAAACACACACACACGATAAAGCTTATGGAGCAGGGAGAAAGTGGACCTAGTAGCGACCAGTGAAGAGGCGGGGCCAGGAGCTGTGACTCGACTCCTGCAACCACAAATAGTAGAGTGCATACACATACACACACCGGGGCCAGGAGCTATGAATCGACCCTTGCAACCACAACTAGGTAAGTACACACACAGGTGGGGATCCGCAAGGAATTCTTAATTTACCTTCCATAGGGAATTGAGTCCTATGTGTTGGTGTTTGCGAATGATGTAAAAATAACAAGAGGAGAGGAGAGTGATAAAGTCAAGGGAGACCTCAACACACTACAGTTGTGATCGAACAAGTTGCTCCTCGAGTTCAATCAGAAGAAATGCAAGGTCATGTGGACAACACAGTACAGCATGGGTAAACAGATCAGGGAGTTGACTTGAACTTGTCATGGGTTCAAGACTCACCCGTCCTGTGACAAGCTACAAATATCAGAGTGTAAAGATCCCGGGGTAAATTTAACACCTAATCTTAGCATATCCTCAGAAAGTCATATAATCCGTGTAACGTCAGCGGTATATGCAAGAGTAACGAACCTCAAGAAAACATCCAGGAACTTGAATAAAGAATCCTTCAGAACCTTATATACGAATTAGACACATGTGCAACATCTAGGTATCTTCATAAACGTTTCGCCATCCACTGGCGAAACGTCTACAAATAATGGTACCCAGATATTGCACAAATATCTAATCCTTCATCTTGTCGTCACTGTCTACCATTCATGTACAAATTATATGCGACACGTGTAAAGCCAGTCATTGAGTACTCGGCCAAGCATGCGGTCCACACCGATAAAGTAGGTGAAAACCTTTGAAAGGGTATAAATATTTTTAAGAATACTTGTCCCAGTACTGAGAGGAATGAACTGTGAGGAGAAGTGAAGGAACTGAATCCGACGACCGTGGAAGAGAGGACAAGGGGAGACATAATTACGACATACAAAATCTTACGGGGAACTGATTGGGTAGATAATGACACTAAATTCAGAGGACCAGGATCAAGGGGACACAAGTGGAAGGATGGTTGTGAAGTGGCATAACGTTAATGAGGCAGTGGTAGAGGCGAACTTATTACACAGCTTTATGAGTAAATACGATGAGTCTCAAAAGGCCAAAAAATTAGTTATGCCGGTCAACGTAGTCTAGGTGGCGAGGCCAGGAGCTAATTCTCGAACTCCGCAAACAAACAAGTTGAGTACAACTCAGTGAGTACACACACACAGGATGTTCCAGAGATGGGACACAGCAACAAGGGGTCACAAATGGATGTTGAAGACTCAGATGAATCACAGGGATGTGATTCATCTGAGTGTTGAATCACAGGGATGACGTATTTCTTCAGTCACAAAGTTCTCAGAAAATGGAATAGTCTGGGAAGTGATATAGTGGAGGCAGGATCCATACATAGCTTTAAGAAAAGGTATGATAAAGCTCATGTAGCAGGGAGAGTGACACAGTAGCGACCAGTGAAGGGGTGGGGCCACGAGCTGTGACTCGACCCCTGCAACCACAACTAGGTGAGTGCACACACAAAAACAGACACACTCTCACCAGAATTACCATTCAGTCAGTCGTACGCGCGTCCTTTTGTAATTCTGAGAGGTGGTGGTGGTGCGCGAGGCAGTGCACAGGCCACCTCATCAGTCAGCTGACCCTCGTACTACAAAATAATTAGTAAAGGCTCTAAATGACTGTTTGTATCTGCTAACAGTCAGCTGTTGTTATGCTGCTTGTGTGCCATCACCACCACTCAGCTATCAGTATCTCAGACAGGATACATGCACCAAGAGGTAGGTTGGTTGCAGGGGTCGATTCATAGCTCCTGGCCCCTCCTCTTCACTGATCGCTACTAAGTCCTCTCTCTCCCTGCTCCATGAGCTTTATCATATCTCGTCCTAAAACTATGTATGGTTCCTGCCTCCACTATATCACTTTCCAGACTATTCCATTTCCTGACAACTCTATGACTGAAGAAATACTTCCTAACATCCCTTTGACTCATCTGAGTTTTCAGCTTCCAATTGTGACCCCTTGTTTCTGTGTCCCATCCCTGGAACATCCTGTCTCTGTCCACCATGTCAATTCCTCACAGTATTTTATATGTCGTTATCATGTCTCCCCTAACCCACCTGTCCTCCAGTGTCGTCAGGCCGATCTCCCTTGACATTTCTTCGTAGGACGGTGTGTGTGTGTGTGTGTGTGTGTGTGTGTCAGTATAGATACGGAAAGAGCTTGCTTTAAGCCCTTCACTGGTGGTGAAGGAGTTACATGCAGGCTTAACGACCCTCATCTAATTGATTGGCTGTAAACTCCATTGACCAACAAACAATATCTTAAAAATAATGACTCTTTAGTCCAGACTCTTAAGAAGTCATGATCATTATCTCTGGACGATGACACCCTGAGTCCAGACTATAAAAAGTCATGATCATTACCTCTGGATGATGACACCTTGAGTCCAGACTGTAGGTGTGGTGCTGAGGACCTGTGTGATCATCAACACTGTCATTACTGCACCCACTCGTTACCTGCCATCAATCACACTCCGCAAAATATGGGTTTCAAAGGTTCGTAAAATCGAGGCGTGCATAAGAGAATATGTCAGGTATTACTAACCTACTTGTGTTTACAGGGGTCGATTCATGGCCCCTGGCTCCGTATCTTAAACTAATAAGGCTAAAACTAAGAAATATATGGTGTCCCATGGCTTGATTGGCAACGCTCTGGCCTTATACATTGAGTGTCCGTGGTTTGATCCCCGACACGGGAGGAATGCTGGGCGTGTTTCCTTACACTTGATGTTCCTGTTTACCTATCAGTAAGTAGGTACTTGGTTGTTAGTAGACTGATGTGGGTCGCATCCTGGGGGACAAGAATAAAGGGCCCCCAATGTAAATAAGACAGTCCTCGATTACGCGCTGACTTTCTTGGGTTATCCTGGGTGGCTAACCCTCTGGGTTAAAAGTTTGAACAAATCTTATCTTACAAGAGGTCCTGGACAGACTGTAGGAATGGTTAAGCAGGTATTTATTGCACCCCAGCATGTGCGAAGTTATGAAAGCTGGGGAGAGAGAAAGAGAAGGCAGATTAGGCAGATAGAAGCTATGAACCTCAGAAAGAGGAAAGGACCTAGAGGTAAGCATGACATCAAGTATATCACTAAAGATTCACATGAAATGAATAACCATGGCGGCGTATGTGCGTCTGACAAACTTAACATCAGTCAGGTACCTCAACAAAGAGTCTTTTAGGACCCATATTCTTTAAATGTCATACCCGTTATGGAGTACGCAGCACCAGCATGCAGCCACCAACTTAGTAAACACGTCCAAAAACTAGTGAAAGTCCAGAAATTCCCTATACACACACACGGGGGGAAGATGAAAATCTTTAGCTCAAGTACTTTCACACTTCTCAGTGCGTCATCAGGAGCTGTGCAATGTTGCAAGGGCAGCAGCAGGAAAAATAGTGTAAGTTTTTTCAGAGTATGGTAGCGCGGTGGCACCAGCCTCGGTCGTGCCAAATAGGTATAATTGGTCAGTTAGCAAGAACTCATTTAAAATTAAGTCCTTTCTAAAATTTTCTCTTTTACGTTTAAAGATATATTTTTTAATTTATGTTAATGTAAAAATTAATAATTTTGTACCAAAAGAACCTTAGAAAACTTACCTAACCTTATTATAACAAGCTCTATTTAATTTAGCCTAATCCAACTAAATATATTTTAGATAAGTTTACAATAATTTAATAATAAACACAGTGAAATATATTTTTTCCGTTAGGTTCAGAATGATTTTTGCTAAATTATTGCATACACAGATTTTCGCTTGCCTTATTCGGCAGGAAGAGCGTTGCTAAAATAGCAAGTGTTACTTATTCGGCACGACATATATATATATATATATATATATATATATATATATATATATATATATATATATATATATATATATATATATATAGGTGTATGAGAGAGAGTTTAAGAAGGGTGTCCTTAGTGACAATGAAGCAAGCTCTGGTAGGGGAAAAAAGCAACCTTGGTCGTGTTGTGTCGGCCGGAAGAAATTTTTCTTGCACAAGACCAAGGTCGACCCGACACTTACATTATTATGTTACGTCTCGAGGGCTGAGATCCATACTTGAAGAATTACAAGATTCACGCCACTCTAGATGCGTATCACACCTCTTTATCTACGTCAGTATTGTTGTGGCACGCGCGTTGTGGCGGTCGTTTTCACTGTACACTCAGTGCTTGTGCAAAAGTTTGTGAGAGAAACATCTTTTATACAAAAGTAGATCTTATATTAGAATGGGAAGTGTTGAAACAAGGGGTACAGTAAGGAACATTTTAAGACAAGAGTAGTTATAACTCTCAGGTTTCCACTGATCTCATGAGATAGATGGCGATGTTTGGTAATGACGCAGTCATATCCGTCTCCTGGATTGAGAGTTTCTATATACAGTCATCAGTATGGAAGCAGCCTCCCTCTTGACCCCGCGGTGATAATTCTTAGTATGTGGGGAAAATGCTCAACTCCCTTGTGCGTATCTAACACTCTCCTGTATTCAGTTCCTCTGGTAAACTAAATTTTCACCTGTTTGTCTTGTATGATTGGCTGTTTTTCCTATGTCCTCTGTACTAGCTGTTTCCCTGATTGACTGTTTGTCCTATGTCCTCTACTAGCTGGTTTCCTGAGTGATTGTTTGTCCTATGTCCTCTACTAGCTGGTTTCCTGAGTGACTGTTTGTCCTGTTTATAACTGTACATCACTATCACAACAAAATAGTTATTTGCATAACCAATGAATTAAGAAAAGTTTGATGTACTCAGTGAGGATAGAATTTCTTAGGTTAGGTTAGGTTAGGTTAGGTTAGGTGAGGTCAGGTTAGGTTAGGTGAGGTCAGGTTAGGTTAGTTGAAGTCAGGTTAGGTTAGGTCAGGTTAGGTTAGGTGAGGTTAGGTTAGGTGAGGTTTGTCAGGAAACAGGACAAGTGTTTCCTCAAGCGGCTCTTATTCATATGATGACCAGCAGCCTTTGGTCATCTGACCAAGGCCTTCCGCTGGCTTACCGGTCTACCACTTTAAAAATTTGAGTAGTTTCACAGAATTCCTTGCAAGGAATTTCATATAAATTGAGAACAATAAAGTCTATCTTAATTTACTCATACATAGTACAAACAAACACAGGACAAGCAGCCAATATAGAACAAACAAACATAGGACAAGCAGCCAACATAGAACGAACAAACACAGGACAAGCAGCCAACATAGAACAAACAAACACAGGACAAGCAGCCAATATAGAACAAACAAACACAGGACAAGTAGCCAACATAGAACAAACAAACACAGGACAAGCAGCCAACATAGGACAAACAAACACAGGACAAGCAGCCAACATAGAACAAACAAACACAGGACAAGCAGCCAATATAGAACAAACAAACACAGGACAAGTAGCCAACATAGAACAAACAAACACAGGACAAGCAGCCAACATAGTACAAACAAACACAGGACAAGCAGCCAATATAGAACAAACAAACACAGGACAAGCAGCCAACATAGGACAAACAAACACAGGACAAGCAGCCAACATAGACCAAACAAACACAGGACAAGCAGCCAACATAGAACAAACAAACACAGGACAAGCAGCCAATATAGAACAAACAAACACAGGACAATTAGCCAACATAGAACAAACAAACACAGGACAAGCAGCCAACATAGGACAAACAAACATAGGACAAGCAGCCAACATAGAACAAACACAGGACAAGTAGCCAACATAGAACAAACAAACACAGGACAAGTAGCCAACATAGGACAAACAAACACATGACAAGCAGCCAACATAGAACAAACACAGGACAAGTAGCCAACATAGGACAAACAAACACATGACAAGCAGCCAACATAGAACAAACACAGGACAAGTAGCCAACATAGGACAAACAAACACATGACAAGCAGCCAACATAGAACAAACAAACACAGGACAAGTAGCCAACATAGGACAAACAAACACATGACAAGCAGCCAACATAGAACAAACACAGGACAAGTAGCCAACATAGGACAAACAAACACATGACAAGCAGCCAACATAGAACAAACACAGGACAAGTAGCCAACATAGGACAAACAAACACATGACAAGCAGCCAACATAGAACAAACACAGGACAAGTAGCCAACATAGGACAAACAAACACATGACAAGCAGCCAACATAGAACAAACACAGGACAAGCAGCCAACATAGGACAAACAAACACATGACAAGCAGCCAACATAGAACAAACACAGGACAAGCAGCCAACATAGGACAAACAAACACATGACAAGCAGCCAACATAGAACAAACACATGACAAGCAGCCAACATAGAACAAACACAGGACAAGCAGCCAACATAGGATAAACAGGTAAAAAAAATGTTTTTTAGCCCAAGTAGATGTTATTTTTTTATATTGTGGCATATTTTATTTTATTTTATTTTCAGGAAACAGTTTAGTGTCAGTTGTAATTACCTGTTTTGTGTTGCGTCATTCCTGGTCGTCAGTTATTATTATTATTATAATCACAGGGGAGCGCTAAACCCGTAGGATTATACAGCGCATGTGCGGGGGGGGGGGTGGAAGGTATTGAGGCTCAATTTAGGGAAGCGGAGCACAGATCCAATTCCCTAGATCAAGAGCCCCTTACCAGCGTCAAGGAACCCCCTTTGAGGGGTTGTGAATTATGGAGTCATGGCGCTGATTGTTACAAGTGTTGTGGTCTACACACCCAGCTGATTGTTACAAGTGTTGTGGTCTACACACTCAGCTGATTGTTACAAGTGTTGTGGTCTACACACTCAGCTGATTGTTACAAGTGTTGTGGTCTACACACTCAGCTGATTGTTACAAGTGTTGTGGTCTACACACCCAGCTGATTGTTACAAGTGTTGTGGTCTACACACCCAGCTGATTGTTACAAGTGTTGTGGTCTACACACTCAGCTGATTGTTACAAGTGTTGTGGTCTACACACTCAGCTGATTGTTACAAGTGTTGTGGTCTACACACTCAGCTGATTGTTACAAGTGTTGTGGTCTACACACTCAGCTGATTGTTACAAGTGTTGTGGTCTACACACTTAGCTGATTGTTACAAGTGTTGTGGTCTACACACTCAGCTGATTGTTACAAGTGTTGTGGTCTACACACTCAGCTGATTGTTACAAGTGTTGTGGTCTACACACTCAGCTGATTGTTACAAGTGTTGGGGTCTACACACCCAGCTGATTGTTACAAGTGTTGTGGTCTACACACTCAGCTGATTGTTACAAGTGTTGTGGTCTACACACTCAGCTGATTGTTACAAGTGTTGTGGTCTACACACCCAGCTGATTGTTACAAGTGTTGTGGTCTGTACACTCAGCTGATTGTTACAAGTGTTGTGGTCTACACCTCAGCTATTGTTACAAGTGTTGTGGTCTACACACTCAGCTGATTGTTACAAGTGTTGTGGTCTACACACTCAGCTGATTGTTACAAGTGTTGTGGTCTCACACTCAGCTGATTGTTACAAGTGTTGTGGTCTACACACTCAGCTGATTGTTACAAGTGTTGTGGTCTACACACCCAGCTGATTGTTACAAGTGTTGTGGTCTGTACACCCAGCTGATTGTTACAAGTGTTGTGGTCTGTACACTCAGCTGATTGTTACAAGTGTTGTGGTCTACACACCCAGCTGATTGTTACAAGTGTTGTGGTCTACACACCCAGCTGATTGTTACAAGTGTTGTGGTCTACACACGCTATGTCAAGTGTTGTGGTCTACACTCAGCTGTTGTTACAAGTGTTGTGCTCACACAGCTTTTTACATGTTGTGTCTCACCAGTGATTTTACAAGTGTGTGGTCTACACACCAGCTTTGTTACAAGGTGCACACACCAGCTATTGTTCAGTGTGTGGTCACACCAGCTGTTGTTACAAGTGTTGTGGTTACACCAGTGATTGTTACAATGTGTGGTCTACACCAGCTGTTGTCAAGTGTGGCTCACACCAGCTGTTGTTACAAGTGTTGTGGTCTACACCAGCTGATTGTTACAGTGTGGGTCTACACACTCAGCTGATTGTTACAAGTGTTGTGGTCACACACCCAGCTGTTGTTACAAGTGTTGTGGTCTACACCACTGATTGTTACAAGTGTTGTTTACACTCAGCTGTTGTTACAAGTGTTGTGGTCTACACACTCAGCTGATTGTTACAAGTGTGTTGTTCAAGTTGTTCACCTAGCGTTGTTACAAGTGTTGGGCTCACCCAGCTGTTGTTACAAGTGTTGTGGTCTACACTCAGCTGATTGTTACAAGTGTTGTGGTCTACACAGCTGATTTTACAAGTGTTGTGGTCTGTCACACCAGCTGATTGTTAAAGTGTTGTGGTTACCACTCACGATTGTTACAAGTGTTGTGGTCTACATGTTGTTATCAGTGTTGTGGTCTACACCCAGCTGATTTCAGTGTTTGTTCACCCAGCTGATTGTCATGTGGTCTACACCTCAGCTGATTGTTACAAGTGTTGTGGTCTACACACTCAAGTTGTTACAAGTGCTGTGGTTACAATGCTCTAGTTACAAGTGTTGTGGTACACCCAGCTGATTTTACAAGTGTTGTGGTCTACACTCAGCTGATTGTTACAAGTGTTGTGGTTCACCTCAGCTGTTGTTACAAGTGTTGTGGTCTCACACCAGCTGATTGTTACAAGTGTTGTGGTCTACACACCCAGCTGATTGTTACAAGTGTTGTAGGTTTACACACTCAGCTCATTGTTACAAGTGTTTGGTCTACACCCAGCTGTTGTTACAAGTGTTGTGGTCTACACCTAGCTGATTGTTACAAGTGTTGTGGTCTCACACTACGTGTTTGTTACACATGTTGTTACAAGCTGTTGTTACAAGTGTTGTGGTTACAAGCTGTTGTTACAAGTGCTGTGTTACACGTGTTGTTACAAGTTTGTGTTACACAGTGTTGTTACAAGTTGTTCTGTCAGCTGTCACTAGTTGTACAATGTTGTGGTCTACACCCAGCTGATTGTTACAAGTGTTGTGGTCTACACACCAGCTGATTGTTACAAGTGTTGTGGTACACACCAGCTGATTGTTACAAGTGTTGTGTCTCACCAGCTGATTTTACAAGTGTTGTGGTCTACACACCCAGCTGATTGTTACAGTGTTGTGGTCTCACCACTGATTGTTACAATGTTTGTCTCACACTCAGCTGATTGTTACAAGTGTTGTGGTCTACACACTCAGCTGATTGTTACAAGTGTTGTGGTCTACACCCAGCTGATTGTTACAAGTGTTGTGGTTACAATTGGCTCAACTATTGTTACAAGTGTTGTGTCACACTCAGCTGATTGTTACAAGTGTTGTGGTCTCACACTCAGCTATTGTTACAAGTGTTGTGGTCTACACCCAGCTGATGTTTACAAGTGATTGTTACAACTGTGTGCTGTACAAGTGTTGTGGTCTACACACTAGCTCATTGTTACAAGTGTTGTGGTCACACCCAGCGATTGTTACAAGTGTTTGGTCTACACCAGCTGATTGTTACAAGTGTTGGTGGTCACACTCAGCTGATTGTTCAAGTGTTGTGGTCTACACACCAGCTGATTGTTACAAGTGTTGTGGTCCACACCAGCTGTTTTACAAGTGTTGTGGTCTCAGCTTTACATTTGTTAAAAGCTGATTGTGGTTTACACACTGTTGTTAGTTTGGTCACACACCAGCTGACTTGTTACAAGTGTGTGGTTACACAGTGTTACAGTGTTTGGTCTACACTCAGCTGATTGTTACAAGTGTGTGGTCTACACACTCAGCTGATTGTTACAAGTGTTGTGGTCTACACCCAGCTGTTGTTACAAGTGTTATGGTCTACACACTCAGCTGATTGTTACAAGTGTTGTGGTCTACACACCCAGCTGCTTGTTACAAGTGTTGTGGTCTACACACCCAGCTGATTGTTACAAGTGTTGTGGTCTACACACCCAGCTGCTTGTTACAAGTGTTGTGGTCTACACACTCAGCTGATTGTTACAAGTGTTGTGGTCTACACACTCAGCTGATTGTTACAAGTGTTGTGGTCTACACACCCAGCTGATTATTACAAGTGTTGTGGTCTACACACCCAGCTGATTGTTACAAGTGTTGTGGTCTACATACTCAGCTGATTGTTACAAGTGTTGTGGTCTACACACCCAGCTGATTGTTACAAGTGTTGTGGTCTACACACTCAGCTGATTGTTACAAGTGTTGTGGTCTACACACTCAGCTGATTGTTACAAGTGTTGTGGTCTACACACTCAGCTGATTGTTACAAGTGTTGTGGTCTACACACCCAGCTGATTGTTACAAGTGTTGTGGTCTACACACCCAGCTGATTGTTACAAGTGTTGTGGTCTACACACCCAGCTGATTGTTACAAGTGTTGTGGTCTACACACTCAACATACAAACAAGCCCCGGACTAAACTTTATCTGGTCACAGTTGCGACTGAAATATTTTAAATATTAATTGCTAAAAATTTCCTCCAAAATATTAAACGTTTTCCACTTTTTGTAGGTAGCGAAAATGGCCATAACATACCTGCATCGTATCTATATTATACGTGTACAGTGTTTGTACCATACTTGTATCACACTTGAACCAGGTCTGCCTGTACCATGGCTCCTACATGTTGCTACACAGTTTTGAGATACTTCTAAACATTTCTTGTTGAAGAATTCTTTCCATAATATCTAGTGTTGTTTATTTACTAAACTCGGAGACTCACTGTACTTGTCTCAGATATCATCTTAATTCTTTCTTAATCACCTTCCTTGTATTGCCTCTTGCATTCTTCATCTTCCTCCCGGCTGTGTCAGTGTTACTTGTTGTAAATACCAAAACTTTATCACAAAGTGATCATTCTCTCATAAGGAAAACCTATAATGTATTTCTCTATGTCTGACACATTTCAGGAGAATAATAAGTGCAGCGTTGTTGGTTCATCAGCTCCTTGTGAGTGTCTTCATACGCTGCTTCAGCAAGAATACTCTTAATGGTATATAATGTAGACAAGTTAATGATTAACATACATTTACAATACTTGGGCATCTTTATTTCTGAAATATTTCGTCATTAAAGATCGCTTGTTCTATCTAGGCTGGAATATTGCTGCACACTAACTGCACCTTTCAAGGCGGGTGAAATTGCTGACCTTGAAAATGTGCAGAGAACCTTCACCGCACGCATAAGTGCGATAAACCACCTCAACTACTGGGAACGCTTGAAGTTCCTAAACCTGTACTCCCTAGAACGCAGGCGGGAGAGATACATTATTATATACACATGGAAAATTCTCGAGGGCTTAGTACCAAACTTGCACACAAAAATCACTCCCTACGAAAGCAAAAGACTCGGCAGGCGATGTAACATCCCCCCAATGAAGAGCAGGGGTGCCACTAGCACGTTGAGGGACAACACAATAAGTGTCAGGGGCCCAAGATTGTTCAACTGCCTCCCAGCATACATCAGGGGGATTACCAACAAGCCCCTGGCTGTCTTCAAGCAGGCACTGGACAGGCACCTCAAGTCGGTACCTGATCAGCCGGGCTGTGGTTCGTACGTTGGACTGCGTGCGGCCAGCAGTAACAGCCTGGTTGATCAGGCTCTGGTCCAACAGGAGGCCTGGTCACAGACCGGGCCGCGGGGGCGTTGACCCCTGGAATTCTCTCCAGGTAGACTCCAGGTAGTGTTGCGCATGTGTCTGCTTCAGGAAGTTACACATTACTGAGTTAAAGAGTTTGACCGTCGACGTCTCTGGTTCCTCACCTGGTACCTGTTTTCTTAGTATAATTTTCTATGATTGAACTCACCTTGGTTCATGAGCTTGGCTCTGGCCTTGTTCTGTCTTGATAATTTTCTCAAAATGTATTGTTGCTTTCTTGTTTATATTGTATTTCAGTCTGGGTATATCGTTGTTTGGTGATGGGTTGTATATGACAGCTATAAATACTCAGGTACTTTTTATGGTTAGCTTTCTGGCTTTCTAATCAGACGTTATTACAGTCATGTTTGTTATTTCCTGGAAGCCATCAACGAGGAGGTCTGGTCTGAGACTGGGCTTGGGGGCGATGCCTCCAGAATCGTCTCCGGATAATTTTCAGGTAACCCCCGGTTTTCCTCTGATTAATTATTAATGTCTGGGCCCACGACCTTCCTTTATGCAGTAGAGAAGACTACATCTCTAACCACAACTATGTGTTAATTTACTGTTTCATTTCGTTCACTGGCTGTGGTTGTCGTCGCATGTATTATTGCACGACAGAGAGTTTGTTGATGTTAGCGGGAGTTGGGAGAGTGAGTGTCAGTGTCTGTCCTCACTTTTTTGTACTTACCTATTTGTGGTTGCAGAGGTCCAGACTCTGCTCCTGGTCCCGACTCTACGCTGACGGGGCTGCTACTAGTGTAACTCTTTCTGGCTGCATGAACCCTATCATACCTTTTCTTTAAGATGCGTAAGGATCCTCCCTCCTTCACTGTCTAGGTTGTTCCGCTTCCTGTCCTCTATAAGGCTAAAGAAGAACTTCCTGACACCTATGTGACTAGTGTGTGTTTTTAACTTCCAGCTGTGTCCTCGTGTCGTCCAGTATCGTCAGGTTTAGCTCCTCTAATCTCTCCTCACAGTTAATACCTCTCAGCTCTGGCACTTGTCTCATAGCAAAGCTTTGCACTTTCCCCAGCTTCTTTACATCTTTTTGTTTCCGATGTTGGATCCACACTGGCGCTGCATACTCTAAGATGGGCTAGCCATATGTCGTGTATACCATCGAGATCTCCTTGTGTGTGTGAGGCACACTACAGGTCTTACTTCCGATGTTGACCTGACATAGAGGAAGTAGTGAGAGGTGTACTCCTGTTCCATTAACCTTCACTCACCATCTACGCTCGCATCCACAAACAAAAACACTTCAAATGCTTCTGAAAATTTTTTCTTACAATTTCGTACTACCACCGAAAATTCTTAGTAATATAGATATGTATAAATATATAAATTTATACGGGACACATGTATAAAGTTTACATTAAGTAGCTTGAAGAAAAGTTTGCGAAGCACGAACGATGAATTATTGGAGATGAGTGAAGACTTGTGTGTCAGACTTGGTAGCTGGTGAGGTATCAGTGACGTCTGAAACATCGATGACGTCAGTGATGCACACACGGGAAGCCTCGTTATTTGTGCAGTGAACGTGAATCAACTCAGACCTATGGCAAGAGGTCTGTCCCAGCCTCGTGTGTTGTACCTGTCGTGTGTTGTACCACTAGTGTGTTGTACCTGTCGTGTGTTGTACCACTAGTGTGTTGTACCTGTCGTGTGTTGTACCACTAGTGTGTTGTACCTGTCGTGTGTTGTACCACTAGTGTGTTGTACCTGTCGTGTGTTGTACCACTAGTGTGTTGTACCTGTCGTGTGTTGTACCACTAGTGTGTTGTACCTGTCGTGTGTTGTACCACTAGTGTGTTGTACCTGTCGTGTGTTGTACCACTAGTGTGTTGTACCTGTCGTGTGTTGTACCTGTCGTGTGTTGTACCACTAGTGTGTTGTACCTGTCGTGTGTTTTACCACTAGTGTGTTGTACCTGTCGTGTGTTTTACCACTAGTGTGTTGTACCTGTCGTGTGCTGTACCACTAGTGTGTTGTACCTGTCGTGTGTTGTACCACTAGTGTGTTGTACCTGTCGTGTGTTTTACCACTAGTGTGTTGTACCTGTCGTGTGTTGTACCTATCGTGTGCTGTACCACTAGTTTGTTGTACCTGTCGTGTGTTGTACCACTAGTGTGTTGTACCTGTCGTGTGTTTTACCACTAGTGTGTTGTACCTATCGTGTGCTGTACCACTAGTTTGTTGTACCTGTCGTGTGTTGTACCACTAGTGTGTTGTACATGTCGTGTGTTATACTTGTCGTGTGTTGTACCACTAGTGTGTTGTGTTGCACATGTCTTGCGAGACGGGGCTTTAGTGTGTGCAGTCCTTTTTAAGATTGTGTTTTTCTCGCCCTCTTAAAAAAAAAAAAAAAAAGTCAAGTAAAAATCATGTTGAAATACAAGTGAAAGAGAATTATGGAAAAATAATACCAAAATATATGATGAATGTAACAAGTGAAAGAATTATTCATCGCGTCAACCTTTTTCAAAATAAAATGTAATGTTTGAACAATACTATGTTGGTATATATATATATATATATATATATATATATATATATATATATATATATATATATATATATATATATATATATATATATATATATATATATATATATATATATTTAATTGTAAAAGTAAGGAAATGTTTACATTACGTTAATGATGAGGATAAATGTTAGTTACGACTCTGAGATTGGTCATACCTACCACCTGTGTCAGCCATTATGGCCACCATACACAAATTACACACTTGTGTGTGTATGTGTGCATGCGTGTTTGAGTAAATCTCTAGGAGACATAAACACAAACATTTTGAGGATTTATATATTTTTAGCTCCACCTGAGGTCCTTTTCACCAGGGAGAGAAATGAGGAGAGAACAGGTACATATTAGAGAGAACAAAGGTATTCACCTGGACACGTCAGATGATTCATCAGGTTTTAACATGATGTGCTTACTAGAATGTTAGGTGCTTGATCCCTGTTAAGGGTGACGTCCTTAGGAGGTGTTATATGCAGGTAGTACACGAGGTACATTATCCCAGGTTAAGGTGAGATGTTGCAGTGTACTGTCTTATGGAACATTAAACCTCCATTTGGACTCCACTGACTCTGGGAGATATTAATATTAGGATTGGAGTCATTGAACGCTGATTTTATATTATGTATTTTGAAGTTACACTATACGCTTCACTATAAACTGCACTATAAATTACACTATAAGCTAGATGAAAACCATCCAGCTTATAGTGCGATTTTCTTTTTAATGTGTTGATATACAGATGAGTTTTCTTGTGAGTATCTGACGTGTCTTTTATGTTCGTTGACTCGTGTTTGTGGATCTCTACCTATCTGGCCTATTTGTTTTTCTTCACAGGCTTTGCAGTTTATTTGGTAGACCCCTGGTCTGACTGTTGATGCTGGAGTCTTGCTTTCTGTGATGTTGATGCTGGGTGTATGGGATAAAACAGGGAATGTTTTTGTATGTTTTGATTGATATGTGTTGCTGAGATGGCAAGTGTTGATCTCTGGCATGTGTTGCTGAGATGGTCAGTGTTGATCTTTGATGTGTTGCTGAGATGTTCAGTGTTGATCTTTGATGTGTTGCTGAGATGTTCAGTGTTGATCTTTGATGTGTTACTGAGATGTTCAGTGTTGATCTTTGATGTGTTGCTGAGATGGCAAGTGTTGATCTTTGTTTTTGGAAGAGCTGTTTTCGTTGACCGGATAAAGACCTTTCTCAGTTAATCATTCTGTGGGTCGTAGTTTCAGAAGGTGAGTGTTGATGATGTCCATTATCTTGGTCGATGTCAGGAGGACTGCAGAGTCGGACAGCTCCAGCAAAAACACTGCATACTTTGCCTTTCTTGATTAATGTAGAGTTTTTACTGCAGAAATGTACGTAGCTGGGTGTGTGTGTGTGTGTGTGTGTGTGTGTGTGTGTGTGTGTGTGTGTGTGTGTGTGTGTGTGTGTGTGTGTGTGTACACTAATGATCATTTTGTTAAACACTTCATTCCAAAAATAGCAAAAAGACACAATACCGTGACTGGAACAATACACAAATAACCCTCGCTTAGGAGAGAGGAACTTACCACGACGTTTCGGGTTATTTGTGTGTTATTTCGGGTTATTTGTGTGTTATTTCGGGTTATTTGTTTATTTATCCCCAAAATTGAACACTTCGTCCCAAAAACTGAAGAGTTCATCCCAAAGTTTAACAAAAGGTGTGAACATTTAGTATAGTAGAAGAGCAGGTGAAGGAGAGCCATGACAAGACAAAATGTGGAAGCTGCGCAAAGAATGAAGTAGTCCAGGAACTGTGTAGCGAGGACTGGCTTGTGCCACAGTGCCATCACTGCAACACATCACAGCTGCCCCACAAGTCACAGCTTGATGCTGGTCCAGCATGGACCGAAACATCGTCTAAATAGCGTGGTACAGTCGAGTATCAGAGTGACCCAGAGGAGGAAATGTGCGATATATTTAACATGAGATTCGAATAAATGCTTTACAATACCGACAAGTTGATAAATGAGACACTTGTGCAATATTTGGGCATCTTTATTCAGGAAACGTTTTGCACGAAGTGGCTTCTTCAGTGCAGTGTAGAGAAAGTGAGGAGTTTCAGGTAATCAGTCCCTCAGCCTGGAGTCGATGTGTTCACTCCTTCAGTCTTGATTGATGGACTGAACACATCGCGTGTGATATATATATATATATATATATATATATATATATATATATATATATATATATATATATATTATATATATATATATATATATATATATATATATATATATATATATATATATATATATATATATATATATATATATATATATATATATATATATATATATACACGCGAATAAAGATGCCCAAATATTGCACAAGTGTCTCATTTATCAACTTGTCGGTATTGTAAACCATTTATTCGAATCTCATGTTAAATATCTCGCACATTTCCTCCTCTGGGTCACTCTGATACTCGACTGTACCACGCTATTTAGACGATGTTTCGGTCCGTGCTGGACCAGCATCAAGCTGTGACTTGTGGGGCAGCTGTGAACATTTACACCGAGAGACACCTCTTAGTGTATATATCCTGTGTTTTATTAAGTAGTATGATTATATATCATGTCATATATATATATATATATATATATATATATATATATATATATATATATATATATATATATATATATATATATATATATATATATACGTATATACAAACGCGGTGTTTACCATTTGAACTTTTGCGACAATGATAATGGTAGTTTGGCTTCCTGGCCGCCCCGTCTATGCTGATAAGAACCACGTAGTACCACCTGCCTTGTTGTCCTTTTGTGGACAGGTGTCACCCGTGACCTTAGCAAGGAAGGTGACACTTTATTCACGGGCGGGAGACACGTCTGGAGACGTGTGAATACATCTGAACACGTCTAGACATGTCTGGACAAAAAAAAAAGTGACATGATATATAATCATACTACTTAATAAGAACACAGGATATATACACTAAGAGGTGTCTCTCGGTATGTCCATAATATATATATACTATATATATATATACACACACACATGCATGTGAAGGTTGGGATGGACTAAGAAAATCTTCATAGAACATTTATTGTAAGAAACTAACGTTTCGGTGCTAAATCCATCACTATCTTCAGGAACATAACATAATATTGCTCAAACATATTTACAAAATAAATATTACATTACACATTAGCAGAGACTAATATCAACATGAAAGTTGTGTGTGTGTGTGAGAGAGAGGTCTGGAGGTTGTGAGAGAGGTCTGGAGGTTGTGAGAGAGGTCTGGAGGTTGTGAGAGAGAGGTCTGGAGGTTGTGAGAGAGGTCTGAAGGTTGTGAGAGAGAGGTCTGGAGGTTGTGAGAGAGGTCTGAAGGTTGTGAGAGAGAGGTCTGGAGGTTGTGAGAGAGAGGTCTGGAGGTTGTGAGAGAAAGGTCTGGAGGTTGTGAGAGAGAGGTCTGGAGGTTGTGAGAGAGAGGTTGCGGAGGTTGTGAGAGAAAGGTCTGGAGGTTGTGAGAGAGGTATGGAGGTTGTGAGAGAGGTCTGGAGGTTGTGAGAGAGAGGTCTGAAGGTTGTGAGAGAGAGGTCTGGAGGTTGTGAGAGAGGTCTGAAGGTTGTGAGAGAGAGGTCTGGAGGTTGTGAGAGAGAGGTCTGGAGGTTGTGAGAGAAAGGTCTGGAGGTTGTGAGAGAGAGGTCTGGAGGTTGTGAGAGAGAGGTTGCGGAGGTTGTGAGAGAAAGGTCTGGAGGTTGTGAGAGAGGTATGGAGGTTGTGAGAGAGGTCTGGAGGTTGTGAGAGAGAGGTCTGGAGGTTGTGAGAGAGAGGTCTGGAGGTTGTGAGAGAGAGGTCTGGAGGTTGTGAGAGAGAGGTCTGGAGGTTGTGAGAGAGTCTGGAGGTTGTGGAGAGGTCTGAAGGTTGTGAGAGAGAGGTCTGGAGGTTGTGAGAGAGAGGTCTGGAGGTTGTGAGAGAAAGGTCTGGAGGTTGTGAGAGAGGTATGGAGGTTGTGAGAGAGGTCTGGAGGTTGTGAGAGAGGTCTGGAGGTTGTGAGAGAGAGAGGTCTGGAGGTTGTGAGAGAGGTCTGGAGGTTGTGAGAGAGGTCTGGAGGTTGGGAGAGAGGTCTGGAGGTTGTGAGAGAGGTCTGGAGGTTGTGAGAGAGGTCTGGAGGTTGTGAGAGAGAGAGGTCTGGAGGTTGTGAGAGAGGTCTGGAGGTTGGGAGAGGTCTGGAGGTTGGGAGAGAGGTCTGGAGGTTGTGAGAGAGGTCTGGAGGTTGTGAGAGAGGTCTGGAGGTTGTGAGATAGAGGTCTGGAGGTTGTGAGAGAGGTCTGGAGGTTGAGGTTGTGAGAGAGAGGTCTGGAGGTTGTGAGAGAGAGGTCTGGAGGTTGTGAAAGGTCTGGAGGTTGTGAGAGAGAGGTCTGGAGGTTGTGAGAGAGAGGTCTGGAGGATGTGAGAGAGAGGTCTGGAGGTTGTGAGAGGTCTGGAGGTTGTGAGAGAGGTCTGGAGGTTGTGAGAGAGGTCTGGAGGTTGTGAGAGAGAGGTCTGGAGGTTGTGAGAGAGAGGTCTGGAGGTTGTGAGAGAGAGGTCTGGAGGTTGTGAGAGAGAGGTCTGGAGGTTGTGAGAGAGAGGTCTGGAGGTTGTGAGAGAGAGGTCTGGAGGTTGTGAGAGGTACTCGGGGTTGTGTGGGACAGTCAGTGGGCGGTGGCAAGCCTTATGTGGGTGTTATTCACTTCAAGGTGTCCCACATGTTAGGCTTTGCACTAAGCAAAGAAAACTGATGACAGTTAATTGAGTTTCAATCCTGTCGACACCCGAGGATCATTAGGGCTGCATATCACCTCTTCACCACCAATCGAAAAAACTTTTAATCCCAAATATGGACGCACAGGCATTAAAGTAAACTCTAAGTGTATATAAAGTGAGATATGCATCCCTCCTGGTGTGTTTACATTGTTGCTCTCAGAGCACACACACATCTCTTGATGTGTGTACTTTGAGAGCACACACATGACTACGACATATGTGGTCAAATATACATGAATACGACATCTGTGGTTAAATCTACATAATTTATCATTAATATATACCTACAATATGTGCTCCCAGAACTATTTAACAACCTTCTAGTGTTGTCTGTTAAGTATCTGTTGATTTCATGATAAAAGTTTATCTTATCTTGCAGAGTTCATAGCAGGTAGATTATAGACCATCTTGGTTACTCGTTATTATCATAAACACACTTACAGTGGGTGTCAATAACAGGAACAAGGGCAACAGTCACTCTAATGTGACAAGTACAAAATCTCACGTATTTTATGTAATTGTGTGAAAGAATTGGGACAAACTTTTTTTTGGATATTGAACCACCGCTCTCCCTGTCACCGCCCTCCCTGCCACCGCCCTCCCTGCCACTGCCCTCCCTGCCACCGCCCTCCCTGTCACCGCCCTCCCTGCCACCGCCCTCCTATCCTCACTCTCCCTGACGGGAGCCGCTAGTGTGATCATGTCTCCAGACTGATGCACACTCACAGCTGAGAAGCACTTTCGTGCACAGCTGCATAAAATACTCGTGCAAGAATTAATAGATGTAATGTGGGTAGGCAACTGTCACCAGTCATCTCCAATTTGTATATGGGATAGTTTTAAAGTTTTATTCTGCCATTACTGAAACCTAAGAGCGTGGTGCACTTCAGGTGTAATGGTGACGTCTTCACTGTTTTGAAAGTCGAAGTTAACTGAAATAATTGCAGAAGTTAAGGGATCTAATTTTCAGTATTAAAAATAAAGTTGAGTGGAAGTCAGTAGGGTACCCTTTGTCAGCAAGCTACCCATGGTCAGCAAGCTACCCATGGTCAGCAAGCTACCCATGGTCAGCAAGCTACCCATGATCAGCAAGGTACCCATGGTCAGCAAGCTACCCATGGTCAGCAAGCTACCCATGGTCAGCAAGCTACCCATGGTCAGCAAGCTACCCATGGTCAGCAAGCTACCCATGGTCAGCAAGCTACCCATGGTCAGCAAGCTACCCATGGTCAGCAAGCTACCCATGGTCAGCAAGCTACCCATGGTCAGCAAGCTACCCATGGTCAGCAAGCTACCCATGGTCAGCAAGCTACCCATGGTCAGCAAGCTACCCATGGTCAGCAAGCTACCCATGGTCAGCAAGCTACCCATGGTCAGCAAGCTACCCATGGTCAGCAAGCTACCCATGGTCAGCAAGCTACCCATGGTCAGCAAGCTACCCATGGTCAGCAAGCTACCCATGGTCAGCAAGCTACCCATGGTCAGCAAGCTACCCATGGTCAGCAAGCTACCCATGGTCAGCAAGCTACCCATGGTCAGCAAGCTACCCATGGTCAGCAAGCTACCCATGGTCAGCAAGCTACCCATGGTCAGCAAGCTACCCATGGTCAGCAAGCTACCCATGGTCAGCAAGCTACCCATGGTCAGTAAGCTACCCATGGTCAGCAAGCTACCCATGGTCAGAAGCTACCCATGGTCAGCAAGCTACCCATGGTCAGCAAGCTACCCATGTCAGCGCTACCCATGGTCAGCAAGCTACCCATGGTCAGCAAGCTACCCATGGTCAGCAAGCTACCCATGGTCAGCAAGCTACCCATGGTCAGCAAGCTACCCATGGTCAGCAAGCTACCCATGGTCAGCAAGCTACCCATGGTCAGCAAGCTACCCATGGTCAGCAAGCTACCCATGGTCAGCAAGCTACCCATGGTCAGCAGGCTACCCATGGTCAGCAGGCTACCCATGGTCAGCAGGTTTGTTTCTAGAAACACCCAGACTTGCAACAAGAGGTTAGGTAAGATTTATCAGGACAAGTCTTTCCTGTAACAGAAGACATTATCATAATTTAAAAAACTTGGTTGTCCCAGAAGGTTTAAAGAAACAAAGTAGGTGAAAAAAAATTAATACTTTTCACAATACCGTCAACACAAGAAATGAAACACTGAAACACAAACTGATGCTAATTTATGTTTAATTTTAGGCGAAGTACGTAAAAGAAACAGGAGATATGTTTACGTAACTGATCACAAGGGAACCTTACCCAACTACTCCAAGGAAATAAGTAATTGTGAAGCCAGTAGTTTCAGAAAAGAACCACTCTAGATTCCGTTTCAAAGTCGCCTTGATGTGTTGCTGTGTATGATATTTCCTGTCAAAGTCGCCTTGATGTGTTGCTGTGTATGATATTTTCTGTCAAAGTCACCTAGATGCGCAGTTGTTTATGATATTCCTTGTCAAAGTCACCTAGATGCGCAGTTGTTTATGATATTCCTTGTCAAAGTTACCTAGATGCGCAGTTGTTTATGATATTCCTTGTCAAAGTCACCTAGATGCGCAGTTAATATGATATTCCTTGTCAAAGTTACCTAGATGTGTTGCTGTGTATATCACTTGTCAAAGTCACCAGGAAGATATTTAACCACTGGAGTAACTGAACTCAGGAGATGTATTAGATACTTACCAGATAGTTTAGCATTTTCTCCTCATGTTAGGATTGAGAGCCACAGTATTATGTGTGAAGAACTCTTCATTATTTACTAAATAAAGTGTATGTACAGGCGCCTGATCCACGATTCAGCTATGACTGCATCACGACCAATGTTTCAACATCTCGCAAAGTCCAGTGAAAACTTGATGCAATCACTTCCTGAGCCATAGAGTTCCTTGTTCAGGCCTCGGACGTACGGCATGTGACCTAATTTTGTAAAAAAAAAAAAATATTTTTAAGCGTGCTAGATCTAGAGTCTCTATGAGGAAACAAAAGGTATATGGCTAGGATTCGTTTTTTTTATTTATTGTCGCCATGTGGATTCGTTCGTGTCAATGGCAAGTGTTACAAAGGAAGGACATCAAACTGTCTGTGTGTATTCCTCTTATTGTGGCTGCAGGGGGTCGATTCATAGCTCCTGGCCTCGCCTCTTCACTGGTCGCTGCTAGGTCCACTCTCTTCCTGCTAGGTGTGTATGTGTGTGCAAATATATCACCGAGGGCAGAAATGGAGCTTGAGGTCTTTTGGTTAATGATGGAAACCTTCGTCAGAAGCTAGCAATTTGATAAGTAAGATTCGAATTGATGCCATGTGCTTTTTCAAGAACTCTTTTCCTGAAAATTAAAAAAAATACAAAAAACATGTAAACACCTTAATATGCAGGACGATCACAATGAAACGTAAACAAAGAGTATTGATGGTGGTTCATCAGTGGTGATGTAAGTCACATCCTGAGGCAGAACACTTACCAACACATGTCAACATTATGCAACTCTTGTGTTACATAACATACCTCCCTCCCTGGCTCGTCATATTTCTTAACCTTGAGGCAATAATTGAGCTGCGGTTGACGCCGAAAATTCTAGCACATAACCTGCTTAACTAGAGTACACTATAACCTGCTTAACTAGAGTACACTAGTAGACCGTTCACAACTAGATCAAAGTGGCTTGTCACATAAATTATGCTGGCTAAGCATGGTGTTGCAGCAAGACTTAAACTGGTTTGTTGCATTATAAAGTCCGATTACTTGTGTTGTGATGATAGCAGAGGCCAGGTTGTCTTCAGTGACCTTCATAGTCACACTAACACAGCACTTCGCCACCTCCTCACAAGATGACGTGACCACGTCCTAGTAGTTCCTTCATCTTCCTAGGATGACGTGACCACGTCCTAGTAGTTCCTTCATCTTCCTAGGATGACGTGACCACGTCCTAGTAGTTCCTTCATCTTCCTCGGATGACGTGACCACGTCCTAGTAGTTCCTTCATCTTCCTAGGATGACGTGACCACGTCCTAGTAGTTCCTTCATCTTCCTCGGATGACGTGACCACGTCCTAGTAGTTCCTTCATCTTCCTCGGATGACGTGACCACGTCCTAGTAGTTCCTTCATCTTCCTCGGATGACGTGACCACGTCCTAGTAGTTCCTTCATCTTCCTCGGATGACGTGACCACGTCCTAGTAGTTCCTTCATCTTCTTCGGATGACGTGATGACATCTTAGTAGTTCCTTCATCTTCCTCGGATGACGTGACCACGTCCTAGTAGTTCCTTCATCTTCTTCGGATGACGTGATGACATCTTAGTAGTTGCTTAATCTTCTTCAAATGGCGGTATTTTGTATAAGTAAAATTGGATACATCAGCAGTGTGCTGCTGCCTTATTATGTGATAGTTACATTGTGGGAATAAAAGCTAGTTACATTTCCCTGTTACTTTGCATCACACAGAATGGGTTAACATTCAAAGCGTTGAACTGTGTCAGCCTGAGGTGGGAGACTTCACTGGAACAGTGCGCCTAGCGTCATGTATTTCAGCAAGGGTTCATCATCCACGCCACCTTCAAAGGTTTCCTTCCAATAGAGCTAGTTATTATTACTTAAGAATTACCATCTCTCAGGATGACCTGTCTTATACACGGGAGAAATTGTTGTGAAGATTATCACCGTCATCACAGAGAGGTGGCAACAGAAATTGCACACACACACACACACACACACACACACACACACACAAGCGTGTATAACAGGAATGGAATGGATCAGGGAATACCTCACAGGGAGGCAACAACGGGTCATGGTGCGTGATGAGGTATCACAGTGGGCGCCTGTGACGAGCGGTGTACCGCAGGGGTCAGTCCTAGGACCAGTGCTATTCTTGCTATATGTGAATGACATGACGGATGGGATAGACTCAGAAGTGTCTCTTTTCGCAGATGATGTGAAATTAATGAGGAGAATCACATCGGATGAAGACCAAGCAGGACTTCAAAGTGACCTGGACAAGCTTGACATCTGGTCTAGCAACTGGCTTCTCGAATTTAACCCCACCAAATGCAAAGTCATGAAGATCGGAGAAGGGCAAAGAAGACCGCTGACAGAGTACAGGCTAGGTGGACAAAGGCTACAAACCTCAACAAAGGAGAAAGACCTTGGAGTGAGTATAACACCAAGCACGTCTCCGGAGGCACACATCAACCAGATAACCGCGGCAGCATATGGGCGACTGGCAAACTTAAGATTAGCGTTCCGTTACCTTAACAAGGAATCGTTCAAGACACTGTATACCGTATACGTCAGGCCCATACTAGAGTATGCAGCACCAGTCTGGAACCCACACCTGGTCAAGCACGTCAAGAAACTAGAGAAAGTGCAAAGGTTTGCGACAAGGTTAGTTCCACAACTCAGGGGTCTGTCTTATGAAGAAAGGCTGAGGGAAATAGGACTAACAACACTGGAGGAAAGAAGGGTCAGAGGAGACATGATAACGACATACAAAATACTGCGGGGAATTGACAAGGTAGATAGTGACAGGTTGTTTCAGAGAGGGAACACAGAAACAAGGGGACACAACTGGAAGCTGAAGACTCAGATGAGTCAAAGGGATGTCAGGAAACATTTCTTCAGCCACAGAGTAGTCAGGAAGTGGAATGGACTAGAGAATGATATAGTGGAGGCAGGAACCATACATAGTTTTAAGACAAGGTATGATAAAGCTCATGGAGCAGGGAGAGCAGAGACCCAGTAGCAGACAGCGAAGAGGCGGGGCCAGGAGCTGAGTCTCGACCCCTGCAACCACAATTAGGTGAGTACACACACACACACACTGAAGCTAGAATGATGGAGGTGGCTCTGGAAAACCTCATGTACCAACATGTAAGGGACACTACCAGAGAGAGAGAGGAGAGGATGAACCAGCAAGACTAGACCTAGTATTCACCTTGAGTAGTGCATACATTGAGGACATCACACATGAAACACCCCTCAGGACCAGTGACCATGTGGTTCTGAGCTTCGAATACATAGTAGAGTTACAAGTGGAGAGGGAAGCAGGAAGATCAAGACGACCGAAGCCAAACTACAAGACAGGAGACTACAGAGGCATAAAGAATTTCCTGCACGAGGTTCAGTGGGACAGAGCACTGGCAGGGAAGTAAGTAAATGAGATGATGCAATATGTGACAACAATATGCAAGGAAGCTGAGTGGAGGTTTGTACCCAAGGGTAACAAATAATGAGAAGGCCAGGATGAGCCCTTGGTTCACTCAAAGGTGTAGAGTGGCCAAAACCAAGTGTGCTATAGAATGGAAGAAGTATAGAAGACAAAGGACCCAGGAGAATAAGGAGAGCAGTCGTAGAGCCAGAAATTAATATGCACAGGTGAGAAGGAAGGCCCAACGACAATATGAAAATGACATAGCAGCGAAAACCAAATCTGACCCGAAGCTGTTGTACAGCCAAATCAGGAAAACAACAGTCAAGGAGCAGATAATCAGGCTGAGGAAGGAAGGAGGGGAGATCATAAGAAACGACCGAGAAGTATGTGAGGAGCTCAACACGAGATTCAAAGAAGTGTTCACAGAGGAGACAGAAGTTAGAAGTGGGGGTACACCATTAAGTGTTGGACACAATACATACAACCGATGAAGAAGTGCTAGATACCTCAAAGGCGATGGAGCGGGATAACATCTCCCATGGGTCCTGAAAGAGGGAGCAGAGGTGCTATGTGTGCCACTAACAACAATCTTCAACACATATCAAAACAGGGCGACTACCTGAGGTATGGAAGACAGAAAACGTGGTCCCAATTTTTAAAAAAGGAGACAGACACGAAGCATTAAACTACAGACCAGTGTCACTGACATGTATAGTATGCAAAGTCATGGAGATTATCAGAAGAGTGGTGGAGCACCTAGAAAGGAATGAGCTTATCAACGACAACCAGCACGATTTCAGGGATGGGAAATCCTGTGTCACAAACCTACTGGAGTTCTATGACAGGGTGACAGCAGTAAGACAAGAGAGAGAGGGTTGGGTAGATTGCGTTTTCTTGGACTGTAAGAAGGCTTTTGACACAGTTCCACACAAGAGATTAGTGCATAAGCTGGATGACCAGGCAGGGATAACAGGGAAGGCACTGCAATGGATCAGGGAATACCTGTCAGGAAGACATCAGCGAGTCATGGTACGTGACGAGGTGTCAGAGTGGGAACCTGTGACGAGTGGGGTTCCACAGGGGTCAGTCCTAGGACCGGTGCTGTTTCTGGTATGTGTGAACGACATGACGGAAGAAATAGACTCAGAAGTGACTCTGCAGATGATGTGAAGTTGATGAGAAAAATTTAATCGGACGAGAACCAGGCAGAACTACAAAGGGATCTGGACAGGCTGCAAGCCTGGTCCAGAAACTGGCTCCTGGAGTTCAATCCCACCAAGTGCAGTCATGAAGATTGGGGAAGGACAAAGAAGACCGCAGACGGAGTACAGTCTAAGGAGCCAGAGACTACAAACCTCACACAAGGAAAAGGATCTTGGGGTGAGTATAACACCGGACACATCTCCTGAGGCGCACATCAACCAAATAACTGTTGCAGCACATGGGCGCCTAGCAAACCTAAGAATAGCATTCCGACATCTCAATAAGGAATCGTTCAGGACCCTGTACAGTGTACACCGTGTATGTCAGGCCCATATTGGAGTATGCAGCACCAGTTTGGAACCCACACCTAGCCAAGCATGTAAGGAAATTAGAGAAAGTGCAAAGATTTGCAACAGTCAGTATCTCTCCAGGAGTGACAGGCTGAAGACTGGTCCCGGAGCTAAGGGGCATGTCCTACGAGGAGAGGTTAAGAGAAATCGACCTGACGACATTGCAGGACAGGAGAGATAGGGAGGATATGATAATGACATAAAATACTGAGAGGAATTGACAAGGTGGACAGAGACAGGATGTTCCAGAGATGGGACACAGCAACAAGGGGTCACAGTTGGAAGTTGAAGACTCAGATGAATCACAGGGATGTTAGGAAGTATTTCTTCAGTCACAGAGTTGTCAGGAAATGGAATAGTCTGGAAAGTGATGTAGTGGAGGCAGGATGCATACATAGCTTTAAAAGATATATAATAAAGCTGATGGAGCAGGAAGAGTGACCTAGTAGCGATCAGTGAAGAGGCGGGGCCAGGAGCTGTGACTCGATCCCTGCAACCACAACTGAGTACGCTCCCACTACCAGCCTTGCCACTACCACTACTTGGTACCATCCTTGTCCCTCCTCGCCTATATATGCTGGCCTCCTCACCAATTATAATTATAATTTTTAAAGGGCCGAACCGGTAAGCCAGCGGAAGGCCTCGGTCAGATGACCAAAAGCTCCTCCAGCTGCGGCTCATCATATGACTAAGATCAGTGTCGGGAAACACTTGTCCTGTTTCCTGACAAACCTCACCTAACTCTCTTGTGTCAGTGTGACTTTGTAAATGGTCCGACTCGGACTGAAACGTCGTCGTAATCTCTTATACGTGCGTGTTATTTGTGTTATCTTATATGATACTTGTAATCTTGTTCTCCACAGTATGTGGAAATGCTATGATCTAATTCATATAGACGTTTTATAGTTAATTTTTAAATTAAGTTCAAGAGTTCTGACTAAATTATTTATCCTAATTATATATTAATGAACTACATGTGTTGTTTTCTTTTGTAACTTTCTGACACGTTTATGACTTGAAGCGAAGCTGTGGGGGTAAGGTTTCTGTCCTGCTCAGTAGATGGAAGCTCGCTTGGATGCTTAATAGGGTTTAAATCCTATCTACCACACGAGTGTCATTTATGCTGCCTGTCAACTGTTCACCACCAATGAAAAATACTTTAGTGCCTAAAATAAAGATTAGATTAAATTCCCAGCTGCATATATACCGAGAGACACACCTTTCATGTGTATATCCTTGTGTCAAGCCATTGTTTATCATGTTAAGTACGAAATATCACCTTAAGGGGCACATACGTTCCCCAGTCTTCTAATAACATGTTCATTTTTCCACTATAATCTACCTTGTCCATAATTAATATCGCATTTGCTTTGTCTGTTTCGTAAGTTGAAGTCCAGGATCTTTGCTTAATTCTTTGAGGACAGTTTGTGTTGTAGCTTCGCTCACACCTCTGCAACACAATTGTCCTCAAAGATTTGTTAAGTTACGCCATGAATTAAGAAACATCCTGGACTTCACCTTACTAAACAAAGCAAATGCGATAGTAATTATGGAGAAGATAGATTATAGTAATGTGGTTGTGTAATATTTCACAAAGTATATAATGACGCAACCTTCAGTGACATTCCTTGGATAACTATATCAAAACATGTTATTTGGTATCATGAGGTTAGATAACCTTTTATCAAATCTTGTCATTTTCTCTCAAAAAAATCGATATATGTTTGCCTCGAGGAGGTTCTTTTTGGCCGCCATAACTATGGCTAAAAGTCCCTAGATGGTCACATACAATTTTCTGGTGTATATATAAGTTCTCTTCCGAGTGTAACATATACCATTTATATAACAACAACAACATCAACAACAACAATAATAATCGTGAGGTAGCCTTGAATTTTGTTGATAGACATTGCATGGTTATTTTTAAAAGGTAAATGTTCAACATATAACAGTATAACTGTAAATAGCCACGGTAAGCTTGGAGCTATTTTATAATATATTTGTTATAATCTGTTATGGTTTTGCTTGCGTTGAAGACCTTTGTGTGATGTAGCTTTGTGTGATGTAGCTATGTGTGATGTAGCTTTGTATCATGTAGCTTTGTATCATGTAGCTTTGTATCATGTAGCTTTGTATCATGTAGCTTTGTATCATGTAGCTTTGTATCATGTAGCTTTATGTGTGAATGTAGCTTTGTATCATGTAGCTTTGTATCATGTAGCTTTGTATCATGTAGCTTTGTATCATGTAGCTTTGTATCATGTAGCTTTGTATCATGTAGCTTTGTATCATGTAGCTTTGTATCATGTAGCTTTGTATCATGTAGCTTTGTATCATGTAGCTTTGTATCATGTAGCTTTGTATCATCATGTAGCTTTGTATCATGTAGCTTTGTATCATGTAGCTTTGTATCATGTAGCTTTGTATCATGTAGCTTTGTATCATGTAGCTTTGTATCATGTAGCTTTGTATCATGTAGCTTTGTATCATGTAGCTTTGTATCATGTAGCTTTGTGTAATGTAGCTTTGTATCATGTAGCTTTGTATCATGTAGCTTTGTATCATGTAGCTTTGTATCATGTAGCTTTGTATCATGTAGCTTTGTGTAATGTAGCTTTGTATCATGTAGCTTTGTATCATGTAGCTTTGTATCATGTAGCTTTGTATCATGTAGCTTTGTATCATGTAGCTTTGTGTAATGTAGCTTTGTATCATGTAGCTATGTATCATGTAGCTTTGTATCATGTAGCTTTGTGTAATGTAGCTTTGTATCATGTAGCTTTGTATCATGTAGCTTTGTATCATGTAGCTTTGTATCATGTAGCTTTGTGTAATGTAGCTTTGTATCATGTAGCTTTGTATATGTAGCTTTGTATCATGTAGCTATGTATCATGTAGCTTTGTATCATGTAGCTTTGTGTAATGTAGCTTTGTATCATGTAGCTTATCATGTACTTTATCATGTAGCTTTGTATCATGTAGCTTTGTATCATGTAGCTTTGTGTAATGTAGCTTTGTATCATGTAGCTATGTATCATGTAGCTTTGTATCATGTAGCTTTGTGTAATGTAGCTTTGTATCATGTAGCTTTGTATCATGTAGCTTTGTATCATGTAGCTATGTATCATGTAGCTTTGTATCATGTAGCTTTGTGTAATGTAGCTTTGTATCATGTAGCTTTGTATCATGTAGCTTTGTATCATGTAGCTTTGTGTAATGTAGCTTTGTATCATGTAGCTATGTATCATGTAGCTTTGTATCATGTAGCTTTGTGTAATGTAGCTTTGTATCATGTAGCTTTGTATCATGTAGCTTTGTATCATGTAGCTTTGTATCATGTAGCTTTGTGTAGTGTAGCTTAGCAGTTTCGTGTTGTTTTCGTTGTTGTTTGAAGTACTCTGTTTGGATTCAATTAACATTGACCTATCTTGTTAAAAACGTCGTTCAGAAATGAGGCAGTTTGAGCATGTTAGACATACTGGTTAACTTAATAGTACTTAGGGTCACAGTGATCAAGTGACCTGACTTACACATCAGGAAACCTGACCTACACATCAAGAGACCTGCACTATACACAAATGCAGTACAAAACTATCCTTTTTCCACCGTGTGGATGTTTTGTACCATCTCTCTCCAACTAATCCACATATTCTAGGTAAAACTAGACATTGATCCGTTCTAAAATTGCTAATGATCAAAGACAAAGTGAAACGTCGTATTGTTTCATCTCTAATTTCTGGGTTAATTGTTAATTATTGCAGCCAGGTAATTGTTGTGACTTGTGTACTGCACGTTACTTCTCAGGATCGCCGCATATCACAAATGTTTACCTTTGCAGAGGATTCTCGTCTGAATGGAAAATATTTCTTCGCCAGATGTCGTATCGTAGGCTATTTCTGTGCGGTTCTTTCCTAAATTAGCTGGAGTGACTGGAATGTCTGTGTGGTTGCCTTCAGCGCTGCCCTTCAACGTAATAACTATCAGATCCACTCCCAGTCTAGATACACACACACCTCAGACTGTGCGTGCCGGTGTGCGTATGTATGTCAGTGTGAATTCTGCAGTAAAGTGAACGTTGGGGATCAAGTTTAGTTGGGGTTGGTGGGTGATAGAGACGGCAGTCAGTGAGAGTGAAACGTATGCCAATTTATCGGTGTTCACCCATCAGTCAATAGGTACCTGGGTGCTAATTTCATTGCACCTGCTGCCAATGTTCACTTAGCAGTAAACAGGTATCAAAGTACTAATTTCATTACACCTACTGTCAGTGTTCAGCTAGCAGAAACTAAAAGTCTTGGCGCTAATCGACTGTTTTGGAAAGAAGATGGAAGGACAACGGAAATAAGCCACTATGCTCGACTTTCTTTAGGTTATCCTGCGTTAATAACTCCAGGGTCACTAACCAGAAGAAAGTCTACATTTACCCAAGTTAACGTTAAAGTGACGCTGATGATGTTAAAGTGACACTTATGATTAATGGATGGTCCGTAGCCTAGTTTCACCCAGTCAATTTACAAAACATTTTAGGCCTCAAATTTACCGTTATAATTTGTCGCATTTATTATTATTAATGCAATATTTTGTGATATAATACACGTAAAACGTGTTGTTGATAATGTAGAAATACTTATTACTAACGTTCAGTATGTAAATAGTAAATAACAGTATTGATAATTGCTTCAGTGTGCAATTTTGTCTGGAGTTAGGCTTGCTGGGGCGAGCAATCATCGTCCTTATTGTAGACTGCTTATTTACTGGTAGAAATTGGCAGTCAGTGAATAACAATGATAAAGTAATGATGATAGTAACAATGATAGTAAATTAATATGAGTGTATAACTCGTAATTTGGCATTTATTCAGAGTTTTTGAATGGTTGTTAAACAGAATTTGACTTTTAGGACTATGATAAAATATAAGCGAAGTATACGTAGTGGAAAATACAAGTCATAATGCAGTGGCTGGAACAATGCACAGAGATGAATAAGACATATGTGCAACACCTGGGTAAGACACATGAGCAGCACCTAGGTAAGATAATGTGCAACACCTGGGTCTTCTTACGGGGGGAGTCAAGCCAGCCAGTAACTTCGTCGCTCCAGTAGAGAGAATAATACTGGAGATGGTGGAAGACAAGAAGTAGTGTGAGATGATGTCTCACCCTTGATGAATCAGTTGGAGACGTGGAAGACAAGAAGTAGTCTGAGATGACTGATCATTCAGCCTTGAACGGCGGTGTTCAGTATTTATATGTCTGAAGTATGTTGAAAATGATATAAAATACCGATAAGTTGGTGAGTAAGACTCATGCTTCAGCTCGTTCCAACCCATTGCTGAGTGACTGACCGCCTCAGATACTATTGTTCTCACACTGATTACATCATATTTACTTCGCATGCTGCCTCTGTATTTGACTGAAGAAGTCTACTGTGTAGGCGAAACGTTTAAACAATAGATACGCAACTGTTGCACATGTGTCTTATTCATTGTGTCTGAAGTACATGCCTGATGGTAGAGACTTATATATAGTGGTGACAGTATTTTTAACCCGTAGGATTAGCCACCCAGGATAACCCAAGAAAGTCAATGCATCAGCGAGGACTGTCTGTCTTATTTCCATTGAGGTCCACACCAGTCAAGTTAACACCCAGGTACCTACTTACTGCTAAGTAAACAGGGACAGCAGGTGCAAGGAAACCGCCCAACATTTCCACCCGTGTCCGGAATCGAACCACGGACACTCTGTGTGAGGCAAAGCGTTGCCAACCAAGCCACGGGACACCACATGTGCCCATCCCCGGGCATCTACACGGTCATTTTCATTCATTCTTTACGTTTTCCACTGTCTCCAGTATTATTCTCTCTAGTAGACTAATAAAGCCTCTGGTGGGGGAAACGTCTCCAGTATTATTCTCTCTAGTAGACTAATGAAGCCTCTGGTGGGGGAAACGTCTCCAGTATTATTCTCTCTAGTACACTAATGAAGCCTCATGTGCCTTATTCTTGTGTTTGTCGGTTCTGTATAAGATTATATATATAATTGGCAACTAACTTACAGTTTAGAAATGGGGAACTAGATGAGAGTAGAAAATTACGTGTATGAAATGTTTAACGATAATAAGAAAGTAAACATATGTGTATATAATGTTTAACGATGATAATGACGCGATATCTAGGTGTATGTGATGTTTAACGATGATAATGACGCGATATCTAGGTGTATGTGATGTTTAACGATAATAATGACGCGATATCTAGGTGTATGTGATGTTTAACGATAATAATGAAGCGATATCTAGGTGTATGTGATGTTTAACGATAATAATGACGCGATATCTAGGTGTATGTGATGTTTAACGATAATAATGACGCGATATCTAGGTGTATGTGATGTTTAACGATAATAATGAAGCGATATCTAGGTGTATGTGATGTTTAACGATAATAATGAAGCGATATCTAGGTGTATGTGATGTTTAACGATAATAATGAAGCGATATCTAGGTGTATGTGATGTTTAACGATAATAATGACGCGATATCTAGGTGTATGTGATGTTTAACGATAATAATGACACGATATCTAGGTGTATGTGATGTTTAACGATAAATAAAGGGAAAACTTCATGTATGTAACATTTAACGTGAAGTTGTGTTAGTGGTTGGTGATGTGGTCGACCAGGACTTAGTGGTTGGTGATGTGGTCGACCAGGACTTAGTGGTTGGTGATGTGGTCGACCAGGACTTAATGGTTGGTGATGTGGTCGACCAGGACTTAGTGGTTGGTGATGTGGTCGACCAGGACTTAATGGTTGGTGATGTGGTCGACTAGGACTTAGTGGTTGGTGATGTGGTCGACCAGGACTTAGTGGTTGGTGATGTGGTCGACCAGGACTTAATGGTTGGTGATGTGGTCGACCAGGACTTAATGGTTGGTGATGTGGTCGACCAGGACTTAATGGTTGGTGATGTGGTCGACCAGGACTTAGTGGTTGGTGATGTGGTCGACCAGGACTTAATGGTTGGTGATGTGGTCGACCAGGACTTAATGGTTAGTGATGTGGTCGACCAGGACTTAATGGTTGGTGATGTGGTCGACCAGGACTTAATGGTTGGTGATGTGGTCGACCAGGACTTAATGGTTGGTGATGTGGTCGACCAGGACTTAGTGGTTGGTGATGTGGTCGACCAGGACTTAATGGTTGGTGATGTGGTCGACCAGGACTTAGTGGTTGGTGATGTGGTCGACCAGGACTTAATGGTTGGTGATGTTGTCGACCAGGACTTAGTGGTTGGTGATGTGGTCGACCAGGACTTAATGGTTGGTGATGTGGTCGACCAGGACTTAGTGGTTGGTGATGTGGTCGACCAGGACTTAGTGGTTGGTGATGTGGTCGACCAGGACTTAGTGGTTGGTGATGTGGTCGACCAGGACTTAATGGTTGGTGATGTGGTCGACCAGGACTTAGTGGTTGGTGATGTGGTCGACCAGGACTTAGTGGTTGGTGATGTGGTCGACCAGGACTTAATGGTTGGTGATGTGGTCGACCAGGACTTAGTGGTTGGTGATGTGGTCGACCAGGACTTAGTGGTTGGTGATGTGGTCGACCAGGACTTAGTGGTTGGTGTGTGGTCGACCAGGACTTAGTGGTTGGTGATGTGGTCGACCAGGACTTAGTGGTTGGTGATGTGGTCGACCAGGACTTAGTGGTTGGTGATGTGGTCGACCAGGACTTAGTGGTTGGTGATGTGGTCGACCAGGACTTAGTGGTTGGTGATGTGGTCGACCAGGACTTAGTGGTTGGTGATGTGGTCGACCAGGACTTAGTGGTTGGTGATGTGGTCGACCAGGACTTATGGTTGGTGATGTGGTCGACCAGGACTTAGTGGTTGGTGATGTGGTCGACCAGGACTTAGTGGTTGGTGATGTGGTCGACCAGGACTTAGTGGTTGGTGATGTGGTCGACCAGGACTTAGTGGTTGGTGATGTGGTCGACCAGGACTTAGTGGTTGGTGATGTGGTCGACCAGGACTTAGTGGTTGGTGCTCATCTTAGGTGGCCTGAGTAGGAGAAATTTGTATTGGTAATAGTTTAAGTACTGGGGATAATGTTTTCATTGATAACTGTTATAGATCACCATATACCAGCTCTCGTATGTATCCCTCTTATAACTGTTATGGATCGCGATCGGCTCATATCCTCTATAACTGTTATGGATCAGCAGATACGAGCTCTCGTATGTATCCCTCTTATAACTGTTATGGATCAGCAGATACGAACGCTCGTATGTATCCCTCTTATAACTGTTATGGATCAGCAGATACGAGCTCTCGTATGTATCCCTCTTATAACTGTTATGGATCAGCAGATACGAGCTCTCGTATGTATCCCTCTTATAACTGTTATGGATCAGCAGATACGAACGCTCGTATGTATCCCTCTTATAACTGTTATGGATCAGCAGATACGAGCTCTCGTATGTATCCCTCTTATAACTGTTATAGATCAGCAGATACGAACGCTCGTATGTATCCCTCTTATAACTGTTATGGATCAGCAGATACGAGCTCTCGTATGTATCCCTCTTATAACTGTTATGGATCAGCAGATACGAACGCTCGTATGTATCCCTCTTATAACTGTTATGGATCAGCAGATACGAACGCTCGTATGTATCCCTCTTATAACTGTTATGGATCAGCAGATACGAGCTCTCTACACCTATTGCTAGACATAACGAGGGCAAGTTCCTGGGCCTTCACCTTGACAGCAGCCTGAAATTCAGCACCCATATCCAACACATAACAAAGAAAGTGTCCAAAACTGTGGGGATCCTCTCTAAGATACGGTATTATGTACCACAATCAGCCCTACTCACACTATACTACTCACTCATCTATCCCTACCTCACATATGCCATTTGTGCATGGGGATCAACAGCAATTACCCACCTAAAGCCAATAATAACCCAACAAAAAGCCGCAGTAAGAATTATCACACAATCCAACGCTAGGCAGCACACCCCCCCACTCTTCAAAGACCTAAACCTACTCACTGTTCAGAACATCCATACTTACTACTCTGCTATCTACATTTATAGAACCATTAATTCCAACTTTAACCCTGAGCTAAAACACTTTCTTGACAGTTGTGACAGGACCCATAGACATAATACCAGACATAAACATCTCTTTGACATTCCCCGTGTCCGACTAAATCTATACAAAAATTCAATGCGCATAAAAGGGCCTAAAATCTGGAACTCCCTGCCTGAAAACTCTAGAACTGCAGACACAACCTCCATTTTCAAAAGCACCGTTAAAAAACATCTTATCTCACTTACGCACCCAACCGGTAGTTAACCATACGAAAACTACTTTATCTTGCACATATCCACAGCAAAATACACTTATTGATATCTGTGATTCTCCTTAATTTGCACATTACTAACCACAGCAAAATACACTTATTGATATCTGTGATTCCCTTAATTTGCACAGTTCCAACCAAAATTCTAATACAACTATTGCTCCATAATACTTAAGCTAGTCATAAGTTTGCCTAAGATACTCCAATATAGAATCTATATTATGCCAATATATCACCTTTATCATTAATATATAAACTAATTGCTAACTTTTTATACTAATTGTTAAATTCTCAATGTTTAAATTCCAGTACCTAAATTTTGTAAACCTAACCTTACAATCTGTATATCCATTGTATAGCTATTGAGTAAGACCTATCATAAGACTGCCTGAAAAGCCTAGGCATACCTAGGCATATTATTGGCCATCTTGTAATATCAACTTTAATGTATAACTATAAGTACCCCCCACCTTGTATTACATGAAATAAAGGATTGAATAACTGTTATGGATCAGCAGATACGAGCTCTCGTATGTATCCCTCTTATAACTGTTATGGATCAGCATATACGAACGCTCGTATGTATCCCTCTTATAACTGTTATAGATCACCATGTACGAGCTCTCGTATGTATCCCTCTTATAACTGTTATGGATCAGCATATACGAGCTCTCGTATGTATCCCTCTTATAACTGTTATGGATCAGCAGATACGAGCGCTCGTATAAATCCCTCTTATTTTCCTTTATTGTCAGGTAGAAATCTTGCAATAACCATAACAAGGTTAAGTAGTATTAGTTTTGTCCTCTAATATGATGGGTGAACGTGTGTACAACAGTCTCAACCATGGACCCCGACAAGCCATTTATGGGCTTCGTGTTTATCATAGAGTAAACCATACACATTTTTTGTGCGTGGTGACAAGTCAGGTCTGCCCTAAACCGCTTTCTGTGTGTTGCCTTAGTGACAGTGAGTGCCGGAAGGCTTCTCTCATCCTTGATGTTAGCTCAGTAATTACAAACAGCAAATTATCTCAGTAATTACAAGTTGAAGCTTTGAATTAGGACCCAGATGTGCAAGTTGCTTCCGAGATTGTAGCATGAATGTATAAAGAACTTTCACGGCAAACATAAGTACGATAAGGCACCTAAATTACTGGGAACGGTTGAAGGTTCTTGATCTGTATTCCCTGGACCGCATGCGAGAGAAATACATGATAATATACACTTGGAAAATCCTAGAGGGATCAGTACCAAACTTGCACACGAAAATCACTCCCTATTGAAGCAAAAGACTCGGCAGGAGATGCAACATCCCCCCAATGAAAAGCAGGGGTGCCAGGAGTACACTGAGAGACAACACAATAAGAGTCCGGGGGCCAAGACTGTTCAACTGCCTCCCAGCATACATAAGGGGGATTACTAATAGACCCCTGGCTGTCTTCAAGAAGGCACTGGACAGGCAGCTAAAGTCAGTACCTGACCAACCGAGCTGTGGTTCGTACGTCAGTTTGCGTGCGGCCAACAGTAACAGCCTGGTTGATCAGACCCTGATCCACCACGAAGCCTGGTCTCAGACCGAGCCGCGGGGGCGTTGACCTCCGAAACCCTCTCCAGGTAAACTCCAGGTAATGACCTGTTGAATGGTTTGTGTGAGAGGTGAGGGTAGGAGGTCATGTCTCTACCCAGGTGGCAGTCTTGCCTTCACTCAACTATCGTCTTTTTACTGACTTCCTATTATCCTCCTTTACCCTCTTATCACCCCTTCAGATGACCATAATAATAATATATCATCATCATCCTTCAACACTGCAAACAATCCTCACTCGACCCCCTCCCCACTATTTAGTGCAATTATAAAGTACACTGCAGTGTCACATATTGGTAACATTAAGTGTCAAGGAAGTGCTCCATGAACGTCCACACGAGGGTAAAGACTATGACAGACGCTGTCACTTCCTTCATTTAGAAATCAATGTCAGTCATTAATGCCGCGGTCTACCTTGACACAAAGAACAAGGTACTTGAATCCCGAGGATGGGAAACTGACTCTCAGTGTATGCTCACAGAGAGAGACATCTCTTGGTGTCTGTGGCTTGAATCTATCAGTTGTGGTGTGTTGTCCGTCAGGAAGCAGGAAGGTGTCTCCTGACACGGGTCTCTGGCAGATAATAACCGGGTGAGTGGTGGAACACGGGTCTCTGGCAGATAATAACCGGGTGAGTGGTGGAACACGGGTCTCTGGCAGATAATAACCGGGTGAGTGGTGGAACACGGGTCGCTGGAAGATAATAACCGGGTGAGTGGTGGAACACGGGTCTCTGGCAGATAATAACCGGGTGAGTGGTGGAACACGGGTCGCTGGCAGATAATAACCGGGTGAGTGGTGGAACACGGGTCTCTGGCACATAATAACCGGGTGAGTGGTGGAACATCCCTACCATACTTCCTCTACATTTTACACCATATACAATCAAAGTATTAACACATAGTGTCCTAAGATGGTTCCATATGCTATACAAGTAACGATAAAAGTAACTTTTTACAACGTAATTAAAGATTAAGCTAATTAACACTGTCACGTAGCTATTATTTAATGATTCATGTGTTACGACAGATTATACACCTTAATATTTTGCCACCGGATACATCAGTTAACCTTCAGCTGCTATAATAATGCAAGAAGCTGTAATAATGTTTAAAATTCAGCATATGTCACTCATATGTGTCAGCTATACACGTGTCAGTCGCGTCTTAACGTGTCTGATCCCTTCATATAATAACACTAACCATATCTTGAGGTTTGTTGCTTGACTCTTCCCGTGGGTCTTCCTCAGAGCACCATTGGAGGAGTCTCTCTTGATGTTATTATATTTATCAAGGGAGGTCTCCTGACACGAGTCTTAATTATGTAGTAACTTGTTCAGGAGTGTTGTTGGTCCTCTAGTGAGCCAGTGACAAGAAGCAGCCATTGATGTGTGTTGCTGTAGACTGTGGTGTCTATTAACATTGATGGTTGCATGAAGCAACCATTGATGTGTGTTGCTGTAGACTGTGGTGTCTACTAACATTGATGGTTGCATGAAGCAACCATTGATGTGTGTTGCTACAGACGGTAACATTTTAGTATGAAAACATTTGCATCACCATGGAGGGGCTTTGTCAACTCATTGTATTGTCTTCACAGAAAAATGTTATAAGCCGCATTGTGCGTTATTTACATATTGTCGGTATCCTCTACTATTGTATTACCATTGGTTGTTATTGTTCTGGTGTTTTGTAAGCTATCGTATCTTGGACGATGTGACCACTGAGATACTGTTATTGACCACCTAGATAATGTTATTGACCTGGTGTCGTATTTTTAAGATATTTTCAGAAACATAACTGGTAGGCTAGACAAGGTACTTGGCAATGTTACTGGTGGTTTTGAGTGTCATAAGAATTGTTTCAGCTTTCCTTCTGCAATTTTGAATAATAAAGAATCGCTTTTTTTTCTCGATTGAGGTTTGTAGTCTCTCTATTCTTAGTCTGTCTTCCGTACCAGGTCTTCTTTCTCCTTCCCCAGTTACTATAGCTTTGCACATGCTGGGGTTCAAGTGTAATAACCACCTGTCTGACCATTCCTGCAGTCTGTTCGGATTCTTTTGTAGTCTTACTCTATATTCTATGTATGTATTTTGCATTTGTTTGCTTTATGTTGTCATCACACAAGGATACGCAGGAATATTTCACCTGTCTTGTTGTTTACGTATATCAGAAAGAGTACTGGTCCCAGCATGGACCTTGTGGAATACCGCTCTTCATGTGCGATCATCTTAACGCATCTTCCCGGTCTATCACTCGGTACATTTCCCTTTATCCATGATTATTTTTCAAGTTTGCAAACTAGTTTCATGTGGGAAATACTGTCGTATGCCTTTCAATCCAAAATTATGAAGCTCAGCTGTTGTGGTAGTTAGTGGCTCAGGAAACAGTGTCTGCTGACACATCACAAGAAGAGCCGTCAAGTAGTTACTGGCCTACCCCAGCTAGGTTTCACACCTAGCTGTGTCCTAAGATGGTGATACTTTTTACGAGTATCCTAAAATCTTTGTGTAGCGGTGATTGTTTACAAGTGAAATGCGGCCTTTGATGACCTACGTCCAGTCGATAATCTTTAAACCTATGGAATTAATCTGTTAGCCGGATATGGGAGACTTCATTTGTGTGATGAAGATTTAGTCAGGCATTACTTCATGGGCTCGAGTGATGGTATAAGAGAGGACAATATTAATATCTTTTGTTCCCACCATGTAACTCTCATATAGAAGAGTGTATGCACACACTGCGGTGTTCCCACAGTGTAACATATAGAAGAGTGTATGCACACACTGCGGTGTTCCCACCGTGTAACATATAGAAGAGTGTAGGCACACACTGCGGTGTTCCCATTACGAGTATTCTAAGTTTAGTTTAAATGAAAAAACAAGCAGATTTTGGTTTGTTTTAATATAGAACCTTGACACCGTGCCTGAGTGGCGCTGCTGACGTCAATGAGATGGCAGTTGCGTGAGTGTCTGCTCCAGTAACCTTAACCTTCGAAACAAGAGTTCAAGCAGCTTGCTCAGTGTGACCTTTGCCTTCAGCAGGGTCACGAGGTGGGGAGGATCATGTCAAGAACACTACACTAGGCCTATGGACCATGCTAAGCTGGTCCTACTCAAACTCAGCCATATGAATTTGAAATAGAAACTAGTTCAATGTTGTGCTTTACCAACAAGGTGTAGTGTTGCCTTAGCACTCCTGTTACTTATACTTTGTGATATAAAGTCAGTGTGTTAGTTGCCAACACTTGTGCACTGTTGCTTTGGATTTAAATTCCAGCTAACAGGGTCTCCTCTGCTTTTTTTGTCCGGTTTTGATAAAGCTCTATATTATTCAGTTTATAAGTGATGTGCCCAATTTTACCCCCCACAGCTTAGGGTCTTGCATTTTTTCACGTTAAACTACATCTACCAATTTTCCCAATATGACATTAATCAACCCATTTTGAAGCTTCGTGATGTTATACTCAGCATATATATGGCGGCCTGCATGTGTGTGTCGTGTTGGTGTTCACTCATACTGGTCGTTGATGTAGATTATAAACAAGTTGGCGAACGCTGCTAATTGTGGACCGCCAATTGTGATTGGTCCCCCATTCTAATTTTTGTCTCATTTATGGAAACTTTGTTGTCACGATTAAGGAGATGAGTTCTTCGTCAGCATTCGGTGTGAACTCTGCCTAAAATTTATTTGTTGACTTAAAATATATTGTGCAAGATCCTCACTCCTCCACCATTAGACCTTTTCACTTGATGGTAAACATTATTTTTGCAGTGTTATGATAATTTCTCAGTTTTTATTACTTATGCATTGCTCTTCCCTTAATATTTATATTTATTGTCAATCAATAATTAAGGTTATGTCTGAGGTTTTATATTTTTTCCACTAAACATTTGTTTTATGGTTTGGCTGTTGGTACCTTCCTACAGCCTTGCTCACAGCAGCTATCAACAGATGCTGAGGTAGACTGGCACTTGTTCCCTCTAACAATTGTGACAACGATTGTTTCTGGCAACTAGGCCACAACAACCCCAGAGCCTGATAGGTTCATCAGTGCAGCAGTGACATAGTGTTCACAGGGCTGGAACACAGGTCAGTACTCAGCAACAATACCCTAGACAACGGTAAACAAGAAAGGAAACCACAGGTTCAACAGAACTGACTGGAGTATTACTGTGATTATGTTAGAGAACCTGGGACAACCCAGGAACACCTCCAATACTTGTAGCCTGGCACTTTAGTCTTCTAAATACTGTACCACTGAAGCTCAACAAACAAACATAGGAAGTTCACACTAGAAGGAACCACCAGTGGATGCTTTCAGGGGCTCCTAAGGTGGGCGTGGGCCTGCAAGTGGGCGGCACCCACACGCCCATAGCCAGGCGTCGTCATTACAAGGGCGTGGAAGTGGACGGCACCCACACGCCCACAGCCAGGTGTGGTCATCAACAAGGACACGACCTGGGTTGGCGTCACCTCGTCGCTGCTTGACCACAACCTCTTCCCTGACCACTGCATCTGCAGAAGTATTACCAGAAGTATTTCCTACCTAAAATTTAAACCGTGAGTGAGTATTAACCAGTAATACGCTGCGTATTTTGACCTTAAAAATGATTTGCTACGAAAGTTTCGAGCAGTGAGCGAACACTAAGCAACACTTGCTTGCGTCTCTTATCATAAAGAAAATTCGTCTGAAAATTTCGAGGCAGTTCCAGCCTCGTGTGTTCACGGTGTGTGTGTAGGTTAGACCTCATTTAAACTGAAGGAGAGAGGAGTGTGAAGTGACCCTTGACCTGGGTCATGTCACTGCCAGGAAGACGAAGCTCCCCTCATCTCACCCCCACCTTCACTTACGGTGGGAGTCGCCTCGCCCAGTACGCCCGCTTCTCCCACGGTAAGTCTCACTCCTCTATATTCGATAGTTCGTCCATTAAATTTTGAGGTTGATCAAGAGAAACTTTCTCAAAATAACCAACAAAAAACAAAGTCAAGAATGGCTTTATGAAACTATCACTCACATTATCACTATCATGCCAGAGGTGCGCCGATATTCTCACCCCTTCTTCAGAGTGCAGTCGCTGTACTTCCCACCTCCGGGACTCAAGTTCGGCTAACCGGGTTCCCTGAATCCTTTCATAAATGTTACCTTGCTTACACTCCAACAGCACGTCACGTCATAAAATCTACTTGTCTCCACTCACTGCTATCTAACACGCTCACAAACGCATGCTATATTTCTCAGTCCCTCGCTTGTAAAACCTTTACTCCCTCCCTCCAATCTTTCCCAAGATGACCCCTATCCCACCTTCCCTCATCTATAGATTTATACACCCTCCAAGTCATCTTATATTGACCCAGCCTCTCTAACTGTCCAAACCACCTCAATAACCCCTCCTCAGCCCTCTTGGATAATACTTTTAGTAACCCCGCACCTCCTCATAATTTCCAGACTATGAAATCTCTGCTTAATATTTACAGCACAAATTACCCTCAGACATATCTCGCTGCCTCTTCCAGCCTCCTCCTCGCTGCAACATTCACAACCCATGCTTCACACCCATATAAGAGTATTGGTACCATAAGTTCCCCCTTTTTGCCTCCATGGATAACATTCATTGTTTCGACAAGTGTCTCAATGCACCACCCACCTTTTTCCCCTCGTAAATTCTTTAGTTCACCTCGTCTTTCATAGACCAATCCTCCGACAAATCACCTCACAAATACTTGTACACTTCCTCCATACTCCCTCCTCCCACTCTGATATCAAGTCTTTCATTATCAAATATTTTTATTTCCTTCTTTTATATACCTTCCCATAGTCTTCCAGCAACCTTTGCAACTTGTCTTCAGAATCTCTCAGAAGCACCGTGTCATCGGCAAACAGCAACTGTAACTCTCACTCTGTATTATATTATTTATCCTTTAATCGCACACTTCTCCACAACACCCTAGCATTCACTACTTTTACAACTCCATCTATAAATATTTTAAACAACCATTTTAAACAAAATTGTCAAAGGGTTAATTTTACTGGAAAGCAATTTCCCTTTCTCTACATAAGAGATAAGATTTTCTTCGGATTTTTAACCCCGGAGGGTTAGCCACCTAGGATAACACAAGAAAGTCAGTGCGTCATCGAGGACTGTCTTATTTCCATTGGGGTCCTCAATCTTGTCCCCCAGGATGCGACCCACACGAGTCGACTAACACCCAGGTACCTATTTGCTGCTAGGTGAACATGACAACAGGTGTAAGGAAACACGTCGAAATGTTTCCACCCCGCCGGGAATCGAACCCGGGCCCTCCGTGTGTGAAGCGAGAGCATTAGCCACCAGGCCACCGTGAGCCTCAATATCCTTAAAAAATCTCTTAACTGATTTAACCTACCATCTCTTCCATATATATTACTTTTCTGTGACCTTATATAGCAGCTTGTGGGACATGATAACAACGTATAAAATACTGAGAGGAATTGACAAGGTTAGTTACCATTTTGTCCTAGGCACATGTCGATTTGACACTAGGCCTGTTGTATGTATGTGTGTGAGTGTGTGTGTGTGTAAGGAAACACTTCGAAATGTTTCCGCCCCGTCGGGAATAGAACCCGGGCCCTCCGTGCGTTAAGCGAGAGCTTTACCACTAGGCCACCGGGTAGACAGGGCTCGAATATTTCAGAGATGGGATACAGGAACAAGGGGCCATAATTGGAAGCTGAAAACCCAGATGAGTCATAGGGATGTTAGGAAGTATTTCTTTAGCCTTAGAGTTGTCAGGAAGTGGAATAATCTGGAGAGTGAAGTAGTGGAAGCAAGTTCCATACATAACTTTAAGAAGAGGTATGATAAAGCTTATGGAGCAGGGAGAGTGATTTAGTATCGACCAGTGAAGAGGCGGGGCCAAGAGTGATGAATCGACCCCTGCAACCACATACTATAGGTGAGTACATATTAATTTAGCACGTACCATAAATATATTAAGCAGTAACCGTTCATTCGCAGTAGATTCGTTTTCTATCTCTATTTACCTTACTCGTTTTCTATCTTACATTAGGTCGCTAACTCTTACAAAAATATTCTCTTGTTGCCTAGTTTACATCAATGACATACTACTACATAGAAAGCCGCTTATTATACAGGGCATTTCGGCAAATTAGGTCAATTACCATTATAGTTACCCCTACATTACTACTACTACCATAGTTACCCCTACATTATCACTACCACCATAGTTACCGCTACACTGCCACATTGTGAAGCCCCACTTGTTACAAATACCCACTGTAAAACCTCTTCTTGGAGGTGTCAGTGGATCATGACACTGTAGCAATATTCCCTGTTATTCCTATTGGTTCCTCAAGTTTTTATGTCTTGTGTGGCACGGTGTCAAGTGCCTTCTTGCAGTCCACCCATCCCTCCGTCTCCTGCCTTACTTGTTACTTTATCACAGAGCTCCAGGTTTGTGCTTTCCCATCTCTAAACCCATTGTGGTTATTGTTTAAACTACCTTTCTCCTAGTGCTTCACTACTCTTTTTCTAATTATCTTCATTACCTCACATATTATATATGTCAACGGTACTGCTCTGTAGTCTAATACTCCTCTCTCTCTCTTCCCTGTCTTAAATACTGGGAATGTATTTGCTCTGTTCCAGATCTCTGACAGTTGTCCCAGACACTTCGACTTGGAGATGTTTCCCTGGTGATTCAGACAATGCTTCTCCTCCTCTTATATAAACTCCAGAGTGACACTGTCAAGTCCCATTGCTTGTGATGTGTCCAGCTCACACCGAAGTTCCTTGTGTGTTACGTTCAATACCTGATAGTATACTGTTTCTCTTTGACTCTCTTACTACTTCTACTGAGAACACCTCTTTAAATCGTTTGTTCAGCCTCTTATAGAGACTTCCTTCTCATTTCTTGTGAGTTCTCATTTATCTTCAGTGTTTTAACTTGCTCCTTTACTGCCATCATTCTTTTGATATGAATGTGTTGCGGTTTGGGTTTAATTTGCCTTTCATCCCTTTGTTATTCTTAAATTGCAACTCAACTCTTTCTTTTATTCTTTACTTTTGCGTATTCGTTTCTGGTTCTTCCATATTCAGTTCTTCGCTTTCTGTAGTTCAAATTTTTCAATTTAAATTTTGTCTTCTGTGCGTCTTTGCTTCAACTACTTCCTTTCTCTATTCTGACCATTGCCTCTGTGTTTTCTAGGGATGAATTCCCGACACTTGAATTTGTCCATGATTGTAACCATGTATAAACGTAAGTAAATAAATTTACTTACATGATTCATTACCTTTGTAACTTGTGAGTTCATTACTTTCGTAACTTGCTCAGCTATCAAAACTTTGAGGCCCAGTCCCTGGACCCATTATGTACCTCTGTAATCTTTTGACTACCGCTCACAGGATGGGTATGGTGTGCATAATAAATATATTAAACTAACTAAATTTCTAGCTGATTACTCATTATCTTCTTAGTTGAGCTTCTTTCTAGTTCCTTTCCACAATGCCCTGCACTCAGGCCAAGCACGTCGTAATTACTCATTTCTGTCCGATATTCCATCTGCATTCGTGATATTTTCCTCTCAATACGTCCTGTTGTACTCACCTATTTGTACTCTCATATTTGTGGTTGCATTGGTCGTGTCATAGCTTCTGGCCCCGCCTCTTCGCTGGTGTGTGTGTGTGTGTGTGGTTGCTGTATAAAACTAACACGTAGCCACGGAACACTCTGAGACTAAGAGCTGAATACAAGAAACTCTCTTAGGGAAGGGATAGGACCTGCATGTGGATAGGAGTAGGGATGAAGCATTAGGAGGGATGAGGGTGGACCAGTGATGGAGGAAGGATGGCGTAACAGTGATGGAGGGAGGATGGTAGAACATTGATGGAGGAAGAAGTTACAAGTTATCTTGTATCATCCTGGAAGCTGGAGTCTTCTTGGAAACACTTGCGTGGCGACGCAAAACATTCAGGTTTTGGGAATGATGATTTACCTTGTCATGTGTATATTGATGATTAGGTTGTGATGAAGGGGGGGAGAGGGTTGATGTTGGACGTGGTGACGAAGTGGAATATTGCTACACAACTCACCAAGACCATCTATTTGATTGAAATTGATTAGTAACTTCATTTCTAAGTCTTCTGACCTTGTTCAATCCAGCAATCAGGAAAATGAGCGTTATCCTCTATGGACAAAATATTATCTATAATGTCCGTCAGATCTGCGGCTGCCACCATGACAGACCAACTCTTACACTGTTTGTTCTTCCCTTATCAGAAAAGTGCAATGTGCGTATGTAACCTGTGGACCGCCGCCCACTACAACATTCTTACCTTTATTCTCACCTGCCATTTCTCACTATCACCTCTGCGTTCATCTTCAGTTTTGGCTACATGTATTCTCCCACTTCCTCTGCAGCCATCATGAAGCACAGTTACTGCTGCCTTGCTCTTCTCTATGTTCTTCTCTATATTCATCTAGAAGCACAGTTAGTTTAATATCTTTATTATATACCCCATACCCATCCCGTGGGTGGTAGTCAAAAGATTACAGAGGTACATAATGGGTCCAGGGACTGGCAGCAAAGTTTTGATAGCTGAACAACTTACACTGATAATGAACTATTTACGCGTTTATATCTGGAGTTTACCTGGTTTCAATTGTAATGAGTTTTTTATATAAACACACACACACGTTTAATTGGTAATGCATTACTTACAGTGAGCAAAGTCAGATTATTTTTCCAGAATGGTTGGTAATATACACCTGTGGATAAAATACTTTGACATTTCTTGAACATTTATGAGTGGGTTGTCTCTGAATTCATTAGTTTTAAAACACAGACAACGAGATAACACACTAATTAAACACTTCATTCAGTGTATTTTGAGTTTGGCAACAGTTTACCAGTGTCCACACGTCTCTATTAGCCTCTTCCACGGCCTCGAACGTGAGGTGTTCAAACCCTTTCTTTTTCATTCTGAGAAACTCTGTTTCACCCGTGGCCTCTAACATCTGAGAAGTGACTCAAGGTCCACGAGCTAAAACCCTGTTAATTCTCTACTGCGTTTCTCCTCTTTCTGCTACCTCTTTCTACACTGCCTCTTTTCCCTTCATTTTAACTTCCTATCTCTTTCCCTCCTCTGTAACCTCCCTGCCTTCTTCTTTTCCTTTCTACCCCTGCCCTCCCTCCTCTTCCTCTGTCCCTCCCTCCTCTTCCTCTGTCCCTCCCTTTCTATAACCTACCCACTTCTTCCCTCCATGTCGAGATTAATCTTGGGTGATCAGATACTTTTAGGATAATCTTCTGGCAGCGGTTCACCTAGCATTAAATAGGCTCTTGGGAATTAGGTAACTCTTGTGGATAGCATCCTGGTGGGGGTACTGTGAGATACACTGTATATATATATCCAGTATTTGTATTTGTAAGGTATTTATAAAGATGAAGCTGAGAGAAGGTTTCCTTATTTAATAGAACAAGTTCATTCTGATGTTTACATTCAGTTCTTCGGGAGGTTCTGTAAAAACATCTCATTACTCTAGTTGAAACTTTCTCGTTCCAGCTGTGCAGTTTCAAAATTTGTTAGCCACAGTATCGTAGAATTCTGGCCAGCATATATCATGCAGGACGTGTCTTAGACACGTCCGTTTTCAGAACAATCCCCGTCCACTGACACTCATGGAGCATTTTGCACTACACTTGTATTAAACTATATACACACTTTTTTATTTTACAACAATGCAGACTCGTGCATAATAGCATACATGCAGTGCACGTGAGGACACTGAGGTGAAAACACTTTCTTTAACATACTTCGGAGGGTTAGAATAATACTAAATATATGAGCACGCATTGTAAGCTTCCTATTTTCAGTGGCAAATTTAATGGACGGAACTAAATTGTTAAGTGTAGATAGTAAATCGCCAAATATCATACGTTATAAATATATCTCATTCATTTGGCTTCTAGTGCTACATATTTTGTAAGGTCTTGGTCTCCCAGAACCAGGTCAAAGAGGTTTGCCAGAAGCAGGTTAAGCAGGTTATTGCCAGAAGCAGGTCAAGCAGGTTATTGCCAGAAGCAGGTCAAGCAGGTTATTGCCAGAAGCAGGTCAAGCAGGTTATTGCCAGAAGCAGGTCAAGCAGGTTATTGCCAGAAACAGGTCAAGCAGGTTATTGCCAGAAACAGGTCAAGCAGGTTATTGCCAGAACCAGGTCAAACATGTTTATCAGAACTAGATCAAGCAGTTTATTGCGAAAACCAGGTCAGCTAGGTTTGCCAGAACCAGGTCAAGCAGGTTATTGCCAGAACCAGGTCAAGTAGGTGAATTTCACTCGGCTGACCATAAAAAAGAGGAAATGCTTACATGTCATCTGGTATTATTATTATTGTAGTCACAACAGTGTTGACGTCAAGCTCTGCATCAGCAAACACACGGACCTGGCAGCCGGCCTCCTCCAGACTTTCTCAGAAACTTGATGGTATTATCAGTGTCCACAGCTCTCCTTTCCCACCTTGGCAGGGACACCCCAAGAAAAAGAAATACATTCACCATCATTCATGCAACAACTGTCTTACCAAAAGTACGTTAAAAATCGAAATTCAAATGACCCTCCGAACCATTATTATTATTATTATTATTATTATTATTATTATTATTATTATTTTTTTTTTTTTTTATTATTATTATTATTATTATTATTATTATTATTATTATTATTATTATTACGTAGCCCAGAAGAGGAACCTTTAAGTGGTTAACTAGATATCATTTTAATTTTTTCCTCCAGCTTTTTCTTTTTATTTCGTTCATAATTGGAGAAGGCCTCAGCCGAGCGGCTTCAAACTTTCAACATAGGTGCACGGTAATAAAGACAAAATTCTTGAAACAGTTGGCACTCGCAGGTGCCGCACGACCGAAGTTGTTGAAGTCGCCCCAGACATTCCTTGGAATGTCTCCAATAGATTCCAGAATTCTCACTAACGAAACTTTAAACGTTGAAAAAACAACGTGAATCTTAATGTGACGAGGACGGTGAGTGAAGACGAGTGTGTAACTTATAATGTGTCGAGGACGGTGAGTGAAGACGAGTGTGTAACTTATAATGTGACGAGGACGGTGAGTGAAGACGAGTGTGTAACTTATAATGTGACGAGGACGGTGAGTGAAGACGAGTGTGTAACTTATAATGTGACGAGGACGGTGAGTGAAGACGAGTGTGTAACTTATAATGTGTCGAGGACGGTGAGTGAAGACGAGTGTGTAACTTATAATGTGACGAGGACGGTGAGTGAAGACGAGTGTGTAACTTATAATGTGACGAGGACGGTGAGTGAAGACGAGTGTGTAACTTATAATGTGACGAGGACGGTGAGTGAAGACGAGTGTGTAACTTATAATGTCGAGGACGGTGAGTGAAGACGAGTGTGTAACTTATAATGTGACGAGGACGGTGAGTGAAGACGAGTGTGTAACTTATAAGTGTCGAGGATGGTGAGTGAAGACGAGTGTGTAACTTATAATGTGCGAGGACGGTGAGTGAAGACGAGTGTGTAACTTATAATGTGTCGAGGACGGTGAGTGAAGACGAGTGTGTAACTTATAATGTGTCGAGGACGGTGAGTGAAGACGAGTGTGTAACTTATAATGTGACGAGGACGGTGAGTGAAGACGAGTGTGTAGCTTATAATGTGACGAGGACGGTGAGTGAAGACGAGTGTGTAACTTATAATGTGACGAGGACGGTGAGTGAAGACGAGTGTGTAACTCATAATGTGACGAGGACGGTGAGTGAAGACGAGTGTGTAACTTATAATGTGTCGAGGATGGTGAGTGAAGACGAGTGTGTAACTTATAATGTGTCGAGGATGGTGAGTGAAGACGAGTGTGTAACTTATAATGTGTCGAGGACGGTGAGTGAAGACGAGTGTGTAACTTATAATGTGACGAGGACGGTGAGTGAAGACGAGTGTGTAACTTATAATGTGTCGAGGACGGTGAGTGAAGACGAGTGTGTAGCTTATAATGTGACGAGGACGGTGAGTGAAGACGAGTGTGTAACTTATAATGTGTCGAGGACGGTGAGTGAAGACGAGTGTGTAACTTATAATGTGTCGAGGACGGTGAGTGAAGACGAGTGTGTAACTTATAATGTGACGAGGACGGTGAGTGAAGACGAGTGTGTAACTTATAATGTGTCGAGGACGGTGAGTGAAGACGAGTGTGTAACTTATAATGTGTCGAGGACGGTGAGTGAAGACGAGTGTGTAACTTATAATGTGTCGAGGATGGTGAGTGAAGACGAGTGTGTAGCTTATAATGTGTCGAGGACGGTGAGTGAAGACGAGTGTGTAACTCATAATGTGACGAGGACGGTGAGTGAAGACGAGTGTGTAGCTGCACGTCTCTCCATTTTACTTGAAAAATAGTCTGAAATTTTTATTGCCATTAAATCACGGTATAGCCTGGTTGATCAGGCCCTGATCCATCCACCACCAGGGCTGGTTGATCAGGCCCTGATCCATCCACCACCAGGCCTGGTTGATCAGGCCCTGATCCATCCACCACCAGGCCTGGTTGATCAGGCCCTTATCCACCACCAGGCCTGGTTGATCAGGCCCTGATCCACCACCAGGCCTGGTTGATCAGGGCCTGATCCACCACCAGGCCTGGTTGATCAGGGCCTGATCAACCACCAGGCCTGGTTGATCAGGGCCTGATCAACCACCAGGCCTGGTCACGAACTAGGCCGCGGGGGCCTTGACCCCCGAAACACCCTCCAGGTATATAAATTTTAGTCTGCCTTTTCATGATGGCTCAGGTATTTAATGAGTGATGCATCATACAGCCAGGGTAATAACTGTTACGTTTAGTTTGTGTTCAAGAAGGTTTGTCAGTGGAGTAAAATAATAATAAAAAAGAACCTGGGATCACTGTAATCGTTGCCATAACTGGCGAATCAGTTTTCTAATCGTCTTCAATGTTTCAACACATGTGGTTTCCTGAACACATTGTCTGTGTTGTACTTCTCTCCACAAGTACAAATTCACCTTCAGTAACTAAAGAATACCTCTCCTGCTCGCCTTCATAAATATTAACCTTGATGCCTCTTATAATTACGATGATTCCTCATAAGTTTGACCTGTGTTGGCCCTATAATGACAAATTTGCTTGTACACAAACTCAACGTAGCAGTTGGTGTCCTGGTCGTATGTTGCAGTTGGTGTCCTGGTCGTATGTTGCAGTTGGTGTCCTGGTCGTATGTTGCAGTTGGTGTCCTGGTCGTATGTTGCAGTTGGTGTCCTGGTCGTATGTTGCAGTTGGTGTCCTGGTCGTATGTTGCAGTTGGTGTCCTGGTCGTATGTCGCATCACTCATTAAATACTCGAGTTATCCTCTGAAGGCAGACTAAAATTTATATACCGTGACTTAATGCCAACAAAAATTTTCACTGTTTTTCATGTAATATTGAGAGACGCGCAGCTACAGTCCTTCACTGTAGAACACCTACAGTCCTTCACTGTAGAACACCTACAGTCCTTCACTGTAGAACACCTACAGTCCTTCACTGTAGAACACCTACAGTCCATCACTGTAGAACACCTACAGTCCTTCACTGTAGAACACCTACAGTCCTTCACTGTAGAACACTTACAGTCCTTCACTGATGAACACCTACAGTCCTTCACTGTAGAACACCTACAGTCCTTCACTGTAGAACACCTACAGTCCTTCACTGTAGAACACCTACAGTCCATCACTGTAGAACACCTACAGTCCTTCACTGTAGAACACTTACAGTCCTTCACTGTAGCACACCTACAGTTCTTCACTGTAGAACAACTACAGTCCTTCACTGTAGAACACCTACAGTCCTTCACTGTAGAACACCTACAGTCCTTCACTGTAGAACAACTACAGTTCTTCACTGTAGAACACCTACAGTCCATCACTGTAGAACACCTACAGTCCTTCACTGTAGAACACCTACAGTCCTTCACTGTAGAACACCTACAGTCCTTCACTGTAGAACACTTACAGTCCTTCACTGTAGCACACCTACAGTTCTTCACTGTAGAACAACTACAGTCCTTCACTGTAGAACACCTACAGTCCTTCACTGTAGAACACCTACAGTCCTTCACTGTAGAACACCTACAGTCCTTCACTGTAGAACACTTACAGTCCTTCACTGTAGAACACCTACAGTCCTTCACTGTAGAACACCTACAGTCCATCACTGTAGAACACCTACAGTCCTTCACTGTAGAACACCTACAGTCCTTCACTGTAGAACACCTACAGTCCTTCACTGTAGAACACTTACAGTCCTTCACTGTAGAACACCTACAGTCCTTCACTGTAGAACAACTACAGTTCTTCACTGTAGAACACCTACAGTCCTTCACTGTAGGACTGTAGCTGCAAAAAATGGATTTATGGAATCAGATCATTTTCGTATTAATGCCTTTTCTAATCTGCTTGAAAGCTTTTACTATCATCTCTCGGTTTCCCTGATATAAATCCCTCGTGGGTGGATGCTGGGGATGAGATGAAAAGCTGACAGCCACCTGCCTGAAAGCTGGCTGCCTTGGATCAACACGTCTAGCGTTAGCTGGGCGCCAAGGTATTGGACCAGTGTGGTACAGTGGTAGAGCACTGTGTACATTGTTGCATGGGTCCTTCGACCTGAGATTGGTGTTATACATGTCGTGCCGAATAGGTAAAACTTGCTATTTTGGCTTAAATAGCAACGCTCTTCTTGCCTAATAAGGCAAGCGAAAATTTGTGTATGCAATAATTTCGTAAAAATCATTCTGAACCTAACGAAAAAATATATTTCATTGTGTTTGTTTTTTATTAAATTATTGTAAACTTATGTAAAAAATATTTAGTTGGATTAGGCTAAATTAAATTGCGATTGTTATAATAAGGTTAGGTAAGTTTTCTAAGGTTCTTTTGGTACAAAATTATTATTTTTTAAATTAACATAAATGAAAAATATATATCTTTAAACCTATAAGAATTTTTTTTTAGAAAGGACTTAATTTTAAATGAGTTCTTGCTAATTGACCAATTTTATCTATTCGGCACGACATACATATATATATTGCTGTATCAGAATTTTATGACCAATTTGCACTGATTGGTGGTATTATTATCATCTTGGAGACTGTTACAGACTGCATCATGGAGACTGTTAGAGACTGCATCTTGGAGACTGTTTGAGACTGCATCATGGAGACTGTTAGATACTACATCATGGAGACTGTTAGAGACTGCATCATGGAGACTGTTAGAGACTGCATCATGGAGACTGTTAGAGACTGCATCATGGAGACTGTTAGAGACTACATCTTGGAGACTGTTAGAGACTACATCATAGAGACTGTTAGAGACTACATCTTGGAGACTGTTAGAGACTGCATCATGGAGACTGTTAGAGACTGCATCTTGGAGACTGTTAGAGACTGCATCATGGAGACTGTTAGAGACTACATCATGGAGACTGTTAGAGACTGCATCATGGAGACTGTTAGAGACTACATCATGGAGATTGTTAGAGACTGCATCTTGGAGACTGTTAGAGACTACATCATGGAGACTGTTAGAGACTACATCTTGGAGACTGTTAGAGACTGCATCATGGAGACTGTTAGAGATTGCATCATGGAGACTGTTAGAGACTACATCTTGGAGACTGTTAGAGACTGCATCATGGAGACTGTTAGAGACTGCATCATGGAGACTGTTAGAGACTACATCATGGAGACTGTTAGAGACTGCATCATGGAGACTGTTAGAGACTACATCATGGAGACTGTTAGAGACTGTATCTTGGAGACTGTTAGAGACTGCATCATAGAGACTGTTAGAGACTACATCAAGGAGACTGTTAGAGACTACATCATGGAGACTGTTAGAGACTGCATCATGGAGACTGTTAGAGACTACATCATAGAGACTGTTAGAGACTACATCATGGAGACTGTTAGAGACTACATCAAGGAGACTGTTAGAGACTACATCAAGGAGACTGTTAGAGACTACATCATGGAGACTGTTAGAGACTGTATCTTGGAGACTGTTAGAGACTGCATCATAGAGACTGTTAGATACTACATCATGGAGACTGTTAGAGACTACATCAAGGAGACTGTTAGAGACTACATCAAGGAAACTGTTAGAGACTACATCAAGGAGACTGTTAGAGACTACATCATGGAGACTGTTAGAGACTACATCATGGAGACTGTTAGAGACTGCATCATAGAGACTGTTAGATACTACATCATGGAGACTGTTAGAGACTACATCATGGAGACTGTTAGAGACTACATCATGGAGACTGTTAGAGACTGCATCATAGAGACTGTTAGAGACTGCATCATATAGACTGTTAGATACTACATCATGGAGACTGTTAGAGACTACATCATGGAGACTGTTAGAGACTACATCATGGAGACTGTTAGAGACTACATCAAGGAGACTGTTAGAGACTACATCAAGGAGACTGTTAGAGACTACATCATGGAGACTGTTAGAGACTGTATCTTGGAGACTGTTAGAGACTACATCATGGAGACTGTTAGAGACTGCATCATAGAGACTGTTAGATACTACATCATGGAGACTGTTAGAGACTACATCATGGAGACTGTTAGAGACTACATCATGGAGACTGTTAGAGACTACATCAAGGAGACTGTTAGAGACTACATCAAGGAGACTGTTAGAGACTACATCATGGAGACTGTTAGAGACTACATCAAGGAGACTGTTAGAGACTACATCATGGAGACTGTTAGAGACTGCATCATAGAGACTGTTAGATACTACATCATGGAGACTGTTAGAGACTACATCATGGAGACTGTTAGAGACTACATCAAGGAGACTGTTAGAGACTACATCATGGAGACTGTTAGAGACTGCATCATAGAGACTGTTAGAGACTACATCATGGAGACTGTTAGAGACTACATCATGGAGACTGTTAGATACTACATCAAGGAGACTGTTAGATACTACATCATGGAGACTGTTAGAGACTACATCATAGAGACTGTTAGAGACTGCATCATGGAGACTGTTAGAGACTACATCATAGAGACTGTTAGAGACTACATCATGGAGACTGTTAGAGACTACATCATGGAGACTGTTAGAGACTGCATCATAGAGACTGTTAGAGACTACATCATGGAGACTGTTAGAGACTACATCATGGAGACTGTTAGAGACTACATCATGGAGACTGTTAGAGACTACATCATAGAGACTGTTAGAGACTACATCATGGAGACTGTTAGAGACTACATCTTGGAGACTGTTAGAGACTACATCATGGAGACTGTTAGAGACTGCATCATGGAGACTGTTTGAGACTTCATCTTGGAGACTGTTAGATACTACATCATGGAGATTATTAGAGACTACATCTTGGAGACTGTTAGAGACTACATCATGGAGATTGTTAGAGACTGCATCTTGGAGACTGTTAGAGACTACATCATGGAGACTGTTAGAGACTAAATCTTGGAGACTGTTAGAGACTTCATCTTGGAGACTGTTAGAGACTACATCATGGAGACTGTTAGAGACTTCATCTTGGAGAATGTTAGAGACTTCATCTTGGAGACTGTTAGAGACTACATCATGGAGACTGTTAGATACTACATCATGGAGACTGTTAGAGACTTCATCTTGGAGACTGTTAGAGACTGCATCTTGGAGACTGTTAGAGACTACATCATGGAGACTGTTAGAGACTACATCTTGGAGACTGTTAGAGACTACATCATGGAGACTGTTAGAGACTACATCATGGAGACTGTTAGAGACTTCATCTTGGAGACTGTTAGAGACTTCATCTTGGAGACTGTTAGAGACTACATCTTGGAGACTGTTAGAGACTACATCATGGAGACTGTTAGAGACTACATCTTGGAGACTGTTAGAGACTTCATCTTGGAGACTGTTAGAGACTACATCATGGAGACTGTTAGAGACTACATCATGGAGACTGTTAAAGACTACATCATGGAGACTGTTAGAGACTACATCTTGGAGACTGTTAGAGACTACATCATGGAGACTGTTAAAGACTACATCATGGAGACTGTTAAAGACTACATCATGGAGACTGTTAAAGACTACATCATGGAGACTGTTAAAGACTACATCATGGAGACTGTTAAAGACTACATCATGGAGACTGTTAGAGACTACATCATGGAGACTGTTAAAGACTACATCTTGGAGACTGTTAGAGACTACATCTTGGAGACTGTTAGTGACTACATCTTGGAGACTGTTAAAGACTACATCATGGAGACTGTTAAAGACTACATCTTGGAGACTGTTAGAGACTACATCATGGAGACTTCATCTTACAAACTACAACTAACTAACAAGTTAATGACTCCCGGCACAATACATCGTGACTGCTACTCCTGTAATTATTTTAAAGCTGCTTAATTCTATATCTTTAACATTTCCAGAAAATGTTAAATTTATTATAATTTTTGCGTAAAATACACGTTGCCATCTGGCAACCCCGGGAGACGAAGGTATGAAAGGTGTTACGAGAGGAGAGGCTTCTTCAGTGTAACTTGGTATCTGGTCCTGGTAGTATCTGTGTGGCATGCACATGCACCATACCTTTACATAACATCCTTATATTATCTGGTGTAATGAGATTACTGGTAGAAGCAGCCACCAGTTGCGTGGATATTCTAACTACTGGCTATGTGAGAACTTTGTTATATTCCGCTGTGGGTGACGTGGAAGTTAAGTTCAGAGGTCGACAGAAACGCCTGTAACGGGGAATTAAGATAAAGAAGTTAGAAGTGAGACGTGTGAGGGAATAATTTTTGTAAGAGTGGTTGAGAAAGTGGCGCAGGAGCAAGGTCAAGCAGTTCACTGACCTTGTTTCAACTGAACTGTTTACCACACGAGTGTGTTGAGTACTGCATGACCGGTGTTTAGTACAGCTTGACAGTTGTTGAGTACTGTCTGACAGGTGTTGAGTACTATTTGACTGGTGTTGAGTACTGTCTGACAGGTGTTGAGTACTATTTGACTGGTGTTGAGTACTGTCTGACAGGTGTTGAGTACTATATGACTGGTGTTGAGTACTGTCTGACAGGTGTTGAGTACGTTTTGACTGGTGTTGAGTACAGGGCCTTCATGAAAATCGCGAAAACTAGCCCCTTGAAGGTAGACCAGAGACTAATCCTTTAAGGTAGACCAGAAACTCATCCTTAAAGATAGACCAGAATTTAATCCTTTAAGGGAGACCTGAGACTCATCCTTTAAGGTAGACCAGAGAATCATCCTTGAAGGTAGACCAGAGACTCATCCTTGAAGGTAGACCACAGACTCATTCTTGAAGGTAGACCAGAGACTCATCCTTGAAGGTAGACCAGAGACTCATCCTTGAAAGTAGACCAGAGACTCATCTTGAAGGTAGACCAGAGACTCATCCTTGAAGGTAGACCAGAGACTCATCCTTGAAGGTAGACCAGAGACTCATCCTTGAAGGTAGACCAGAGACTTGAAGGATACAGAAGATAAGTATCCTCGGTACTTCAAGTATACCTTAAGTGTGACAATAAATCCTCACTATATAAATAATTTACATAAATCTTGGTGATGATAGTTTAGAGGGGAAGCAGAGTATGGTGAGTGTGGTGTAGCACAGACATGCACGCAACACTAAAGTGTATCGTTGAAGTGTATCAACGAGTGTAAGAGAGTGCAACAAGTGCCAGGTACTCATGCATACCCTGGTATCTGAGAGTGATAGGAGCCAGGGTGTAGTTCACTCCACTGCCCTCTCCCTCTCTCTCTCCCTCTCCCTCGACTCACACAACGATCTCCCACCCACAGATGGTATGTTGTCTTCCTACTCTATATGGTATATATATATATATATATAATATATATATATATATATATATATATATATATATATATATATATATATATATTGTGCGTGTGTGTGTGTGTAAAATAGTACAGCATGTGAAAGATTATGAATCTCCTCCAGCGCCTCTGAAGCTGGACGCGAGCCAAGTGTACAGCAAGCATTTCCCTCTGGATGACCACGCTGAGACACTGGAACATGAAAGTTTATATATATATATATATATATATGTAATATATATATATATATATATATATATATATATATATATATATATATATATATATATATATATATATATATATGTCGGCGGATGGGTCTATGAAGGATGAGGTGAATCATAGAATTGATGAGGGGAAAAGGGTGAGTGGAGCACTTCGGAGTCTGTGGAGACAAAGAACCTTGTCCATGGAAGTAAAGAGGGGAATGTATGAGAGTATAGTTATACCAACGCTCTTATATGGGTGTGAAGCATGGGTGATGAATGTTGCAACGAGGAGAAGGCTGGAGACAGTGGAGATGTCATGTCTGAGGTCAATGTGTGGTGTGAATATAATGCAGAGAATTCGGAGTTTGGAAATTAGGAGGAGGTGCGGGATTACCAAAACGATTGTCCAGAGAGCTGAGGAGGGGTTGTTGAGGTGGTTTGGACATGTAGAGAGAATGGAACGAGACAGAGTGACTTCGAGATGTATAAATCTGTAGTGGAGGGAAGGCGGGGTAGGGGTCGGCCTAGGAAAGGTTGGAGGGAGGGTAAAGGAAGTTTTGTGTGCGAGGGGCTTGGATTTCCAGCAAGCATGTGTGAGCGTGTTTGATAGGAGTGAATGGAGGCATATGGTTTTAATACTTGACGTGCTGTTGGAGTGTGAGCAAAGTAACATTTATGAAGGGATTCAGGGAAACCGGCAGGCCGGACTTGAGTTCTGGAGATGGGAAGTACAGTGCCGGCACTCTGAAGGAGGGGTGTAAATGTTGCAGTTTTATAACTGTAGTGTAAAGCACCCTTCTGGCAAGACAGTGATGGAGTGAATGATGATGAAAGTTTTTCTTTTTCGGGCCACCCTGCCTTGGTGGGAATCGGCCGATGTGTTAATAAAAAAAAAAAAAAAATATATATATATATATATATATATATATATATATATATATATATATATATATATATATATATATATATATATATATATATATATATATATAAGCATAACATAAGATTTATTCAAGAAAATGTACAGATATTTAAGTGTGTGTAGCATAAAGTTGTGTGATGATTGTGAGGACACAGATATTTTAAGCATAGTATGATGATATATTATATAGAGATATCCTAGGATAAAACTCTCAGGTCATGGATAACCTCAGGTTCCACTGGCACTGACGCAACTTCTGTCAGGCTGGCTGGCAGGCAGGTAGGCTGGTAGGCTGGCTGGCAGGTAGGCTGGTAGGCTGGCTGGCAGGTAGGCAGGCTGGCAGGCCACGGAATAATACCGGAATAATAAAAAGAAAAAGTCTATAGTGTTGTAACATTTCATGATCACAGCAACTTGCATGAACGACCATGTACTGAGGTGGGTTGCAATAACTAGATGGTGCTGAGTATATGGTGCTGAAGTAACTAGATGGTGCTGAAGTAACTAGATGGCTGAAGTACTAGTGGTCTAGTAACTAGGTGGGCTGAAGTAACTAGATGGTGCTGAAGTAACTAGGTGTGCTGAAGTAACTAGTGGTGCTGAAGTAACTAGATGTGCTGAAGTAACTAGGTGGTGAAGTACTAGGTGTGGAAGTAACTAGATGTGCTGAAGTAACTAGATGAGTTAGATGGGCTGAAGAACTAGTGGTGCTGAAGTAACTAGATGATGCTGAAGTAACTAGATGGTGCTGAAGTAACTAGGTGGTGCTGAAGTAACTTTAGTGTGGTGCTGAAGTAACTAGATGGTGCTGAAGTAACTAGATTGCGAGTAACTAGGTGCTGAAGTAACTAGTGGGCTAGATAATGGTGCTGAAGTAACTAGTGGTGTGAATACTAAGTGTGCTGAAGTAACTAGGTGGTTGAAGTAACAGTGGTCTGAAGTAACTAGATGGTGCTGAAGTAACTAGGTGGTGCTGAAGTAACTAGGTGGTGTCTGAAGTAACATGGCTGAAGAATGGTGTGCTGAAGTAACTAGATGGTGCTGAAGTAACTAGATGGTGCTGAAGTAACTAGGTGGTGGCTGGAAGTAACTAGTGGTGCTGAAGTAACTAGATGGTGCTGAAGTAACTAGATGTGGAGGGCTGAAGTAACTAAGCTGGTGCTGAAGTAACTAAGGTGTGATGCTGAAGTAACTAAATGGTGCTGAAGTAACTGGTGGTGCTGAAGTAACTAGGTGTGAGAACTGATGGTGCTGAAGTAACTAGGTGGTGCGTACAATGAAGTAACTATGGATTGGTGCTGAAGTAAGGGGCTAAGAATGGTGCTGAAGTAACGTCAAACTAGGTGGTTGAGACTGAGAGTAACTAGGTGGTAATATATCTGAAGTAGGTGTGCTAGAATGTGGTGCTGAAGTAACTAGTGGTGCTGAAGTAACTAGATGGTGCTGAAGTAACTAGATGGTGCTGAAGTAACTACATGGTGCTGAAGTAACTAGGTGGTACTGAAGTAACTAGGTGGTGCTGAAGTAACTAGATGGTGCTGAAGTAACTAGATGGTGCTGAAGAAACTAGGTTGTGCTGAAGTACCTAGATGGTGCTGAAGTAACTAAGTGGTGCTGAAGTAACTAAGTGGTGCTGAAGTAACTAGGTGGTGATGAAGTAACTAGGTGGTGCTGAAGTAACTAGATGGTGCTGAAGTAACTAGGTGGTGCTGAAGTAACTAGATGGTGCTGAAGTAACTAAGTGGTGCTGAAAATAGTGGTGCAATAACTAAGTGGTGCTGAAGTAACTAGTGGTGCTGAATATAATGTATATAGTTTATAACTATGGTGCTGAAGTAACTAGGGCTAAGTAATAAAGGTGCTGAAGTAACTAGTGGTGCTGAAGTAACTAGATGGTGCTGAAGTAACTAGGTGGTGCTGAAGTAACTAAGTGAGTCTGAAGCTAAGATGGTGCTGAAGTAACTAAGTGGTGCTGAAGTAACTAATGGTGCTGAAGTAACTAGTGGTGCTGAAGTAACTAGATGGTGCTAAAGTAACTAGAGTGGTGCTGAAGTAACTAATGGTGCTGAAGTAACTAGGTCTGAAGTAACTAGGTGGTGCTGAAGTAACTAGATGGTGCTGAAGTAACTAGATGGTGCTGAAGTAACTAGATGGTGCTGAAGTAACTAGATGGTGCTGAAGTAACTAGGTGGTGCTGAAGTAACTAGGTGGTGCTGAAGTAACTAAGTGGTGCTGAAGTAACTAAATGGTGCTGAAGTAACTAAGTGGTGCTGAAGTAACTAAATGGTGCTGAAGTAACTAAGTGGTGCTGAAGTAACTAGATGGTGCTGAAGTAACTAGGTGGTGCTGAAGTAACTAGGTGGTGCTGAAGTAACTAGATGGTGCTGAAGTAACTAAGTGGTGCTGAAGTAACTAAATGGTGCTGAAGTAACTAAGTGGTGCTGAAGTAACTAGATGGTGCTGAAGTAACTAGATGGTGCTGAAGTAACTAAGTGGTGCTGAAGTAACTAGATGGTGCTGAAGTAACAAAGTGGTGCTGAAGTAACTAAATGGTGCTGAAGTAACTAAGTGGTGCTGAAGTAACTAAGTGGTGCTGAAGTAACTAAATGGTGCTGAAGTAACTAGGTTGTGCTGAAGTAACTAGGTGGTGCTGAAGTAACTAGGTGGTGCTGAAGTAACTAGGTGGTGCTGAAGTAACTAGGTGGTGCTGAAGTAACTAGGTGGTGCTGAAGTAACTAAGTGGTGCTGAAGTAACTAGGTGGTGCTGAAGTAACTAGATGGTGCTGAAGTAACTAAGTGGTGCTGAAGTAACTAGATGGTGCTGATGTAACTAAGGTGGTGCTGAAGTAACTAGTGGTGCTGAAGTAACTAGGTGGTGCTGAAGTAACTAAGTGTGCTGAAGTAACTAAATGGTGCTGAAGTAACTAGGTTGGGCTGAAGTAACTAGGTGGTACTGAAGTAACTAGGTGGTGCTGAAGTAACTAGGTGGTGCTGGAAGTAACTAAGGTGGTGCTGAAGTAACTAGTGGTGCTGAAGTAACTAGGTGGATTGCTGAAGTAACTAGGTGGTGCTGAAGAACTAGGTGGTGCTGAAGTAACTAGATGGTGCTGAAGTAACTAGGATGGTGCTGAAGAGTAACTAGGTGGTGCTGAAGTAACTAGGTGGTGCTGAAGTAACTAGGTGGTGCTGACACTGTTGTGAAGTATGAATCAATGTTGTAATTTTTTAACTAGTTACATATACAATGACACTTGCCTGTTTTAAATATTGTTTATCCAACTATGCTGTTAACGTTGTTATTACCACTGCTGTTAATATTGTTAGCACCACTGCTGTTAACGTTGTTATTACCACTGCTGTTAACGTTGTTATTACCACTGCTGTTAACATTGTTATCACCACTGCTGTTAACATTGTTATCACCACTGCTGTTAATATTGTTACCACCACTGCTGTTAACTGTTATTACCACTGCTGTTAACTTGTTATTACCACTGCTGTTAACATTGTTATTACCACTGCTGTTACATTGTTATACCACTGCTGATAACATTGTTACACCACTGCTGTTAACTTGTTATACCACTGCTGTTAACATTGTTATACCACTGCTGTTAACATTGTTATTACCACTGCTGTTAACATTGTTATTACCACTGCTGTTAACAGTATTACGTGTTATCGACCACTGCTGTTAACATTGTTACCACCACTGCTGTTAATATTGTTATTACCACTGCTGTTAACTTGTTATTACCACTGCTGTTAACATTGTTATACCACTGCTGTTAACATTGTTATTACCACTGCTGTTAACATTGTTATACCACTGCTGTTAACATTGTTATTACCACTGCTGTTAACATTGTACTACCACTGCTGTTAAATTGTTACACCACTGCGACTGCTGTAACATTGTTATTACCACTGCTGTTAATATTGTTATTACCACTGCTGTTAACATTGTTACCACCACTGCTGTTAAATTGTTACACCACTGCTGTTAACGTTGATTTTACCACTGCTGTTAACATTGTTATTACCACTGCTGTTAACATTGTTATACCACTGCTGTTAACATTGTTATACCACTGCTGTTAACTGTTCCACGCTGTTAACATTGTTATCACCACTGCTGTTAACATTGTTATTACCACTGCTGTTAACATTGTTATTACCACTGCTGTTAACATTGTTATTACCACTGCTGTTTGTAACATGTTAAATTTACACCACTGCTGTTAACATTGTTACACCACTGCTGTTAAATTGTTACCACACTGCTGTTAACATTGTTATTACCACTGCTGTTAACATTGTTATCACCACTGCTGTTAACATTGTTACCACCACTGCTGTTAATATTGTTATTACCACTGCTGTTAACGTTGTTATTACCACTGCTGTTAACATTGTTATTACCACTGCTGTTAACGTTATTACCACTGCTGTTAACATTGTTATTACCACTGCTGTTAACATTGTTACCACCACTGCTGTTAACATTGTTACCACCACTGCTGTTAACGTTGTTATTACCACTGCTGTTAACATTGTTATTACCACTGCTGTTAACATTGTTATTACCACTGCTGTTAACATTGTTATTACCACTGCTGTTAACATTGTTATCACCACTGCTGTTAACATTGTTATCACCACTGCTCTTAATATTGTTACCACCACTGCTGTTAATATTGTTATCACCAATGCTGTTAACATTGTTATCACCACTGCTGTTAGCATTGTTACCACCACTGCTGTTAATATTGTTACCACCACTGCTCTTAATATTGTTATCACCAATGCTGTTAACATTGTTATCACCACTGCTGTTAGCATTGTTACCACCACTGCTGTTAATATTGTTACCACCACTGCTGTTAATATTGTTACCACCACTGCTGTTAACGTTGTTATTACCACTGCTGTTAACGTTGTTATTACCACTGCTGTTAACATTGTTATCACCACTGCTGTTAACATTGTTATCACCACTGCTGTTAATATTGTTATCACCACTGGTGTTAGCATTGTTACCACCACTGCTGTTAATATTGTTACCACCACTGCTGTTAACGTTGTTATTACCACTGCTGTTAACGTTGTTATTACCACTGCTGTTAACATTGTTATCACCACTGCTGTTAATATTGTTATCACCAATGCTGTTAACATTGTTATCACCAATGCTGTTAATATTGTTATCACCACTGCTGTTAGCATTGTTACCACCACTGCTGTTAATATTGTTACCACCACTGCTGTTAATGTTATCACCACTGCTGTTAGCATTGTTACCACCACTGCTGTTAATATTGTACCACCACTGCTTTTAATATTGTTACCACCACTGCTGTTAACATTGTTACCACCACTGCTGTTAATATTGTTACCATCACTGCTGTTAACATTGTTACTACCACTGCTGTTAACATTGTTATCACCACTGCTGTTAACATTGTTATCACCACTGCTGTTAACATTGTTATCACTACTGCTGTTAACATTGTTATCACCACTGCTGTTAACATTGTTATCACCACTGCTGTTAACATTGTTACCATCAATGCTGTTAACATTGTTATCATCACTACTGTTAACATTGTTATCACCACTGCTGTTAACATTGTTATCACCACTGCTGTTAACATTGGTATCACCACTGCTGTTAACATTGTTATCACCACTGCCACTGCTGTTAACATTGGTACCACTTGAGCACTGCTGTTAACATTGGTACCACCACTGCTGTTAACATTGGTACCACCACTGCCACTGCTGTTAACATTGGTACCACTTGAGCACTGCTGTTAACATTGGTACCACTTGAGCACTGCTGTTAGCATTGGTACCACCACTGCCACTGCTGTTAACATTGGTACCACTTGAGCACTGCTGTTAACATTGGTACCACCACTGATGTTATCGAACATTAGCTACTTTTTAATAGAGTACATCAGTGGATTTTAAAAAAGTGTTAGACAAGTGTACGCAGATGCAACTAATGAGACATTTCATTGTGGCAACGTTTCGCTCTCCAGGAGTTTGACGAGATTCCTTGAGAGCGAAACGTTGCCCAAATAAAATGTCACATTAGCTGCATTTGTGTGTATTTACCCAGCAGTTTGTCGGTAATTCTACCATTATAGTTAAAAAATAATGTTGTGCCTGACTGGGAGGAAGGAGAAGCATTACACCCAAGGATGTAGCAGCCATTTTACAGATGAATCATACAGGGATGTTGGAACACAGCTGTGGGGCCAGACTAGGTGCGTCAGTGGTTGCTGAGTACATGTGTAGGCGCGTCTCTGGCAAGACAGTGATGGAGTGAATGATGATGAAAGTTTTTTCTTTCTCGGGTCACCCTGCCTCGGTGGGAAACGGCCGATGTGTTATTAATAAAAAAAGGGAATAGTCATTTGGGTCCAGTATTTTTCATTCCCTATCTCAATTATGTTGTATCTTGCCCAGTTATATTAGTATAAGATCTGTTTCTCTTTGAGCAAGACTACTGTTGCAAGAAGTATATGAATATGTGATGAGTCAACATCTCCCCCTAAGACATGTACCAACTTTACCTAACATATGGTAGGTGGTCCCTCCCTCATGAAGAAAGGCAAATGTAGTTGGTGTCTTCAGGAAGAGCAGAGTGGTGACCAAGAAGGAAATATATCCTTGAGACAATAATCTTACCTCCTGGCCCCGCCTCTTCGCTGTCCGCTACTGGGTCTCTGCTCTCCCTGCTCCATGAGCTTTATCATACCTTATCTTAAAACTATGTATGGTTCCTGCCTCCACTATATCGTTCGCTAGACTATTCCACTTCCTGACTACTCTGTGGCTGAAGAATTGCTTCCTAACATCCCTTTGACTCATCTGAGTCTTCAGCTTCCAGTTGTGTCCCCTTGTTTCTGTGTTCCCTCTCTGGAACATCCTGTCACTATCTACCTTGTCGATTCCCCGCGGTATTTTGTATGTCGTTATCATGTCTCCTCTGTCTCCTCTAACCCTTCTGTCCTCCAGTGTTGTTAGTCCTATTTCCCTCAACCTTTCTTCATAGGACAGACCCCTGAGTTGTGGAACTAACCTTGTCGCAAACCTTTGCACTTTCTCTAGTTTCTTTACGTGCTTGACCAGGTGTGGGTTCCAGACTGGAGCTGCATACTCTAGTATGGGCCTGACGTACACGTTGTACAGTGTCTTGAACGATTCCTTGTTAAGGTAACGGAACGCTAAATCTTAGGTTTGCCAGTCGCCCATATGCTGCCGCAGTTATCTGGTTGATGTGTGTCTTCGGAGATGTGCTTGGCGTTATACTCACCCCAAGGTCTTTCTCCTTTGTCGAGGTTTGTAGCCTTTGTCCACCTAGCCTGTACTCTGTCAGCGGTCTTCTTTGCCCTTCTCCGATCCTCATGACTTTGCATTTGGTGGTATGTGTGTGCGTGTGTGTGTGCGTGTGTGTGCGTGTGTGTGCGTGTGTGTGCGTGTGCGTGTGTGTGCGTGTGTGTGTGCGTGTGTGTGTTAGCGACAAATGTTGTCAAACAAGATTAAATTTAGATTCAGCATCGACTGTGACGTCAGTGTGTTGAAGTTTTTGTCAGGTGTATGTGTTGTGTGTGTGTTGTATGTTGTGTGTGTTGTGTGTGTTGTACATGTATGTTGTGTATGTTGTGTGTGTGTGTGGTATATGTGTGTGTGAGTGTTTTGTGTATATATGGTGTGTGTGTGTGTACACAAGACAAAGCATCACATATAGTGAGGTTGGTGAGTGACCTGACGGGGGTAACTCTTATTGAAGAAAGCAGGTTACCTGCAAGACCTTCCCTCCCTCTCATTCCCTCCCTCCTCTTTTCCCTCCCTCTCATTCCCTCCCTCCTGTTTTCCCTCCGTGTCTTCACATTCTTATCCTTCTTACCCTCCCTCCCTCATAGCTTTCCCCTCCTTTCCTCCCTCTTGTATCTTTCTCCTGCCCTGGTTGTAGCCATTACCTTCTTTCTCTTTAAACCTTTCCTATGTCTTTGTAGCCTATACTTTTGTGTTATCCTGGGTTCTCTACACATGTGCTGCTATGTATGATAATCTATGTAACAGTATTTGTGTATACCTGAACAAACTTACTTACTAATCCTATACTCCTCTCTCTTACCCTATACTATTTCCTCTTACGATATCTTCCTCTTTTTTTTTTTACAATGAATCCCCCTCTTCATTTCATATATACCTCCTCTTTACTGGGAATAATTTTCTATTATACTGTATCTCATTATTTTCCAGTTATCCCTGTCTATCCCTCATTTTCCAGTCACCCATGTCTGTTATAATGTATCCCTTATTATTTCCAGTTATCCCTGTCTAGTATTAGTTGCAGTAGTAGTAGTAGTAGTAGTAGTAGTAGTAGTAGTAGTAGTAGTAGTAGTAGTAGTAGCAGCTATGTGATGGCAGGGTTTTTAGCTCTGAGGAGAATTCTTGCCAATAATTCAGAGATGATGCAGTTGCATTTATTCTGTTTAATTGTGTTAGAATTAGAGATTAATGATGATTCAAAGCATTAACGTCTACTGAAATTTGGTTATTTAATCACTAGGCTAGCGTCGTTGCATTTCATCAGGTGGTTGGCGGAACTCCGGTGTTGTACGCAGGCGTTGTTCAAGTTATCGTTCCTACATACTTTACTGAGTTACTCCGTATAACACTGTATTCACCGTAATTAGTCAGTGTAGCCCTCTGGTGGCGGCATTCGTAACTCACTTGTTGGTGAGTCTTCTTCATTAATGTATATTTACTGGGATATATAGCTCTTAAGTCTATACACGCAGATGTACGTCTTTCATTGTATATATACCGAGATATGTCTCAGTGTACATGCACTGTGTTGTGTATGTCTTGTGTATATCCAGTGAGATGTGAATATCTCTGTTGATATGCACTAAGATGTGTATATGTCTCGATGTATACACACTGACATATATCTCTGTGTAGATATAACGAGATGTGTAAATCTCAGTGTATAAAGGACACCTATGGAAATAAGTCACCTTGTCTGACTTGTGTTATCCCAGGTTCTCTACACATATGCTGCTATGTATGATAATCTATGTATCTGTATTTGTGTATACCTGAATAAACTTACTTACACTGTATGTACCGAGATATGCTTACCTATTTGTACTTATCTTTTTGGGTTGCACTGGTCGAGTTTCAGCCCCTGGTCCCGTATATACTGGGTTTACTCTCTTCTGGTTGCGTGAGTCCTATCGTATCTATTCTTAAAGCTACGGATGGTTTCTTCTTCTACCACTTCGCTATCTCTTTCGTTCCACTTCCTGACTCACATACACATACATTAAGGGTGATGGGTGAGGGGGCGGATGAGGTGGGTGATGGGTGAGGGGGTTGGATGAGGGGGTAGGAGGGGCTCCTTTCACCTGGTCCCCAGTTTTTACCACACCTGCTGCTAACAATACTTGTTGTATTGACGTCACTAACAAGTTCAGGTGTGGCTTAGGTCAGCCAGGTGAGGGGGGGAGGGAAGAGGGAGGGGCGGAGAGGGGAAGATTGAATATTGAAGGAGGGAGGGAAGAGAAGGAAAGAAGGTAAGGGTGGAGTGGTGAAGGAGGAGGCAACGACAACTGATTCATTCCTTCCTCCTACCCACTCCTACCCTTCACTAACCCTTCTTCTATCCTCCCTGTTATCCCCTCTCTCCATCCCTTCTTCTAGCCCCCTCTTATTTCCTCCTCTTCCCTCCTATCCCTCTTTTCTCCGGCTCTTGTGCGCTGAAGACTGGTGACTGGCTGGCTGGCTGGCTGGCTGGATGGCTGGCTGGCTGGCTGGCTGGCTGGCTGGGTGAATGACCTTGGATCTCTACTAACTAACAAAGACAATAATCATAACAATGACAGCCCGGGTCATCACCCTGGGTGTAAACAATATGTTTAGCATTCATGTTGACACTGAAGGACTGTCAGTGTCTTGGCACAGGCACTCATCTGACACTCTCTCTCTTTAATTTACTGGCTGACTGATTGACTGTCTCATTGACTGGCTGACTGATTGACTGTCTCATTGACTGGCTGACTGATTGACTGTCTCATTGACTGGCTGACTGATTAACTGTCTCATTGACTGGCTGACTGATTGACTGTCTCATTGACTGGCTGACTGATTGACTGTCTCATTGACTGGCTGACTGATTGACTGTCCCATTAACTGGCTGACTGATTGACTGTCCCATTAACTGGCTGACTGATTGACTGTCTCATTGACTGGCTGACTGATTGACTGTCTTATTGACTGGCTGACTGTCTGACTTAAGGTGTTAAGATTCTCCAGACTGTTCAGATCTGCTGTTATATGGAAAATATGATTGCGTTATACCCAGAATCAAGACAAGGTCGATATATTGCATTATATCTGGTGGGGTATAATATCTGGGCCTCTACTGTACGATGGATATGTCGCAGTATACTTGCGCTGTGACGTCATACTGTAGCACCATGGTACAGTTTTTGTTGTAAATTTCATGACGTCACGTGGGAAAAACGTGGAAGGATTTATTCGTTCGTAGTATGTTATGTGATCCCTCATACCTCATACCCTGACACTGTGGTCCCTCATACCCTGACACTGTGGTCCCTCATACCTCATACCCTGACACTGTGGTCCCTCATACCTCATACCCTGACACTGTGGTCCCTCATACCTCATACCCTGACACTGTGGTCCATCACCTGGAGACCTAGAGTATACCTGGAGAGAGTTCTTGGGCCCCTGACACTTATTGTGTTGTCTCCCAACTTGCTAGTGGCAACCCTGCTTTTCATTGGGGGAATGTTGCATCGTCTGCCGAGTCTTTTACTTTCGTAGAGAGCGACTCTCGTGTGCAAGTTTGGTACTAATCCCTCTAGAATTTTCCAAGTGTATATAATAATGTATCTCTCCCGCCTGCGTTCCAGGGAGTACAGGTTTAGGAACTTCAAGTGTTCCCAGTAATTAAGGTGGTTTATTGCAGTTATGCGTGCCGTGAAGGTTCTCTGCACATTTTCTAGGTCAGCAATTTCACCTGCCTTGAAAGGTACAGTTAGTGTGCAGCAATATTCCAGCCTAGATAGAACAAGCGACCTGAAAAGTGTCAATATGGGCTTGGCATCCCTGGTTTTGAAGGTTCTCATTATCCATCCTGTCATTTTCCTAGCAGATGCGATTGCTACAGTGTTATGGGCCTTGAAGGTGAGATCCTCTGACATGATCACTCCCAGGTCTTTGACATTAGTTTTTCGCTCTATTGTGTCATACCTCATACCCTGACACTGTGGTCCCTCACACCAGTCATACCTCATAACCTGACACTGTGGTCCCTCATACCTCATACCCTGACACTGTGATCCTTCAACTTGATCATATTTAAACCTTTGAATAACTAAACAGATTCAGTGCATCTCTAAATACAACAAAATACAGCTGTCATACAGTAATACTTCTCATTGAAGTATATCACGTCTAAACATGTGCATGTCTAACATATGACATGACAGCTAGGTATCTTGACGTCAAAGTAATGATAGAGCAACATAAATCTTGACGTCAGACAAACGTCTTGAGTTATACTAGGTGTAGTATACACAATGTATAATACACGTGCGCCTGCAACACTTGTATGCCTGAAGGCATACAAGTGTATGTAACACGGGTTAAAGTTAACTGAGTTCAAAGTCCATAAAAGTATCCCTATATTCCATAACTCGAATCCCCAGTTCCTCAGTACACGAAACTGGAATAGTGCAGAGTGCGGCATAAGTTGATAATGTAGTTAAATATTAGCTTTGAAGACGAAGGGAATCAGGAGAGGCATCTACTACACGAGGATCATTAAGGCTCTATGTTACCTCTTCACCACCAGTCAACAATACTTTAATACTAAACATTAAAGAGTAAAATAAAGTGACACCTTTTGGTGTATATATTCTTGCCATATACTTCCTAATAGTAACCAACCCCCGTTGCAAATGTAACTTTGTCTGACTGTTTTGGGTTATCCTCGGTAATTTACACTATGTATGATAATTGTACTCATGTGTACATGTGCCTAAATAAACTTACTAACCACTTGTTAAGATAAGATTGTGTTCGGATTTTTAACCCCGTAGGGTTAGCTACTCAAGGAAGGCAGTGCGTCATCGAGGGCTGTCTTATTTCCATTTGGGGTTCTCAATCTTGTCCCCCAGGATGCAACCCACATCAGTCAACTAATACCCAGGTACCTACTTACTTGCTAGGTGAACGGGGACAACAGGTGTAAAAACACACCCAATGTTTTCACCCTTGCCGGGGATCGAACCCAGGACACTGTGTGTGTGAAGCTAGAGCGTTGCCTACCAGGCCACTGAGTTCAATAGATGAAGACTGATAGATAATTCTTCTGATCACAATACCAAGAATTTTTACAACTAACAATTCTGTGGCCTCAGTAATTATATATTTCATACAGAATGACGTGAAAATTACAGGTAAGATATAGTGCAAGGAAGATGTGCGATATCTAGTAATTTGCGAAGTCTACCAAAAATTTGGGCTTGGTTTCCACGTTTTCTTTGAACAGTATTACCTTGAAGGTGCCGAGGAGCTCTTGATCCAAGTAGTTACAACGACACTCTTCCTTGGATAAAAACCTGTCGGTCTTCCATTCAACAGGGATGGAAGGCAGGTTTAACCCTACAGGTTTAATGCTCCCCTTGAAAATTTAATAAGTCTGGATTTTCCGTGTTGCGTACCTGAGATATTTATTATTGTTATATTTGTATAATTATGTATTATATTATAATTATTACTAGTTATGTTTGTTAATTTCTTTGTCTACCTTTGTGTGCTCAAGGGATGGAAGGTGAGCTTTAGTTACTGTTGTATGTGAGATGTGTTATGTGAGACGTATGTATGTTAAGAACGTTGTGTGACCTGTGTCGTCCGTAGCCTGGCTGTGTTTACACTCGTCCTAAGTAAGTTGATCTAGATACACCTACAAATAAATACATTTACATAAATTATCATACATAGCAGCACATGTGTAGATTAGGATAACCTAAAACACTAACACACACGTTACAGTAACACCTGGGAGTGCCACAGTAACACCTGGGAGCGCCACAGTAACACATGGGAGCGCCACAGTAACACCTGGGAGCGCCACAGTAACACCTGGGAGCGCCACAGTAACACCTGGGAGCGCCACAGTAACACCTGGGAGCGCCACAGTAACACCTGAGAGCGCCACAGTAACACCTGGGAGCGCCACAGTAACACATGGGAGCGCCACAGTAACACCTGGGAGCGCCACAGTAACACCTGGGAGCGCCACAGTAACACCTGGGAGCGCCACTCAACATGACTGACCTTGGTTAGTTAGGGTCATTATGAAAGTCACACATTTGTTTCTTTTAACCAACGGTATTGTGTGTGTGTACTCACCTATTTGTGGTTGCAGGGGTAGAGTCACAACTCCTGGCCCCATCTCTTCGCTGGTAGCTACTAAGTCTACTCTCCCGTCTCCACGAGTTTATCGTACCTCTTCTTAATGCTATGTATGGGTCCTGCCTCTAATACATCACTCTCCAGATTGTTCCACTTCCTGACAACTCTATGACTAAAGAAATACTTCCTAAAATCTCTGTGACTCATCAGAGTTTTCAACTTCCAGCTGTGACCCCGTATTGCTGTGTCCCAACTCTGAAACATTTTGTCTCTGTTCACCTTGTCAATTTCTCTCAGTATTTTATATGTCGTTATCATGTCCCCTTTATCCTCCAGTGTCGTCAGGTTGATTTCCCTTAACCTCTCCTCGTAGGACATACCCCTCAGCTCCAGGACTAGCCTTGTTGCGAAACTTTGCATTTTCTTTAATTTCTTGACATGCTTGACCAGGTGTGGGTTCCATACTGGTGCTTCATACTCCATTGTGGGCCTGACGTACACGGTGTACAGAGTCTTGAATGATTCCTTACTCAGGTGTCGAAAAGCTATTCTTAGGTTTGCCAGGCGCCCATATGCGGCAGCAGTTATTTGGTTGATGTGCACCTCAGGAGATGTGCTCGGTATAATACTCACCCCAAGATCCTTTTCCTTGTGTGAGGTTTGCAGTCTTTGGTCCCCTAGCCTGTACTCTGTTTTCTGTCTTCTTTGACCTTCCCCAATCTTCATGATTTTGCACTTGGTGGGGTTATATATATATATATATATATATATATATATATATATATATATATATATATATATATATATATATATAATATTTTGTAAAGAGATTTTTTTCACATTTCATTGCTTGAATTGATAGTTATTTTGATGTCTGGCAATGCAGTATAATGTGTGATTTTCTTGCATGTCATTTTATGTATGTATTCCAATATGCAATATTCAATATGTCTATATACATAGTATGTAATATGTCTATACATGGTATATAGTATGTTTATCCGTAGTATGTAATATGTATATACATAATATGTAATAGGATACAAATACATTTTTGTTTTTAGTGCACAGTGCACATCCTTGCGTGTACAGTGCACATCCTTGCGTGCACAGTGTACATCCTTGCGTGCACAGTGTACATCCTTGCGTGCACAGTGTACATCCTTGCGTGCACAGTGCACATCCTTGCGTGCACAGTGTACATCCTTGCGTGCACAGTGTACATCCTTGCGTGTACAGTGCACATCCTTGCGTGCACAGTGCACATCCTTGCGTGCACAGTGCACATCCTTGCGTGCACAGTGCACATCCTTGCGTGCACAGTGTACATCCTTGCGTGCACAGTGTACATCCTTGCGTGCACAGTGCACATCCTTGCATGCACAGTGTACATCCTTGCATGCACAGTGTACATCCTTGCATGCACAGTGTACATCCTTGCGTGCACAGTGTACATCCTTGCGTGCACAGTGCACATCCTTGCGTGCACAGTGCACATCCTTGCATGCACAGTGCACATCCTTGCCCGTGTACATCCTCTGCACAGTGCACATCCTTGCGTGCACAGTGTACATCCTTGCATGTACAGGGTACATCCTTGCGTGCACAGTGCACATCCTTGCGTGCACAGTGCACATCTTTGCGTGCACAGTGTACATCCTTGCGTGCACAGTGCACATCCTTGCTTGCACAGTGCACATCCTTGCGTGCACAGTGCACATCCTTGCGTGCACAGTGCACATCCTTGTGTGCACAGTGCACATCCTTGCGTACACAGTGTACATCCTTGCGTGCACATCCTTGCGTGCACATCCTTGCGTGCACAGTGCACATCCTTGCGTGCACAGTGCACATCCTTGCGTGCACAGTGCACATCCTTGCGTGCACAGTGCACATCCTTGCTTGCACAGTGCACATCCTGGCGTGCACAGTGCACATCCTGGCGTGCACAGTGCACATCCTTGCGTGCACAGTGCACATCCTTGCGTGCACAGTGGACATCCTTGCGTGCACAGTGCACATCCTTGCTTGCACAGTGCACATCCTTGCGTGCACAGTGCACATCCTTGCGTGCACAGTGCACATCCTTGCGTGCACAGTGCACATCCTTGCGTGCACAGTGCACATCCTTGCGTGCACAGTGCACATCCTTGCTTGCACAGTGCACATCCTTGCGTGCACAGTGCACATCCTTGCGTGCACAGTGCACATCCTTGCGTGCACAGTGCACATCCTTGCGTGCACAGTGCACATCCTTGCGTGCACAGTGCACATCCTTGCGTGCACAGTGTACATCCTTGCGTGCACAGTGCACATCCTTGCGTGCACAGTGCACATCCTTGCGTGCACAGTGCACATCCTTGCTTGCACAGTGCACATCCTTGCGTGCACAGTGTACATCCTTGCGTGCACAGTGCACATCCTTGCGTGCACAGTGTACATCCTTGCGTGCACAGTGCACATCCTTGCGTGATAACCACGTTCAGCTGTGCGGGAACATTTTCTACAACTTTTCCAGAAAAATCATCTTTGTATGTTTACAATCCTGATGGATCAATCTCAGTGGACATAATGAAAGAAGGCACGTGATCTTCAGGAATGAAAGAAGGCACGTGATCTTCAGGAATGAAAGAAGGCACGTGATCTTCAGGAATGAAAGAAGGCACGTGATCTTCAGGAATGAAAGAAGGCACGTGATCTTCAGGAATGAAAGAAGGCACGTGATCTTCAGGAATGAAAGAAGGCACGTGATCTTCAGGAATGAAAGAAGGCACGTGATCTTCAGGAATGAAAGAGCCGTGATCTTCAGGAATGAAAGAAGGCACGTGATCTTCAGGAATGAAAGAAGGCACGTGATCTTCAGGAATGAAAGAAGGCACGTGATCTTCAGGAATGAAAGAAGGCACGTGATCTTCAGGAATGAAAGAAGGCACGTGATCTTCAGGAATGAAAGAAGGCACGTGATCTTCAGGAATGAAAGAAAGCACGTGATCTTCAGGAATGAAATAAGGCGCGTGATCTTCAGGAATGAAAGAAGGTATGTGATCTTCAGGAATGAAAGAAGGCACGTGATCTTCAGGAATGAAAGAAGGCACGTGATCTTCAGGAATGAAAGAAAGCACGTGATCTTCAGGAATGAAAGAAGGCACGTGATCTTCAGGAATGAAAGAAGGTGATCTTCAGGAATGAAAGAAGGCACGTGATCTTCAGGAATGAAAGAAGGCACGTGATCTTCAGGAATGAAAGAAGGCACGTGATCTTCAGGAATGAAAGAAAGCGCGTGATCTTCAGGAATGAAAGAAGGCACGTGATCTTCAGGAATGAAAGAAGGCACGTGATCTTCAGGAATGAAAGAAGGCACGTGATCTTCAGGAATGAAAGAAGGCACGTGATCTTCAGGAATGAAAGAAGGCACGTGATCTTCAGGAATGAAAGAAGGCACGTGATCTTCAGGAATGAAAGAAGGCACGTGATCTTCAGGAATGAAAGAAGGCACGTGATCTTCAGGAATGAAAGAAGGCACGTGATCTTCAGGAATGAAAGAAGGCGCGTGATCTTCAAGAATGAAAGAAGGCACGTGATCTTCAGGAATGAAAGAAGGCACGTGATCTTCAGGAATGAAAGAAGGCACGTGATCTTCAGGAATGAAAGAAGGCACGTGATCTTCAGGAATGAAAGAAGGCACGTGATCTTCAGGAATGAAAGAAGGCACGTGATCTTCAGGAATGAAAGAAGGCACGTGATCTTCAGGAATGAAAGAAGGCACGTGATCTTCAGGAATGAAAGAAGGCACGTGATCTTCAGGAATGAAAGAAGGCACGTGATCTTCAGGAATGAAAGAAGGCACGTGATCTTCAGGAATGAAAGAAGGCACGTGATCTTCAGGAATGAAAGAAGGTACGTGATCTTCAAGAATAAAGTCCTTTATCATTATCCTGTTTTTTGTTAGGGCAAATTTGAGGGTAAACTGAGCCATTGTGTTAGTGCTCACTGGCAGTGTTGCGGTCTGAATGTGTGGCAGTGATTGACATTGTGACAGTGATTGGCAGTGTGGCAGTGATTGGCAGTGTGTGGCAGTGATTGACATTGTGACAGTGATTGGCAGTGTGGCAGTGATTGGCAGTGTGTGGCAGTGATTGGCAGTGTGTGGCAGTGATTGGCAGTGTGTGGCAGGAAGTCTCAGCGAAGTTACTCATTTGACTGTGTTTACTTGTTTGTGTTATATTGTGATATATAACAGGGTAGCAGAGTCAAGAAGTAGATGACAGACATGATTTTTTTATAATTCATTAATATAACAACATTTCGGTCAGAGATTAAGCTTTCATTTAGCGAAATGTTACAATAGAGGTCTTACGCTTCATTTGTCAGCAAAGCTTAGTAGATTTGTGGCTTCTTGTTGAGATTGATGGGAGTAGTGAGGGTGGGGGCAGTAAGGGCGCGTGTTGTGTGGGTAACTTTTATTAAAAACGTCCTTGATCGTGACATTGCCAGAGTGTATCCTTGACCAGGGTGCTCATGACAGCGTTCCCACACATCTTCACTACAGATATGGAAACCTTGCGTGTTGGCTTATTGTATCCAGGTGAAGCTCAGGGTCATTCAGCAGCTAGGATTCCCAGGTGAAGTTCAGGGTTACTTAGGAGCTGAGGGTTCCCAAGTCTATCATGGTCAGGGAAGGAGTCGCGCCAGCCGCAGGTCACTAGGTGTTTTCAGGTTAAGTATTGGTGTGCTGTTATGAATCTCATTGTAAGACATTTCTAATATATTTTCTTGTGGATAATGCCAGAGAATCACCCCCTACCCCCAAAAATGTTATAAATTCGACTGGTACCTGGAGGTATTTGTAAGCGTTTGTAAGAATATACGTGTGTGTGTGTGTACCTCCAACGGAAGGCCTCGGTCAGTGGCCCTGAGCTCCACTCAGCGGGTCAACATTTGACTAATATTAGCATCAGGCGAAATTCTCAGATTTTTACTGACAAAATACCACCAGGTGTTTGTGAACAAGAGTTGTTTTTCATCACAAACTGAGGGGCCACTGAGGGGTCACTGAGGGATCACTGAGGGGTCACTGAGGGATCACTGAGGGGTCACTGAGGGCTCACTGTACTAGAGATGATCACCTTCACCACACCTCTGAAGCATCACAATATATCACTGGGATCATCTTTATGTTAGAGGAGGAAGGTAGTGTTATTATTGCTCCCTTACTGTGTATGACAGCTACCGTACGAGAACAAAAGTTAGCTGTGCTTCCCTGTCGTGTTCCATCATACAGGACGGGTTTCGTACATCGGGTAATAAAATATGTCTGAGTTAGGAGACTTCAGTAAGGCTACGAGGATATCACCCATTATCCACTCTTAAGTAACTACGTAAGTCATAAAAGTTTTGTTCCAGCAGAACAGAGGTTACTATTACGTGGGGCTTAGTATGGGGTGCATATTAAAGATATTAAACTAACTAGACCGCACGCTAAAGTAGCACCCATTACACACTTATCTTCACCCATCACTTTTTCCCCCAGGGTGAGCCCCACGACAAGTCTGCTAACACACTGCTACCTATTTTTACTACTAGGCTGGCAGGGACTGCGTAGGACTAAGGAAATTTGCCCATATATTTCACTTCGCCTGGGAATTGAAGTTTGGACCTTGGGATTGTCAATCGAACGCTCTGTGCACTGATTTACTAACAACTGTAAAGGTAATTCTCGCGGAGAACCGGGAAATGAAAAGGAATGGGGGAATAAGGGGTCAGGTTGAAGGTTACTGGGGGTCAAGGTGAAGGTCACTGAGGGGTCAGGATGAAGGTCACTGTAGGCGGGGCTGTGGCCTTGGTTACATTTGCTGTATTGTGTTCTACTGATAGGTCACCTGTCATTATCATTCCAGAGTCTTGTAGTTATTCTCACAGTTTTGGTTTCTTGCTTCTTTCCTTATCGAACAACTTGGAATTTGTCACCATTAAACATCATCTTATTTTTCTTTACCTACAGAAATACGTTCTTGATCTATGTTCGTAGTTTTTTCAGAGACTTCTGCTTAGGCTACTGGTGGTCTGGTGGCTAAAGCTCTCGCTTCACACGGCGAGGGCCTGGGTTCGATTCCCAGCCAGGGCAGAAACATTGGGCGTGTTTCTTTACACCTGTTGTCTATGTTCCCCATCAGTAAAATGGGTACCTGGGTGTTAGTCGACTGGTGTGAGTCGCATCCTAGGACACTGACCTAATCTGCCCGAAATGCTCAGCATAACAAGGGACTTTCTATATAGTAGTATGTCACTGATGTCAGCTAGGCCAGTATACCATGTACATGTACTTGTAGTAAATAAAGATATTATTATTATTATTATTATAATTGCCACTTATTGAGGAATATAGAGATAGACAGTATAATAACCTATGTGACATGTCAAGATATCTTATTAATGAAAATAAGATACCAGTTATACTAGCAAATTTCCTAAATTTGCTAGTATATCCATATGCTCTTGCGCTACCGTCCACAGGATGGATATGGGGTGCACAATAAACTAGCCACCTCGGTGGCAAAATAAAAAAAAAAATCTAAAATCTGCTGAAGGAACTTTATATGTTTGTTTTGGTATTGTCTTAAGAAATATACGAAGGTGTGGTAAGTGTTAATGCATGTCTGCATTACGAGTAGGGAACAGTTAAGGTGTGAGAAATTTGCCTTGCAGTAGTTTTGCTTGCTACCACTCTTTTGATCTGTTCTTAGAAATGGTAATATATATTTTCCTTCTTTACATGATGTAACTATTGGTATTTCTTCAGATTTTCACACTGGTCTAATTCGTTAAATGGCTTTGCAGAATTCGTGTATAAAGCCTATGCTTTTTTCGTTTTATGTTCCATGCCTCTAATTTTGTTAGTGGTCTACCAGTTGCTAGAGGCAGGATAATAATCTTTATTTCTACTAATACAAGGTATACAGGCCTAACTGACATCAATGACATACTACTATATAGAAGGCCACTTGTTATTTGCAGAGCATTTCGGGCAAATGTTTCCACCCTTACCGGGGATCGAATCACAGACCTCATTGTGTGAGCTGAGTGAGCTAGCAATCGAGCTGCTACAGGACACCGGTTCCTATTCTCATAAGTATATTGATGTCTGACGTTCTTACTTCTTAAAGCCTAAATATATTAGCGCTAAACCCGTGAGTATCATTGAGCTAAAGAATTGGTGGAGACTCTGTTCTCCGGCTGTTAATCGCATGGGCATGATTTCAGTATATATTTTTCGAAGTGTGTAAAAGCAGCTAGGATAAGATCCGTGACTTGAAACAAGTTTGGAGGTGGAGGGAAACCAGTGTTTTTGTTAGATGTCCTTGGATAACTTGTGGGCCTTTCCCGGGACCTTGGCAGCTCAGCGGATACAACAAGGACGCATCTTTTATATTGTTGTCGAAGATTATGTACGTCAAGACTGAGGCTGTGTCGTGTCGACCTTGGTAGCCGAGATCGTCTTTGGCAGCTGTGCACCATCCACTTACCCATCTTCACTTGATCCTCATGTAGTTTTACACTAACACCTCTCTAGTTTACTCCCACATTCATCTTTCAGTCTAACTTACTCCCACACCCACATTTCTCACTCTGGCTTACTCCAACACCTGACCCTTCTAGCCCAAAATGTTCTTCATAACCATTCTGCATGCACAACAGTGTCACCCATCAATGTACAAACATTGCATCATGTAAAAATAAATCTTTGACTTTCACTTTAAAGTTTGGTGGTGTGAGCAACTGTCGAATTTTTTTTAAGACCTAACAATGTCTAATGAATGTCGCTGCAAAGAATAGTGGTTTCGTGTAGCATTAAAATATTCATAATTTGATTTTATGTTATACTTTAATTTCTGTGTTGATTTACTTTAATTAGGTTAGGTTAGTTTTGTCAGGAAACAGGACAAGTGTGTCCTGACGCGGGTCTTAGTCATATGATGACCCACAGCTGGAGCTTTTGGTCATTTGACCGAAGCCTTCCGTCTTCCGGTCCTTTAATTAATATCTTAACATTGCGTGTATATACTTACTATATGCATATGTAAAAATAGAAGTACGTTACTAGTGTATTATTTGACTACAATGGATTATCCTAGGTTACATTTTATGTAGTTTACTATATAAACCAATGTATGTAAAGATTAAAAATATATGAGCACTAAGTGAAAACTTAATACTAACTCGAAGCGTTCGTCAAACATTCAAGAAATAAGCATCAACATAATATAGCTAAGTTGACCCTTCTGACATCAGTTTTCTATGAAGCCTTGTACGTTCTTTGTATACGGCTATATTTAATGGTTAACTAAGGGGAAATTTATTTCGCTTGCACCTTGCCAGGACCATACTAGTAGGTACACACAGGTAGTAGGTACACATAGGTAGTAGGTACACATAGGTAGTAGGTACACATAGGTAGTAGGTACACATAGGTAGTAGGTACACATAGGTAGTAGGTACACATAGGTAGTAGGTACACATAGGTAGTAGGTACACATAAGTACAGGTACACATAAGTACTACTGGCTTCTTGAATTTAATCCCACCAAATGCAAAGTCATGAAGATCGGGGAAGGGCAAAGAAGACCGCTGCCAGAGTACAGGCTAGGTGGACAAAGGCTACAAACTTCGTTAAAGGAGAAAGACCTTGGGGTGAATATAACACCAAACACGTCTCCGGAAGCACACATCAACCAGATAACTGCGGCAGCACATGGGCGACTGGCAAACCTAAGATTAGCGTTCCGTTACCTTAACAAGGAATCGTTCAAGACACTGTACACCGTGTACGTCAGGCCCATACTAGAGTATGCAGCACCAGTCTGGAACCCACACCTGGTCAAGCACGTCAAGAAATTAGAGAAAGTACAAAGGTTTGCGACAAGGTTAGTTCCACAGCTCAGGGGACTGTCTTACGAAGAAAGGTTGAGGGAAATAGGACTAACAACACTGGAGGACAGAAGGGTTAGAGGAGACATGATAACGACATACAAAATACTGCGGGGAATCGACAAGGTAGATAGTGACAGGATGTTCCAGAGAGGGAACACATAAACAAGGGGGCACAATTGGAAGCTGAAGACTCAGATGAGTCAAAGGGATGTTAGGAAGCATTTCTTCAGCCATAGAGTAGTCAGGAAGTGGAATAGTCTAGCAAACGATGTAGTGGAGGCGGGAACCATACATAGCTTTAAGACAAGGTATGATAAAGCTCATGGAGCAGGGAGAGAAGAGACCCAGTAGCGGTCAGTGAAGAGGCGGGGCCAGGAGCTGAGTCTCGACCCCTGCAACCACAATTAGGTGAGTACATAAGTACAATTATCATATCTAGTTTAACAAATGTGTAAATTACCTAGGATAACACCAAAAAAAAGTCAGACAAAGTGACTTATTTCCATTGGAGGTACTTGTAGTAATATTAATAGTAGAAGAGGAGAACTGTATTTAGATTAATAACCCAGGAGGGTTAGTAATCCACGATAACCAAACAGAACCAATCAGTGTGGATTATTTTCGTTAGGGTTCCTATGTAGGTCCTCAGGGTGCGACCCACAGCAGTCACCTAACTCTCAGATACCTATTTATTACTAGGTAAAAGGAACACCAGCTGTTAGGAGACTCTCCTATTTTGTGTCGCCTCATCCAGGATTCATCTTGGGGTCCTGTTGGATGTGAGCCTCCACGTTATCACTGCTCCACCAGGCATATCTTGGGGTCCTGTTGGATGTGAGCCTCCACGTTATCACTGCTCCACCAGGCATATCTTGGGGTCCTGTTGGATGTGAGCCTCCACGTTATCACTGCTCCACCAGGCATATCTAAATATGAAGCATTTTGTGGCACCCGTTTGTAGACTTCATTGTTTTAAGTGAATTTGTAATGTATATTGACACGACGTTGTATATCGTGTTAATAATGCGGGGGTTGGCAGCCTCGGGCGTCAAGGTGAACTCATAAGTCCCACGTAAATCATTGTTATATAGGTTTTATGCATAAAAAAATTACAGTGGTCTTATATAGTGACTTTGTAGATTTTTTCTACAATGGTCTTAGTGATTTATGAAGAAATTAACCAATTATAACCAATAAAGTTAGTTGAACGAGACACTTGTACGACACTTGGGTATCTTTATTGTAGAAACGTTTCGCCATGCAGCGGCTTCATCAGTCCAATACAAAGATTATGGTGGAAGATGAGAATTAGTTTGTGGTAGTCAGTCTCTCAGCCTGGAGTTGATGTGTTCAGTCCATCAGTCTTGATAAAAGTACAACATTTGGGCGGAGAAGTGTCTTATATACTGCAGATAGGTGAGGTGAGGCAGTTCAAGACTGCGTCACCAGTGAAAAAAATCCACTAGTGGAAGTAGGTCATGCATGTGTAAGTGGGGCAAGTGTTGAAGAATTCCCTGTATCAAGATTCCCAGATGTTGCTGTGTCCCACAGATATTATATAAATGTTTTAGAAAACTGAAAACTTCTCGGTTTTTAAACCATGTATATAAAGTTTGTGACTTATTTCCATTGAGTATGTAAGGATATTAGTGGTCTTCCAGAAGTTAAATCTTGGTATGTAGGCCCCTGGGATACAGCACCTGGAGGCCCTCCAGCTGGCGGAGGCCCCTGGGCTGTAGCACCTGGAGGCCCTCCAGCTGGCGGAGGCCCCTGGGCTGTAGCACCTGGAGGCCCTCCAGCTGGCGGAGGCCCCTGGGCTGTAGCACCTGGAGGCTCTCCAGCTGGCGGAGGCCCTTGGGCTACAGCACCCGGAGGCCTTCCAGTTGGCGGAGGCCCTCCAGTTGGCGGAGGCCCCTGGGCTGCAGCACCTGGAGGCCCATGCCTTAATCCAGTACTGCGTAGGTGTCTGAGCATTATATATGTGTGAATGTGGAACCAGTTAAATATGGCGGGGAACGACTCACTAGCTGGAAAATATAATTTAGTTTAACAGTCGTTCTTGGAGATTTTACATAAAGCCATAATATCTAATCCAGTTTAGTCACTTTAAAAATCATAATAAAAAAATAGCCAATGAATTTAATTTCATTGCACTGTAGCGTCTTTGATGCAGTGAAGTGGTGGTAAAGGTTACCATAAGGTCGATCTAGACTCCTTAATTTAAGACCTTATCACATAAGGTCGATCTAGACTCCTTAATTAAGACCTTATCACATAAGGTCGATCTAGACTCCTTAATTAAGACCTTATCAAAACTTTTGACAGTGTTAGATGAAAGACTGTTCAGGTAAGTTAGGTTAATTAACAGGTACGAGGCATCATAAATGGGGGTAATATCTTAATTGAGATCAGATGTAAGAGGCATACATCAAGGCTCTCTCCTGCCACCTTTATTATTCACATTCTCGGTGATCTTCATATTATACTTGGAGTACACACCAATATATTTAAACTTTTTGTAGAACTAATAACTTGTTGGAGAGTCGTGTGTTTGTCTGTACTTAAGTGAGTTATCACTGTGATCTGAGTTAGTCTGACAGACATATTATGTGCCTCATACCCATGGTGTTGGTAGTAGTTACCTCGTACCCATGGTGTGGGTGGTAGTCACCTCGTACCCATGGTGTGGGTGGTAGTCACCTCGTACCCATGGTGTGGGTGGTAGTCACCTTATACCCATGGTGTGGGTGGTAGTCACCTCGTACCCATGGTGTGGGTGGTAGTCACCTCGTACCCATGGTGTGGGTGGTAGTCACCTTATACCCATGGTGTGGGTGGTAGTCACCTCGTACCCATGGTGTGGGTGGTAGTCACCTCGTACCCATGGTGTGGGTGGTAGTCACCTTATACCCATGGTGTGGGTGGTAGTCACCTCGTACCCATGGTGTGGGTGGTAGTCACCTCGTACCCATGGTGTGGGTGGTAGTCAAAAGGTTACTGAGGTACAATGATGAGGTAGATGAATTGTAAGTGGCGGAATAATCCCTTTTTTGTTGTTGTTATTAAACAAAACTGAGTATATTTTTTTCAGATTAAGCAGGAGAGTTAGTAAGGTAGGATATCCCAGGAGAGTTAGTAAGGTAGGATATCCCAGGAGAGTTAGTAAGGTAGGATATCCCAGGAAAGTTAGTAATGTAGGATATCCCAAGACAGCCGATGTGGATTATTTCCATTGAAGACCCTTGATCTTCCTCCCCAGCATTCAACCTCCAGTAGTCGCCTCCCTCACAGGTACCCGTTTACTGTTAGGTGAACAGAGGCAACAAGTATAAGCAAACGTGTCCAGTGTTTCCACTCATCCAAGAATTGAACCCTGGCCTTTCATGTGTGAGCCTTAGGCGCTACCACTTGAGCCACGAGACATAGCAGTGCCCTGCTATCCTACTCTCTTTGATAGGTACACAGTGAGAGCACAAGCTAGCTATGTTTGACTCTTGTATTCCATCACACACAGGATCACTTTCATACATCAGGTAATGAAATCAGTCAGCCTAGGCCCTAGGAGGATTGGGGGGGGGTAGGCTGGAAGGTGAGTTGAGAGAGAGGGGGGGGCTGGGAGGAAAGTAATATATAGAGAGGGCATGTGAGGAAAGGGATGTATGGAAGGGATGGGATAGGTGTCATGTGTCTTGCATATCAGATATTCAGCAAGGAGTATTTTCATTATATGTATCACTATGTTAGTATGTCGAGGTACTTGGTGAGTTGAGAGTGAGTAAGGCAAGAATAATATTGTATTGAGGTACTTGGTGAGTTGAGAGTGAGTAAGGCAAGAGTAATATTGTAGTGAGGTACTTGGTGAGCTGAGAGTGAGTAAGGCAAGAATAATATTGTATTGAGGTACTTGGTGAGTTGAGAGTGAGTAAGGCAAGAGTAATATTGTAGTGAGGTACTTGGTGAGCTGAGAGTGAGTAAGGCAAGAATAATATTGTATTGAGGTACTTGGTGAGTTGAGAGTGAGTAAGGCAAGAATAATATTGTATTGAGGTACTTGGTGAGTTGAGAGTGAGTAAGGCAAGAGTAATATTGTGTTGAGGTACTTGGTGAGCTGAGAGTGAGTAAGGCAAGAGTAATATTGTGTTGAGGTACTTGGTGAGCTGAGAGTGAGTAAGGCAAGAATAATATTGTATTGGGAGTGAACTTGGTTTGTTGACTGTCTAGTCAACTAGGCTGTCGTATGCCACTTGTAGTAGATAGCTGTTCTGTTTCTTCTAACATGTAAGTTTATCCAGGTACAGGTACACATAAACACAGTTACACAAATTATACATAGTAGCATATGTGTAAATTACCTAGGATAACCCAAAAAAAGTCAGTGACTTATTTCCATTGGGGTCCTTGAATCAAAACATAGACAAGGACTGTTCATCCTCGTTGCAACAGTTGTATGGTAACTGCAAAAGATAATTAATTGAATCAGTTTTGATAGTAGGTATCCTGGAGTGTTAACATGTCAGAGGGCCAGTGGGAACCTGACGCTATCATGACAGTCACGCCACCTGTCGTGACCTTACCTGCCGCTCATCACACTTGATATCTAACTTTCAGCTGGAAGATGCTCACAACCAACACCAAAATCTGCAGATATCTCTCAAATTTATTTATATTTTTCCAAAGTAATTTTAACAATAATATATATATATATATATATATATATATATATATATATATATATATATATATATATATATATATATATATATAAATAGTGGGCTTAAGAGTGAAAGGAAATCAGAAACAGATCATCTGACACCAGCAAGAAACTTAAATTTAACAAAGGAGAAGGTAATAATTTGAGAGCAAAATGTCAGGATTTGGCCGCAGCTGCGGAAGCTGTCTGCCGCAGCCGCAGGAGCCGCTAGAGCTGCGGTAGCCGCTGGGCACCTCAGTAATTGTTAGAAGACAAAGAGAGGGAAGAAGCAAAGTGAAAGTGGGTGTGGAACAACCACTTTCTGTGTGAAGGAGTGTGAAGAGGAGGAATGAAGAGAGTGGAGGAGGGGAAGGAGGAAGAGGAATAGTTCTTTCATAAGAGTAGGAGGAGGAGGAGAAGGAGGCGGTCAGGAAGTAATATGAAGAAAAACAAGAGAGAAAATCAGAGTAAGGAAAAACAAGGTTGTTTAATTAAAGTGAGGCCAGTAGAGTTCTACTTTGTTGTATCCACCTTCTGGTACCACTGGAGCCACTGGTACCACTAGAACCACTGGTAACATTGGTACCAGTGAAACCAGAGTCTGATCTATCAGGACCACAGATAATACAGTCAGTAAAACTTTCACCTCAAGCATTAATATAACTTCATTTATTTTTAAAAACTTTTAAGGTCTTAAACGAAGCAGCAATAAGAGCATTTTATAAGTAGTGACGTCAGGAAGACCCGTGTTTAGGACCATCACAGACACAACCATGCTTGGTAGTGACGTCAGGAAGACCCGTGTTTAGGACCATCACAGACAACCATGCTTGGTAGTGACGTCAGGAAGACCCGTGTTTAGGACCATCACAGACACAACCATGCTTGGTAGTGACGTCAGGAAGACCCGTGTTTAGGACCATCACAGACAACCATGCTTGGAGACCCGACTATAATCTTAAGAGAGGGGCACTGTATGTAGGCACTACAAGGAAAGTCTTACACACTTGAGAGCGAGGTATGTGCAGCGAGCTGCTTAACACTACAAACAGTGTAGTCAGAGTGCTTGCAGTGAAAATCGTAAAGCATAATTTACTTCTTTTTCTTGTATACCAGGAGTTCCCAGCCTCGGGTGCGAGATGGCATTTCACGGGCAGTCCTAATGAAAAGCACAATTCTGTTTATTTTGCCAGAAACATTTCTTATTGCTCAGTTTATTTTTCTTCTTGAAATGTGGTATTACTTTAGTAGGTGGTGCAACAGTAATCAAACATTTACTAGGGGTGCGAGGCACAGAACTGGTTGGTAACCCCTGTTGTATACGAACACCTGAAGCAGATTCGCAGCAGTTCAAAGATCAAGTTCGTCTAAATCGAACACCGCCTCGGACACCTTATAAACCCAGCTTCAGATGTCGTCATGTTTGTTGACTGCAACTTAGGACATGAAAAATGTAAACACTTAGCAATTTTTGTGAAAACGGGGGAAAAAAAAAAAGCCTCATGAAATACTCAGACGAACAGTCACATAAAATCAAGATTGGGACACACTAGAAAACATCCTTGATCTTATAATCACAAATAATGAGGATTTGGTACAAAACATATGTGTTGAAGAAAGTTAAATATAATCAGAATCCAAATAAAGTTCAGACCTGAATACTGAACTCACCTGAACTGTCCAACGTAATTTATCACCAGAATATTATCAACAACTTAAATTTTAACAGCATATTAACTGGGAACAATTCGTTGTCTTAATGAAATTTGTTGGTAAGACAATATGAGTAACATTAACATAACACCAACATGAATGTAAAAGAATGTCTCAAGAGATTGTACACAGTGGCAATAAAAATATTGTCCGTGATCATATTGTTAAGAAAAATATAAAGAAAATGCAAGTAGAAAAAGAAAGAAAACGCTTTCTTTGTAAACGGAGAGAGAGAGAGAGAGAGAGAGAGTGAGTGAGTGAGTCACAGAAGTTAAAAGTACAAGAGTTTCTGGCTGCTCTTGTTTTGAATATAATCCAGAGTTTCTCAAGACTGAAAAAAAAATGTACTGCTTAAAAAAATAGAAAACATTGAGGTAAAATTGAAAGGGTCATTGAGTGGTGAGTCAAGACAAATATGGCAAGAAGTGAACAACACAAAGTAATCTTAAACACTTTCTCTTATGTGGAATCAAAGACAAAAAATACTTGTAGTATTAAGCTCTTGTCTACAGCAGATGGAACGTTCACTGAGGACATTAAATGATCCAAATATTGAGGACTCTGTTCGCTGAGCCAATAAGTAGTGTTGACTGACAACTTACACAAATTTTTCATAAATGTGGCCACTAACTGTGCTAACATTTGCGACATAACCTCAGTCCCACTTGTCTTTTAAGACACTGTTGCAAGCGTGTCCATGCACCTTCCCTAGACCCACACTCTGGCAACTACATTCATCAATAAAAAAAAGCCTATGGAGACAGTGTAGACAAGACACTCAACAAGGTGGAAAAACTGCAAAGATGTTCCTGTTCGTTGTACACTGGAGGACCCTTCACTCTCCTGCAGGTGGCCACCTTTTTTCTGACTTTCGGTACTGTCCCAGCACGCTCGTGATCGTTGGCACCATCGTGGGCCGATTGGTAAACAAGATGTTTTGTGGGCGAAATGTAAGCGTCAGTAAGAGAGAGAGAGGTGTTTTCTTGCCTAGATGATAACATAACTAGTAGTGCCCCCCTTACTCCATCCCTTCTAGTATACAGTAACCAGGTTACCTACATAAGTGAAAGGTTGCATTAGTACACATACTCTGATGCAATAGGTCACTCACATTCAAGGTCACGGACATAACTTACGCAGTCACTTAACTCAGTAAACTTATCAAATTATACTGAAACCGAAAAGTGTCTCTTTTTAAAGCATGTATTCAGGTGGAACAGTATGTGGTATGGGGATACCTACCACTTGTAGATGATAATTTACAATTATTATTTCTGTCTCCCTATAGTCACGGCACTCACCTGCATATTATAAATAAAAGATATGAAAATGTCTGAGCGAGGAGTATTCTCTCAGTGTACCAGCGGCCGGTTGAACACTGACCTAACATTTACCATCAGTCAGGCAAACATTGACAAAACACCTTATAATCCATGCAGTTAACGCTAACATTTTACCATAGTGACAATGGATCATATTAACGTAGTTTTATTCATTTATCTACACCAGTTTTCTCATATGGATGGGTTGGTAATCAAGGTTTATCCTTGTGTGTCTTGCATCTGTGTTTCTTATGTCAGCCTAATATTTCGTTATTGTTGTTGTTATTTGTATTACATTGAGACATGTAACACCCACAGACCTCCCTGCACAAGCATCACTCACACTTCCCTTCCATGTTATGTACCTCTGTAATATTTTGACCACCACCCACAGGATGGGTATGGGGTGCATAATAAATATATTAAACTAAACAGGCCTTTCGGACCAGCGGCAACAAACTAACCATTCATGTACGTGGAGTTGACTCGTGTGTGAGTCAACCAGACTCACGAGTCAACACTACGAACCTTGATGATTTGTAATATAGCCAGGCTCTAAATTCCTGTTCCATTGTGAATGTTTTGATGCTTGTGTGATGTTTCATGTTTGTTAATCCTTCCTTTTGTGACTCCATTTATAAGTTACTGTTTGTAGACAAACATTGGAGTTATGTCAATATTTTGTAAGGCATGACGGGCGAGCGGCAGTTATTTGTTTCTTAAGATGTTCCTCCTATGTGCAAGATGCTTCAGATGCACAACCTAAGTGATGTTGATGTCAGTAGTGAGTTCCAGTAATAGATGGCAGTGATGCTAGGAAGTTTTGTCCTTCAACAGATAGCACTGTTGTTAGGTAGTTAATGTTCACTCCAATAAATAACAGAAATAAGATGATTGCAATTATCTCCCACAGATGGCGGGCTGGGTGGAGCGCCCATGGGCTTGGCACTGCTCCTTACTATGGTGTCTCTGGCATTAGCTATCGCCATTATCGCTCTGCTTATCAGGTAAGTGACCAACCAGCATCTTTTTGCCGTTTGTGTAGTTGCACCTCAAGATTCTACGGTGTTCGGGCAAGATCTGCATTTTTCTGTCATTCTATACCAACTTAGGTAATTAGAAAGCAAGGTCCTAGTAGTATCTTCATTATAGTCCTAGTATTATCTTGATTATATTAAAGGTGTGCATTTTTTAATATTAATCAATCCCGGAGCGTTAACGTGGTAACTTGAGTTTTAATTTGTATATGTTGTGATAAACTTTTGTTAATGATATTCGATATAGGAGTTAAATATGACAGAAAGGTACAACTGCAAAGAAAATGTTGATGGCTGCCCGTCTTATGGTATAATATGTGTCTTCTGACAGTCCATAATGTTTTCTTTCCCTATCTCTCTTACTCTCTTTCACTCTTCCCTTCTCCCTCTATCCCTGGGAGAGGAGGGTACCTTGATGTTTGTGGTGGACTATTACAACCTCAGGTTCAATGGCCTGTTAACCTGAGTGTAAAGGAAGCTTGGAGCAAAGAAACACAGTAGAAGATGTATTGAAATTGTATTTCTTTCAAAAATCAGCTAGATTAATTCCAAACTTTTATCTTTTCCTTCACCAAGTAATTGTGATTATATAAGACTTTTGTCTTTTCCTTCACCAAGTATAACAAAGTGTTATTTACACATATGTACACTATATACAAAGGAGTAGAGTTTAGTGCACGCCACAGTTGTCTAGGCTAAGCAGCAGCCAAAAGACAGACAACTTTCCACAACCAGCTCTATGCAGGAATTCCAATGACAAACTGCGAGTGGTATCCACGTCACCTTTGTCATTGTTAAACTCGCATTTTAATTGGCTGAACCGAGTCGTTGATTTGATGATGGGGCCCTCATCACCAAACCCTTAACGATGGTTCGCTGGTTGGAGGGGAGCCTATGTGGGTGTGTTTAACATGCTCCGAATAAAGGTTACATACTCTTTGCATGCAACATGGAGTAAGGGAGAGGAGAGTACCTTGATGCTTGTGGTGGACTAAGGGAGAGGAGGGTACCTTGATGCTTATGGTGGACTAAGGGAGAGAAGGATACCTTGATGCTTGTGGTGGTCTATAGGTGAGGGAGGTACCTTGATGTTTGTGGTGGACTAAGGGAGAGAAGGGTACCTTGATGCTTGTGGTGGACTAAGGGAGAGGAGGGTACCTTGATGTTTGTTGTGGACTAAGGGAGAGGAGGGTACCTTGATGCTTGTGGTGGACTATGGGTGAAGGAGGTACCTTGATGTTTGTGGTGGACTAAGGGAGAGGAGGGTACCTTGATGCTTGTGGTGGACTAAGGGAGAGGAGGGTACCTTGATGTTTGTGGTAGTCTTGTTCTAAAATGTTGTTCTCTGTACACGGCCTAAAATCTGATCGCTAACATTGCATCATATATAGAGGCTGAAACAGAGGTAACCTTGTACGTTGTTCGTTATCGTAGCAGCATTTAAATAATTTATTAATGTATAAAATAACTGAAGTAGCGTTGTCGTGAATGTTGGCTACTACAGATATATTGAACTTTATTAACATGAATATTGCGGATACCTGGATGATATATCATGACCTCACTTTAGTGTCATAATAGTGGTGAATGACCCCACACGGTTTAATAGTTTTCATTAATAATAATAATATTATTATTATTATTATTATTATTTAGTTTCAAATAACGAAAATTGGCACAGAAAATCCTTAGACTTGGGAGAGTTGAATTGTAATATTTATGTGAGTGTTGCCAGTTAACCACCACCTCCTCCTGTCCACTTCATTACAATTACAAAATAAATTCTGTGGAGTAAATGTCAGCAGTATCCGACCTGAAAATACACACTGCCAAACCAAGAGTGTATTTAGTGGTAAGCCTTGACTTTGGACTTTCTATACGACTTGGTATAAATATAACCACGGACTAACCACCCCGGCTGATCTGTCTGATCCAATGTTATTGTTGAGGGTTAGCCTTTGTTTACGTTGCAAACTGGATACAGCAGTGTCCTGCTGCATTATTTTATGTGGTACGTGGTGAACAGACCACCTCCTTCAAGTGTCACAAAGGCGAGTATTTGGGTAGCTTTAAAGTAGGACTTACATGAGTACGTGAGTGTGTAGAGTTAACTGTGAGTAGGATAAGGTTGTTCCCAGTGACCGGACTTCCTATCCATCCCTGATGATCTGACGTTTAGTGTGACCTGGCTACCTACGTTATCCTAAATGACCTGCCTTCATATAGTGGCCCGTCTTACTGACCCTCTCCTCCTGGTTCCCTTAATAACTGTGTCTTCTCTGACTCAATACGACCCAGTTTCTCCTCGGGGTGTATAACGACCTGACTTTCTCTGTGACCTGGTTCCTGGATCCATCTGACCACCGTGAGTCCACTCACTTATCTTTCTTCTGACCTGGGTTTCCCCAGGCCAGGTTATTCACATGTGATGACTCAGTTGTTGATGACTATTTCTTCTTTTTGTGGTACAGTCGTGAGGCTTATTGGAACAATTTTATTGTTCCAAGAATGTGAGTCTCTCCATCATCCCTCAGTATGATTCAAGTGTCATACTGTTGATAATAGTGAAGAGGAGATTCATCATCCCTCAGTATGATTCAGTGCTATGCTGTTGATAATGAGAAGAAGATTCATCATCCCTCAGTATGATTCAGTGTGATGCTGTTGATAATGAGAAGATTCATCATCCCTCAGTATGATTCAGTATCATACAGTTGATAATAGTCGTATCCCAGCTCCTTGAATTCATAGCTTTCTAAATGCTGTTTGCATGTGTAATGAAGGTTGAGTGTCAACATAGTTTAGTGCTGGACACTCTTACAGTGTGTATACTGTGTGCACACACACACGTACACTCTTACAGTGTGTATACTGTGTGCACACACACACGTACACTCTTACAGTGTGTATACTGTGTGCACACACACACGTACACTCTTACAGTGTGTATACTGTGTGCACACACACACACGTACACTCTTACAGTGTGTATACTGTGTGCACACACACACGTACACTCTTACAGTGTGTATACTGTGTGCACACACACGTACACTCTTACAGTGTGTATACTGTGTGCACACACACACACGTACACTCTTACAGTGTGTATACTGTGTGCACACACACGTACACTCTTACAGTGTGTATACTGTGTGCACACACACGTACACTCTTACAGTGTGTATACTGTTGTGCACACACACACACAGTACTCTCTTACAGTGTTTATACTGTGTGCACACACACGTACACTCTTACAGTGTGTATACTGTGTGCACACACACGTACACTCTTACAGTGTGTATACTGTGTGTGCACACACACGTACACTCTTACAGTGTGTATACTGTGTGCACACACACGTACACTCTTACAGTGTGTATACTGTGTGCACACACACACGTACACTCTTACAGTGTGTATACTGTGTGCACACACACACGTACACTCTTACAGTGTGTATACTGTGTGCACACACACGTACACTCTTACAGTGTGTATACTGTGTGCACACACACACGTACACTCTTACAGTGTGTATACTGTGTGCACACACACACGTACACTCTTACAGTGTGTATACTGTGTGCACACACACGTACACTCTTCAGTGTGTATACTGTGTGCAACACACACGTACACTCTTACAGTGTGTATACTGTGTGCACACACACACGTACACTCTTACAGTGTGTATACTGTGTGCAAACACACACGTACACTCTTACAGTGTGTATACTGTGTGCACACACACACGTACACTCTTACAGTGTGTATACTGTGTGCACACACACACGTACACTCTTACAGTGTGTATACTGTGTGCACACACACGTACACTCTTACAGTGTGTATACTGTGTGCACACACACACGTACACTCTTACAGTGTGTATACTGTGTGCACACACACGTACACTCTTACAGTGTGTATACTGTGTGTCACACACACGTACACTCTTACAGTGTGTATACTGTGTGCACACACACACGTACACTCTTACAGTGTGTATACTGTGTGTGCACACACACGTACACTCTTACAGTGTGTATACTGTGTGCACACACACACGTACACTCTTACAGTGTGTATACTGTGTGCACACACACACACGTACACTCTTACAGTGTGTATACTGTGTGCACACACACACGTACACTCTTACAGTGTGTATACTGTGTGCACACACACACGTACACTCTTACAGTGTGTATACTGTGTGTGCACACACACACGTACACTCTTACAGTGTGTATACTGTGTGCACACACACACGTACACTCTTACAGTGTGTATACTGTGTGCACACACACACGTACACTCTTACAGTGTGTATACTGTGTGTGCACACACACGTACAGCTTATGTGTGTGTGTGTATGTATAGAAGTGTTCTTATCTCATGAGGTGGTGTCTTGTGTGTGTGACTGAGTGTGATGTGATGACCAGGTCATGTTCGCACATTCATTGGATCATACATGATTATCTCCCATTCTCCAGGCGCTGTATGACCCCTACAGGTTTATCGCTTACCCCTGAATATAACATTTAAAAGAATCGTCCCTTTAAGTGTATTTTCGTTCAGTTTTCTTCATGTTTACTTCCCAGCATCACGGTGTAGCGTGTTACGAAACTAGCAGTCACGTGATGTTACGAAACTAGCAGTCACGTGATGTTACGAAACTAGCAGTCACGTGATGTTACGAAACTAGCAGTCACGTGATGTTACGAAACTAGCAGTCGTATGTTGAAACTAGCAGTCACGTGATGTTACGAAACTAGCAGTCACGTGATGTTACGAAACTAGCAGTCACGTAATGTTACGAAACTAGCAGTCACGTAATGTTACGAAACTAGCAGTCACGTGATGTTACGAAACTAGCAGTCACGTGATGTTACGAAACTAGCAGTCACGTGATGTTACGAAACTAGCAGTCACGTAATGTTACGAAACTAGCAGTCACGTGATGTTACGAAACTAGCAGTCACGTGATGTTACGAAACTAGAGTCACGTGATGTTACGAAACTAGAGTCACGTAATGTTACGAAACTAGCAGTCACGTAGATGTTACGAAACTAGCAGTCACGTGATGTTACGAAACTAGCAGTCACGTGATGTTACGAAACTAGCAGTCACGTGATGTTACGAAACTAGCAGTCACGTGATGTTACGAAACTAGCAGTCACGTAATGTTACGAAACTAGCAGTCACGTAATGTTACGAAACTAGCAGTCACGTAATGTTACGAAACTAGCAGTCACGTAATGTTACGAAACTAGCAGTCACGTAATGTTACGAAACTAGCAGTCACGTAATGTTACGAAACTAGCAGTCACGTGATGTTACGAAACTAGCAGTCACGTGATGTTACGAAACTAGCAGTCACGTAATGTTACGAAACTAGCAGTCACGTGATGTTACGAAACTAGCAGTCACGTGATGTTACGAAACTAGAAGTCACGTAATGTTACGAAACTAGCAGTCACGTAATGTTACGAAACTAGCAGTCACGTGATGTTACGAAACTAGCAGTCACGTAATGTTACGAAACTAGCAGTCACGTAATGTTACGAAACTAGCAGTCACGTGATGTTACGAAACTAGCAGTCACGTGATGTTACGAAACTAGCAGTCACGTAATGTTACGAAACTAGCAGTCACGTGATGTTACGAAACTAGCAGTCACGGGATGTTACGAAACTAGCAGTCACGTGATGTTACGAAACTAGCAGTCACGTGATGTTACGAAACTAGCAGTCACATAATGTTATGAAACTAGAAGTCACGTGATGTTATGAAACTAGTAGTCACGTGATGTTATGAAACTAGCACTCACGTAATGTTATGAAACTAGCAGTCACGTGATGTTACGAAACTAGCAGTCACGTAATGTTACGAAACTAGCAGTCACGTAATGTTATGAAACTAGCAGTCACGTAATGTTACGAAACTAGCAGTCACGTAATGTTATGAAACTAGCAGTCACGTGATGTTACGAAACTAGCAGTCACGTAATGTTACGAAACTAGCAGTCACGTAATGTTATGAAACTAGCAGTCACGTGATGTTACGAAACTAGCAGTCACGTAATGTTACGAAACTAGCAGTCACGTAATGTTATGAAACTAGCAGTCACGTAATGTTATGAAACTAGCAGTCACGTAATGTTACGAAACTAGCAGTCACGTAATGTTACGAAACTAGCAGTCACGTAATGTTATGAAACTAGCAGTCACGTGATGTGCTCGCAAGTTCTCCTCGCCAGCACAGTAATGATCAATACTCGTATGGTTCTTGTTGAGGTGGGCTTGAGGGTGGGTACAGGGTGGGTTTGAGGGTGGTTTTGAGATGAGTTGAGGGTGGGTTGAGGTGGGCTGAGGGTGGGCTGAGGGTGGGTTGAAGTGGGCTGAGGGTGGGTTGAGGTGGGCCTCAGCACTGGGTGTGGCAGCACATATAATAAGCTTCACATAAAAACAGTTCTACAGTTTGGTACCTTAGACCTTGGCCAGATTACCTCAGTCCTTCCTTCCTTCCTACCTCTCCCTCCCTTCCTACCACTCCCTTCCTCCCTACCACTCCCTTCCTACCTCTCCCTCCCTTCCTACCACTCCCTTCCTACCTCTCCCTCCCTTCCTACCACTCCTTCCTTCCTACCTCTCCCTCCCTTCCTACTACTCCCTTCCTACCTCTCCCTCCATTCCTACCTCTCCCTCCCTTCCTACCACTCCCTGCCTTCCTTCCTACCACTCCCTCCCCACCTCTCCCTTCCTACCACTCCCTCCCTTCCCTTCCTACCACTCCATTCCTACCTCTCCCTCCCTTCCTACCTCTCCCTCCCTACAACTCCCTCCCCACCTCTCCCTTCCTACCACTCCTTTCCTACCTCTCCCTTCCTACCACTCCCTCCCCACCTCTCCCTTCCTACCACTCCCTCCCCACCTCTCCTTTCCTACCACTCCCTACCACTCCCTCCCCACCTCTCCCTTCCTACCTTTCCCTCCCTTCTTACCACTCCCTTTCTTACTAACTCTCCCACCTCTTCCTCTTTCTTCCCTCCAGCTTTCTCTCCTCTCTCTCTCTCTTCTCTCTCTCTCTCTCTCTCTCTCTCTCTCTCTCTCTCTCTCTCTCTCTCTCTCTCTCTCTCTCTCTCTCTCTCTCTCTCCTGATAGTTAATCTCTCATAATTTACTACTCTTCCCTTTCTACTACTTTTTATCTCTCATTTCACCACTTCCCTCATTTTCGTGCTTCCCACTTCCCCATTCTTGCCCTCCCATCCACCTTGTTATCATGTTCGTTAATATCAACCCTCCCGCTTCCCCTTCCTTCCCAGCTGGTAAGTTGCTACATGACCCTGCACGTGTCCACCCCTCCCTTACACTCCCACTCCCCCCTTTCCTCTTTGACCTTTCCCAGAGTGGGCCTTAGCTCCTGCCAGGTCAGGCCACTCGCCTTTCCGCTTTCCTGACCTAGTCTGTGTTAGCTAGGCCGGAGGAGAGGTCAACGAGAGAGGGAGAGTGAGAGAGATAGGGAGGGGGGATGGGGAGGAGAGAGAGAGAGGGGATGGTGGGGAAGGAGGGGAAGACCTTGGCACAGTCACTAGATATAAAGAAGGATACACTGCTATTGGTGATTCCCCTCCCACCTTTCCTCTCCTCTCCCTTCCTGAGCAATTAGTTAACACTGGCTCCATGGACAACTTTTTCACCAGCTGGAGGAAATAGGAAGACTTGGAAGCACGATGAAGAGGGAGGACAAGTCTTGATTACAACACTGTCCTCAGAGAGAGGGAGAGAGGGGGGGGGGGAGAGAGGGAGGGAGAGAGAGGGAGGGAAGAGGAGAGAGGGGGAGAAAAGGGAGGGAGAGAGAGGAAGAAGAAGAGGAGGAGGAGTGGGAAGGATGAAGAATGGTAGTTATGAGTTTGTGTGTGTGTGTGTGTGTATGTATTTGTGTACTCCCCTATTTGTACTTACCTATTTGTAGTTGCAGGGGTCGATTTATAGCTCCTGGCCCTGCCTCTTCACTGGTCGCTACGAGGTCCTCTCTCTCCTTATTCCATGAGCTTTATCATGCCTCGTCTTAAAACTATGTATGGTTCCTGCCTCCACTACGTCGCTTGCCAGACTATTCCACTTCCTAACAACTCTGACTAAATAAATACTTCCTAACATCCCTTTGACTCATCTGAGTCTTCAATTTCCAATTATGACCCCTTTCTGTGTCCCATCTCTGGAACATCCTGTCTGTCCACCTTGTCAATTCCTCGCAGTATTTTGTATGTTGTTATCATGTCTCCCCTAACCCTCCTGTCCTCCAGTGTCGTCAGGCCGATTTTTCTTAACCTTTCTTCGTAGGACATTTCCCTTAACTCTGGAACTAGTCTTGTTGCAAACCTTTGCACTTTCTCTAGTTTCTTGACGTGCTTGACCAGGTGTGGGTTCCAAACTGGTGCTGCATACTCTAGTATGGGCTTGACGTACACAGTGTACAGAGTCTTGAACGATTCTTTACTGAGGTATCGGAACGCTGTTCTCAGGTTTGCCAGGCGCCCGTATGCTGCAGCAGTTATCTGGTTGATGTGCGCCTCAGGAGATGTGCTCGGTATTATACTCACCCCAAGATCCTTTTCCTTGAGTGAGATCTGCAGTTTTTGGCCACTTATCCCATTCTCTGTCTGCGGTCTACTTTGCCCTTCCCCTATCTTCATGACCTTACATTTGGCGGGGTTATATTCGAGGAGCCAGTTGTTGGACCAGGCTTGTAGCCTGTCCAGGTCTCTTTGTAGTCCTGCCTGATCCGATTTAATTCTCCTCATTACCTTCACATCATCTGCAAACAGGGACACTTCTGAGTCTATCCCTTCCATCATGTCATTCACATATACCAAAAATAGCACTGGTCCTAGGACTGACCCCAGTGGAACGCCGCTCGTCACAGGCGCCCACTCTGACACCTCGTCACGTACCATGACTCGTTGTTGCCTCCCTGTCAGGTATTCTCTGATCCATTGCAGTGCCCTTCCTGTTATGCACTTATCTCTTGTGAGGAACTGTGTCGAAGGCTTTATTGCAGTCCAAGAAATTGCAGTCTATCCACCCCTCTCACTCGTGTCTCACTGCAGTTACCTTGTCATAAAACTCCAGTAGATTTGTGACACAGGATTTTCCTTCCCTGAATCCGTGCTGGTTGTCATTTATAAGCTTATTCCGTTTTAGGTGCTCCACCACTCCTGATAATCTTCTCCATGACTTTGCATACTGTACATGTCAGTGACACTGGTCTGTAGTTTAGTGCCTCGTTTATGTCTCCTTTCTTAAAAATGGGGACAATATTTGTGTGTGTGTGTGTGTGAGAGTGTTGCGTGTATGGCCACCATTAAGAAGGGGCGGCACACCGCAACACACCACCTGTCTCGTCTAAGTATTAGTTATCTGTGTAACTTAAGGTAGGGAGGAGGTGTCAGTGTGTGTGGCTGTTAAGTGAGGCTCATATCCCCTACCTGTATTAACATCACTACCTTCCCTTACCCCCTTCCCCTCTCTGTGAGGGAAGTTCTCACCCACCCCTGCAGTGAGAGCCCTAGCATCACCTAGGGTTCCTTCCCCCACCATCCTCTCCTCCCCTTCCTAACCTTTCATCTCTCATGTTCCACCCTCACCTCATCTCTTCCACTAAGTGTGGCTACTACTACATCAGTCACTCTGTTTATATTGCAAGTTAGTCCTTGTAAATATACTTATCTACATTCATGTTATCATAAGGAGTTATAAATCTACTCAGTCTTCTAACTGTAATCCTATTATATTCATCTTCATTGTGTGAAATCAACACAATTTTACACATAAGAGTCAAAGCTGTACCTCTACACTTGAATTTTACTCTCCGCCGTCGTCAAATTAGGAGGCACCTTGTTTCAACTTTGAAAACTATGCTGCTGACAGTTCTGCAATTTATCCGAAACATCTGATGGTAGGCACAGTTATACCCAGGTTATATTTACTTTTTCTCCAGGGTTTATATTTTTTTTTTTTGGGGGGTTAATTTATGAACTTTATCACTTAGGAGCAATTCAAGATGTCATGGAATCCATAAGAATACATTAATTCCATTTACTCTGATTTTTGAATGTCGGTATTGTGCTTGTGCCGTGACCATGTTAGTGGCAGTGTGAGTCAAGTGCCTTCACTGATGACATAGAATCGGTAATGATTAAAGAGTCAAGCTCAGTGTCATAAGTTAACTTTAGTATCATTAAGATGGCAAACAATTCAGTTAGCAATTAAGAACCCCAATTATTTGTTTTGCCCAGCTCAACATGGTTGCTATAGTTATTATCTAGTGAGGTGGAACAAGAGCAGTTACAACCCTTCAAGTAGACTCCTGTTGCACCAGTGTATATAACGTGTGAGATATTATTACTAAAATATAAGCCAGAAATTTCTTATTGCACAGCTGCCTTTGCAGGTGACTTAAGGAAATGGTTACTATTGATAAGCTTGGAGGAGTTGTAAGATATGTGAGAGTAAGAGATCACAGCTTCCATGGAGGGTGAAGTGATCTTGGAGGAGTTGTAAGATATGAGAGAGTAAGAGATCACAGCTTCCATGGAGGGTGAAGTGATCTTGGAGGAGTTGTAAGATATGTGAGAGTAAGAGATCACAGCTTCCATGGAGGGTGAAGTGATCTTGGAGGAGTTGTAAGATATGAGAGAGTAAGAGATCACAGCTTCCATGGAGGGTGAAGTGATCTTGGAGGAGTTGTAAGATATGTGAGAGTAAGAGATCACAGCTTCCATGGAGGGTGAAGTGATCTTGGAGGAGTTGTAAGATATGAGAGAGTAAGAGATCACAGCTTCCATGGAGGGTGAAGTGATCTTGGAGGAGTTGTAAGATATGAGAGAGTAAGAGATCACAGCTTCCATGGAGGGTGAAGTGATCTTGGAGGAGTTGTAAGATATGTGAGAGTAAGAGATCACAGCTTCCATGGAGGGTGAAGTGATCTTGGAGGAGTTGTAAGATATGTGAGTTTAAGAGATCACAGCTTCCATGGAGGGTGAAGTGATCTTCTTGTCTTCACAGATATGGTTATAGACACTTATAAAACTTAATTTAATTGCTTGTTTTCACAACCCAATTAGATCTGTGTTTATTTACTTCTAAACATTAGTAAGATGGTGAAGAGTTGTCCCTCCAGAGTGTATTAAACCACTGGTGCGTACTGCACCACTGGTGTACTTGCACCACTGGGGGGAACCCAGTGGAACATTTGTCCTTTTCGGTGAGTTTAGAGTGTCAGGTGAAGGTGTTGAGAAAGTGGCGCCTCACCTGCACTTGAACCTTCCACTATCAACCGAGGCCTCACACTGTCCACCACAGCTTTCCACCCCCTCCCTCTCTTGTGGTCGGTGGGGTGTTATGGCCCTTCTACTGTCTACTTCTCTTACCCCTCAAACTAGTGTTTTGGTGGAGGAGGGGTAGTCCTGATCTTTCTCCCCCCTCTTCACAAGTGATGTGGGTGAGGGGGTTCTTCTACTGCCTTTTTCCCTCCCTCTTCCACAGGTAATGTGGGTGGTGGGGAGAGGGGTCCTTCTACTGTCGACTAAAGCCTTCAACTGTCCGTCCAGGAGGTCATTCAATATTTACTGAAGCCTCTTCTAGCCCTTCCCTACCCAGTACCTTTCCAGCTGCCTCACCCCTCCCTGCATCCCTCGCCTCACCCCTCCCTGCATGCCCCTCCTCGTGTTGAACTATACTTATTCTTTCCCTAATACAGAGTTGACCACAATGAGATAAAAGTAAAGGATTGACGCTCTTTGATGTGATTGTTGAGGGCGGAGACCCGGGATAACGGTGAGGAATGTGAAGGGAAGAAAGCAGAGATGGAGGAATGCAAGGAAGATGAGGTGGAGAGAGAATACTGGAGGAAGAAAGGAGGAGGAGGAGGAGGAGGGGGGATTGAAAGGGAGGTAAGACCAGCAGGGTATTTAAGGAAGGTGTGGTGAGGGGAGAGGTCAGTCGTCATCGGACACCCAAACTGTTTACTATTGTTGTGTTGTTGGTTGTCTTGTGTCGTCTTGTGCATTACCTGAGTGAGTCTTGTGAAGGTCTTCCTGCAGGCACCACTGATCTTCCTCTCCTGAAGGTCTTCCTGCAGGCAGCACTGATCTTCCTCTCCTGAAGGTCTTCCTGCAGGCAGCACTGATCTTCCTCTCCTGAAGGTCTTCCTGCAGGCAACACTGATCTTCCTCTCCTGAAGGTCTTCCTGCAGGCAACACTGATCTTCCTCTCCTGAAGGTCTTCCTGCAGGCAACACTGATCTTCCTCTCCTGAAGGTCTTCCTGCAGGCAACACTGATCTTCCTCTCCTGAAGGTCTTCCTGCAGGCAACACTGATCTTCCTCTCCTGAAGGTCTTCCTGCAGGCAACACTGATCTTCCTCTCCTGAAGGTCTTCCTGCAGGCAACACTGATCTTCCTCTCCTGAAGGTCTTCCTGCAGGCAACACTGATCTTCCTCTCCTGAAGGTCTTCCTGCAGGCAACACTGATCTTCCTCTCCTGAAGGTCTTCCTGCAGGCAACACTGATCTTCCTCTCCTGAAGGTCTTCCTGCAGGCAACACTGATCTTCCTCTCCTGAAGGTCTTCCTGCAGGCAACACTGATCTTCCTCTCCTGAAGGTCTTCCTGCAGGCAACACTGATCTTCCTCTCCTGAAGGTCTTCCTGCAGGCAACACTGATCTTCCTCTCCTGAAGGTCTTCCTGCAGGCAACACTGATCTTCCTCTCCTGAAGGTCTTCCTGCAGGCAACACTGATCTTCCTCTCCTGAAGGTCTTCCTGCAGGCAACACTGATCTTCCTCTCCTGAAGGTCTTCCTGCAGGCAACACTGATCTTCCTCTCCTGAAGGTCTTCCTGCAGGAAAAGCACCGACCTTCCCCACCATTACGCTAATATGTAGTTTTCAAGGTGTATTCGTACAGTAGTGACATGACCTTACAGCAGTGAGTCCCAGCAGTAACATAGCGGTCACTGTCGTGGTCAACAGTTACCAAAGAGGCTTCACTCTATACTTGCTCACCTCAGTGCTTGCCTCGTCCTGGTCCCTTCCTAGGGCCAACCACACCACTGAACATGTCAGCGTGTGACCAAGACTCATGGCAGGGGATGTTTTTCATGACGAATGCAACAATAACAGTGATTTTACATACACACACACACACATCGTGAGCAGAGGTGTTCATAATCCTGGCAGCGTAAGAAGTGCAGATAATTCCCGGAGAGAGAAAATTTATCTGTCACAAAGCAACACGAGACAGCAGTGGCACTGCCTCTAGTGACAAAGATGTGTGTATTAAATGGAGAAAGATTTAACAATGTTAGGTGTATCATGGTCAGTGTGCTAGCTAGCTATGTTTTCCTGTCATTTATATCACATAGGGTGAGTTACAGAAATGTGTGAGCCTGTGTTGGGAAACTTCAGTAGGGCAATGAGAATATCCTCAAGTATTTTATTAAGGGTTCAGCAAATTGCGGCAACTTCAGTGATTTCGTTCTATCAAAACTGGAGTTAATATTACTTGAAAATGACCTCCATCTCTCAGGATGGCCTGTCGTGTCTGAGAACAGTGTGGTGTGGATATTATACAAAGAATACATAATGAAGGAATCGGCTTCTTGGTATCAACATACCATTTACACCCGAAGAAATTAGGAGATGGTTTGGTGGTATGGAAGGTATATTTGAGAAAGAAGAAAGAGGGGTTGTTAAGATGGTTTGGTCATGAATAAGACACGTGCAAAAACTGAGTATCTTTATTATGAAGACGTTTCGCCAAGCAGTGGTAACCTAAGCTGTGACCCAGCTCTTGGGCTTGACCTACTTCCACTAGTGGGTCTTGCCGCGGTGACGATGTTGCACCTCATTTCACTCTTATAATAAGCGACCATCAGATTCCTCAAGACTGTGGTGATGAAGACCTCCGTCTAGGCCCAGGACTCATTACCTCGTCTTCTAGCCTCTGTCTTACACTCATAAATAACAAAAAGGAACAATACCGTGACTGGAACAATATATAAATAACCCATACATAGGAGAGAGGAACTTACCACGACGTTTCGGTCCGACTTGGACTGGTTCAAGTGGGACCGAAACGTCGTGGTAAGCTCCTCTCTAATGTGCCTTTGACTGATAAAGTCAAAGGCTGGTGACAGGTGTTGAGAATAAAGACACCCAGATGTTGCAGGTGTTTCAGTCATCAACTGGTCGGTGTTGTATGTTATTATTGCTACTGTTGTTGGTTATGTCGCAACAGTGGAGCAACATATATTGAACGATAGGTGTAATTCTGCGCTGGCTACAAGGTCTAAGGAAGGTCGCTGGAAAGGCTGCAAGAAAGACCTTTGGGAAGGAGATTGACTATTTTGTGAAGCGTTAAACCTATATGAGTCATTTAATGCAAGCCGTATTTGAGGCTTGATCCTCCGTCCGTTAGTGGTGTCTGAGTAGTCAGGCTGCTCCAGCAGGCGCGTGTGAGCTGAGCGTCTTAGATCGGAGTGAGTGGAGACAAGTTTTTTGCTTATGTGACATGCTGTTAGAGTGTAAGCATTATAAACATCTGCGTAGAGATCCAGAGAAGCCAGTAAGCTGGCTCTGAGTTGTGGTGAAGTACAGCGTCTGTACATTGTAAGTGGAGGGGTGATGTGTGTATACTGGGTGTGAGTACGAGGGACTCCCAGTAGTAGCCACAGGTGATGTGTGTATACTGGGTGTGAGTACGAGGGACTTCCCAGTAGTAGCAACAGAGTGAATGTGTGTATACTGGGTGTGAGTACGAGGGACTCCCAGTAGTAGCCACAGGTGATGTGTGTATACTGGGTGTGAGTACGAGGGACTCCCAGTAGTAGCCACAGGTGATGTGTGTATACTGGGTGTGAGTACGAGGGACTCCCAGTAGTAGCCACAGCAAGGAAGTAGTAACAGACTCCAAATGATAAATGTAATAATGCTTATAAATACGTTAATGATGACGGTAAACTTGAAGGTCAAAGAAAGTATTCGGTAAATGTTAGCACAACTGAGTAAGTAATTACCGAGTCGGGATGATGTCCGAATGATACCTTGGTAATTGAAGGTCAGGAGAACGATCAAGGTCATCCTGTTCATCAGTAATTGCCAGTTCCTAGCCACAAAATCAACTGAGAAGGCGAAATCGAGAATATATCCGCGCCATCTGGATTGATGTCTCGTTCCGGGGAAATTTGGGTCGAATCCTAAAACTAAATTGTTAAAGAGTTGGATGGTGAAGGAGGCGGCGGTACCAGCGTCACATCCAACCACTACACACAAGTAACCCCGCCATCATACCTCCATCATTTGAGGTCAAAACGTAGCTGTTGTTCAGGTCTGATTGATCATTCAATCTAACTTCTCAAGATCTTAGTGAAGGAAAAAATATGCTGACCCACAAACCTTTCCCAGTTTGTACAGTGTTCAGGTCAGCGGCGGCGGCGCTGCCTCATTTATTTATGTATGCTACATTTCATTGTGTTTGCATAACTTCAGATACCAAACTTAAGAACGACAGAAAAAGTTGTTTAAGTGGTAGCAAAAAGTAAGCACCAAGGTTTTAGCGAAAGTGAGAGAGATATTCAGTAATGGGTGTGGAAGACACAAGTGTGAGGGAGAGAGCAAACACGAGACTGTGCTGGTGAAGTGTGCGCTGCAGTACTGATGCTGTGTGTTTGGGTGTCGTATATATATAGCACAGGAACCTTGGTGAGCTATATGTGGATGCTGGCTGCTGCCTCCAGTCTGATGTTTACTGACAACAACCTGATGAATGGATGGTTCTTGTGGCTCACTCAGAAGCAGTGTGTCTGGCTCACCGTGTCTTGACACCCCTTGTGACAGGCACACAGTGTGCACGTCAAGACACGCACACTGCATCAAGATATACACTCAGACGGTGTCAGCTTTAACATACACACACGGTGTGTGCATCAAGACACATACACAGTTCAAGTTTTTATCCTTTGAGGAAGTTGTCTCTGAACCTATCAGTTTCTTTACCCTCTCCCTTTGTTGTTATAGTGTAGTTGTTGTTCACTTGTTATAGTGTAGTTGTTCACTTGTTATAGTGTAGTTGTTCACTTGTTATAGTGTAGTTGTTCACTTGTTATAGTGTAGTTGTTCACTTGTTATAGTGTAGTTGTTCACTTGTTATAGTGTAGTTGTTCACTTGTTTAGGTAGTTGTTCACTTGTTATAGTGTAGTTGTTCACTTGTTTATATGCTGTGTGTTAACTTTTATAAGTGTGTAAAGTTAACCAGTTAACAACTAGTTTACTCTGAAGTTGGGTAAGCGTACTCTAACTTCAGGTTGAACAAGCTAGTTTATCTCCTGAAGTGTGGTAACTACACTAACCAGGTTGAACAAGCTAGTTTATCTCCCTGAAGTGTGATAACTACATTAACCAGGTTGAACAAGCTAGTTTATCTCCCTGAAAGTGTGATAACTACATTAACCAGGTTGAACAAGCTAGTTTACCTCCATGAAGTGTGGTAACTACACTAACCAGGTTGAACAAGCTAGTTTATCTCCCTGAAGTGTGATAACTACATTAACCAGGTTGAACAAGCTAGTTTATCTCCCTGAAGTGTGATAACTACATTAACCAGGTTGAACAAGCTAGTTTACCTCCATGAAGTGTGGTAACTACACTAACCAGGTTGAACAAGCTAGTTTATCTCCCTGAAGTGTGGTAACTACATTAACCAGGTTGAACAAGCTAGTTTACCTCCCTGAAGTGTGGTAACTACATTAACCAGGTTGAACAAGCTAGTTTACCTCCCTGAAGTGTGGTAACTACACTAACCAGGTTGAACAAGCTAGTTTACCTCCCTGAAGTGTGATAACTACATTAACCAGGTTGAACAAGCTAGTTTACCTCCCTGAAGTGTGGTAACTACACTAACCAGGTTGAACAAGCTAGTTTACCTCCCTGAAGTGTGGTAACTACACTAACCAGGTTGAACAAGCTAGTTTACCTCCCTGAAGTGTGATAACTACATTAACCAGGTTGAACAAGCTAGTTTATCTCCCTGAAGTGTGATAACTACACTAACCAGGTTGAACAAGCTAGTTTATCTCCCTGAAGTGTGGTAACTACATTAACCAGGTTGAACAAGCTAGTTTACCTCCCTGAAGTGTGGTAACTACATTAACCAGGTTGAACAAGCTAGTTTATCTCCCTGAAGTGTGATAACTACATTAACCAGGTTGAACAAGCTAGTTTATGTCCCTGAAGTGTGGTAACTACATTAACCAGGTTGAACAAGCTAGTTTATCTCCCTGAAGTGTGATAACTACATTAACCAGGTTGAACAAGCTAGTTTATCTCCCTGAAGTGTGGTAACTACACTAACCAGGTTGAACAAGCTAGTTTATGTCCCTGAAGTGTGATAACTACATTAACCAGGTTGAACAAGCTAGTTTATCTCCCTGAAGTGTGATAACTACATTAACCAGGTTGAACAAGCTAGTTTATGTCCCTGAAGTGTGGTAACTACATTAACCAGGTTGAACAAGCTAGTTTACCTCCCTGAAGTGTGGTAACTACATTAACCAGGTTGAACAAGCTAGTTTATCTCCCTGAAGTGTGATAACTACATTAACCAGGTTGAACAAGCTAGTTTATGTCCCTGAAGTGTGGTAACTACATTAACCAGGTTGAACAAGCTAGTTTATCTCCCTGAAGTGTGATAACTACATTAACCAGGTTGAACAAGCTAGTTTATCTCCCTGAAGTGTGATAACTACATTAACCAGGTTGAACAAGCTAGTTTATCTCCCTGAAGTGTGATAACTACATTAACCAGGTTTAACAAGCTAGTTTTTCTTTGTGTGTTATTTCCGTTGGTAATTGCTGCTTGGGGCAAATAAAATACCTGCACTTTCCAAATTTTTTTTTACAGTCTTGCCTTTGTAAATTGAATACCAGGTATTTAATCGTATGTAATTGTGATGGACTCTTAGAGAGGTGGAGTAGCTGTGTGGACTCTAGGGGAGGTGGTGTGGCTAATGTGGATACTGGGAGAGGTGGTGTGGCTAATGTGGACTGTGGGGGAGGTAGTGTTGTTGATGTGGACTCTTGCAGACGTGTGCTTGAGTACTATGTCCTCCACATAATTTAGGATGTTAATAGTTATATATAAACTCGGTGCTTGGTTCAAGCCTTAGCTACGAAGATTATCAGTGTTGTGTCACTAGTAAACTGTGTGATGAATGTATTTTTGTTTGTAGCAGTTGTGCGAGTATCATCTGAATATAAGTAGCACATGCTAAACATAGTACCTTCCAGAGGGGGCAGTGTGTCAACTGGCCTCCCACTGAGCATTATTGCAAGATACATGTAAACAGGCTACTCAGCGAGCATAATTGATTAGTGGTTATTGAAATGCTAATTTGGGCAGTTGAGTGTTTACTAAATATAATAATGGCTAAGGGTTCCACTAGTTCATGCACTGTAATGACAGAGTCAAGGTAAATATAGCTATTTCCAGTGTTGGATGGAAAATGGAAGTGTGAGTGAGAGGGGGCAGTGGGCGGGGCGTGAGACCTGGTGCAGGTGGCCTCCTTCAACAGTAACTAGTTGGTACACACAGTGCCGTGTGTTCACTGCCTCTGTGCCACCTCGTTCATTCATTCTCAAGCTCTCCTCTCACACATACACACCTCACCCTAAACCTCTATACATCATTATAGCGCCATCTTGCGTTATCTTGTGTCACTCGTCACTGAGAGTGCAGCATCTGTTGTCACATGATGACCTAGACGTTAGTCTTCGTTATGTTCCATCTCTAACTTGAACTGCAAGTACTGCTACTGACAGCATCACGTTCGCGCTCTCCCACCTTGTGTTTGTGCTCACTCAAAACTGGGAAACAAACCAATGCTTCTATCCTATGTTGAAATCTGCCTTTCAGGTCTTCCACCGCGCAAAATCTCCCTCCCACACACTCACTCTACCAAAGCTTCTTCCTGTAACCTGCTTGTGATTAGAAGTAGACAAAAAAGAAAAAGAATCTTGACTTTACTGCACTCGCTACTTTAAAGAAAAAACTAGCGGAAATTTACAGTGCATCGTACATAAATACAACTTCACTTCATCACGGACACTTGGGAATTAGGTTTGAATATCAAGAAGCAAGTCTCTGGGTGCCCACCGTGAGGCTCTTAAGAGCACTAGAAGAGGACGTCTACTACAACTTTGTGTTGCTATGTCTATCAAGAGAATGGGCAAGATAAGGGTGTTGTGGAGCCAGAGTATGGTGAACCTGGCCATCCTTGACCCTGACACAGCCATGATCCTCGCTCAGGACACACATCACTTTATGTACGGGTAAGTGACCCTAGTCCTTGTAACTTCCCTTGTAGGAGAGCCTTTTCCTGCCTCTTGTAAGCTAGGTACCCTAAGTCCTATTATATTTTCTTAGTTGGGTAGGTGTCCCTAGCCTCATGTACTTCTAACATCTTTCTAACTGCCATTGAAGGGCATGTGCCCCCATTTGTTCTTGTCTCCTCGTATAGGTGCCCCCTAACTTGCGCTTTTTGTAGCTGCCCCCTAGACTAATCCAGCCTCTTTTAGTGTTTTTGTAAATATTTTGACTCTTCAGATCAGATTACCATTTCGTGAGTCGTTTTGACTGTAATGAGGAATCTGTCTCAAAGATCAACTCAGTGAAGTATCTAGAAATGTCTGAGTCTTGCTTAGCAGGAGAATTGAGTGTGATAGAATAAGACAAAAAAAAAGTGAATTTCAGGAGAGTTACTTCATAAGCAGGCACAGTGCTTGTTAAAGTTACTTCAAAGTCAGGCACATTGCTTGATAAAGTTACTTTACAGGAGGCACAGTGCCTGCTTCCTGAGGCACTCAAAAACAGTGTCTAGCCTCTAGCACCAATATTTTGCCATATAGAGTTTATTATTGATCGTATTACTCTGCTCTAACAGACAACGTACAAACAACTATAGGTTAGTCAGAATAAAACTGCGCATTAGTCTGTACGTGGCTGTCAAGGAACACGCTGGCCACCAGATGTCTCCTAAGTTAGAAAGGAGGGAGGTGGCATGTGCAGTAAAGCAGATAAAATGTAATAATATTGATGTCCAGGTTATCTTGCCTTAGTATTGGAGTGGATCAGGAATTAAACTCGACATGGTACTTTTACCTGGAGAGGGTTTCGAGGGTCAACGCCTCGCGGCTCGGTCTGAGACCGGCCTGCTGTGGATCAGGGTTTGATCAAACAGGCTGTTACTGCCGGCCGCACGCAAACTGACTGTAGTGAATTTCATTGTACAGTCCCCTTCTATGTTACCAGTCATCACTTGTATATTGCCAGGTATCTTGTATGTTGCCAGGCATCACTTGTATGTTGCCAGGCATCACTTGTAGTTGCCTGGCACACTTGTATTTGCAGGCATCACTTGTATGTTGCCAGGCATCACTTGTATAGTTGCCAGGATCATTGTATGTTGCCAGGCATCACTTGTATAGTTGCCAGGCATCACTTGTATGTTGCCAGGCATCACTTGTTATTGCCAGGTATCTTGTATGTTACCAGTCATCACTTGTATATTGCCAGGTATCTTGTATGTTGCCAGGCATCACTTGTATGTTGCCAGGCATCACTTGTATGTTGCCAGGCATCACTTGTATGTTGCCAGGCATCACTTGTATATTGCCAGGTATCTTGTATGTTGCCAGGCATCACTTGTATGTTGCCAGGTATCTTGTATGTTGCCAGGCATCACTTGTATGTTGCCAGGCATCACTTGTATGTTGCCAGGCATCACTTGTATGTTGCCAGGATCATTGTATCAGCTTGTATGTTGCCAGGCATCACTTGTATATTGCCAGGTATCTTGTATGTTGCCAGGCATCACTTGTATATTGCCAGGTATCTTGTATGTTGCCAGGCATCACTTGTATGTTGCCAGGCATCACTTGTATGTTGCCAGGCATCACTTGTATGTTGCCAGGCATCACTTGTATGTTGCCAGGTATCTTGTATGTTGCCAGGCATCACTTGTATGTTGCCAGGCATCACTTGTATGTTGCCAGGCATCACTTGTATGTTGCCAGGCATCACTTGTATGTTGCCAGGTATCTTGTATGTTGCCAGGCATCACTTGTATGTTGCCAGGTATCTTGTATGTTGCCAGGCATCACTTGTATGTTGCCAGGCATCACTTGTATGTTGCCAGGCATCACTTGTATGTTGCCAGGTATCTTGTATGTTGCCAGGCATCACTTGTATGTTGCCAGGCATCACTTGTATGTTGCCAGGCATCACTTGTATGTTGCCAGGCATCACTTGTATGTTGCCAGGTATCTTGTATGTTGCCAGGCATCACTTGTATGTTGCCAGGCATCACTTGTATGTTGCCAGGCATCACTTGTATGTTGCCAGGCATCACTTGTATGTTGCCAGGCATCACTTGTATGTTGCCAGGTATCACTTGTATGTTGCCAGGCATCACTTCTATGTTTGCCAGGCATCACTTGTATGTTGCCAGGTATCTTGTATGTTGCCAGGCATCACTTGTATGTTGCCAGGCATCACTTGTATGTTGCCAGGCATCACTTTATGTTGCCAGGCATCACTTGTATGTTGCCAGGCATCACTTGTATGTTGCCAGGCATCACTTGTATATTGCCAGGTATCTTGTATGTTGCCAGGCATCACTTGTATATTGCCAGGTATCTTGTATGTTGCCAGGCATCACTTTATGTTGCCAGGCATCACTTGTATGTTGCCAGGATCTTGATGTTGCCAGGCATCACTTGTATGTTGCCAGGCATCACTTGTATGTTGCCAGGTATCTTGTATGTTGCCAGGCATCACTTGTATGTTGCCAGGCATCACTTGTATGTTGCCAGGCATCCTTGTATGTTGCCAGGCATCCTTGTATTTGCCAGGTATTGTATGTTGCCAGCATCACTTGTATTGCCGTATTTAGTATGATCAGGTCACTTGTATTCAGCATCACTTTATGTTGCCAGGCATCCTTTATGTTGCCAGGCATCACTTGTATGTTCAGGTATCACTTGTATGTTGCCAGGCATCATATGTTGCCAGGCATCACTTGTATGTTGCCAGGTATCTTGTGTTGCCAGGCATCACTTGTATGTTGCCAGCATCACTTTATGTTGCCAGGATCTTTGTTGCCAGGCATCACTTGTATGTTGCCAGGCATCACTTGTATGTTGCCAGGCATCACTTGTATGTTGCCAGGTATCTTGTATGTTGCCAGGCATCATTGTTACATAATGAGTCTAGACGCAACACTGGCAACTGTAGATAACTTAACCAAGGATAATATAATTACACTAAGTCAGTTATTTCACTTGTTGTCGGTACTTCTAAGATAATAAAGAAGACACGTACTTAACACCTCACTTTCTTCATGAAGACTTTTCGCCAAGCAGTGAATTTTCTTCTCCCATTACAGAGATTATAAAATTTAAAGACAGTGGAAGAAGTGGAGAAGTTATTTCGAGTTACTTAAGTCTCTTATCCGTGATAAAAGGTGTTCTGTTTTGTGTTTATAGTGATTATGTAGGATGTGGTGGTGTAAATTATTTTGGTGTCCCGTAGCTTTGTTAGTAGCAGACTCAGCTCACACATTGAGGTCTGTGGTTTGATTTCCGGTACGGGTGGAAACATTGGGGGGCGTGTTTCCTTAAGACACCTACTGCCTCTGTTCACCTAGCAGTAAATAGGTACCTGGGTGTTAGCCAACTAGGGATAAAAGTAACTTAATTTGCCTGAAATGCTGTGTATAACAAGGGGATTTCTATATATAGTATGTCATTAATGTCAACTATGGTCTGTAATACATTTTAGCAGTATTGTTCCAGTCACGGTATTGTCTTTTTATTCTTGATTTTATCAGTGATTGTAACCTAAAAGCTCTCTTAACTATAGTTTGAGTATCCCCTTTGTCTATCACAGTTTTCTCTCATCTTAGTTTTCATTAATCGCTCCTGGAGAGTTTAAAGGTAAACTATTTTAAGTCATAATATTGTGACTGAAACTCCAGCTACACCCTGTAATACACATTTAAAATTGACGACGTTTCTATCTTACGTCAGTCTTTCATCTGACGCTGTGCGTCGTACGCTTACTTACCTTCAGTACTTAAATGTGTGTTCATTTAACTAGACAAAAGTGCGCAACTGCATGAAAATTTCGTTCTGATTATTATCCCAGAGGGTTAGTAACCTGGGATAACCCTGCATTTAATAATACTAATAATAATAATCTTTATTTCTACAAGTACATGATACAACTTATACAGACTTAGCTAACATCAATGACTTACTTATAGACACATACAGTATTGCTGGCATACCTTTCTCTTAGCTTGTGTGTACTTACTCACCTAATTGTCGTTGCAGGGGTCGATTCACAGCTCCTGGCCTCGCCAGTGTGTACTCACCTATTTGTGGTTGCAGGGGTCGAGTCATAGCTCCTGGCCCCGCCTCTTCACTGATTGCTACTAGGTCCTCTCTCTCCCTGCTCCATGAGCTTTATCAAACCTAGTCTTAAAACTATGTATGGTTCCTGCCTCCACTATGTCGCTTTCTAAGCTATTCCACTTCCTGACAACTCTATGACTGAAGAAATACTTCCTAACATCACCTTTGACTCATAGGAGTCTTCAACTTCCAATTGTGACCCCTTGTTTCTGTGTCCCCTCTCTGGAACATCTTGTCTCTGTCCACCTTATCTATTCCTCGCAGTATTTTATATGCCGTTATCATGTCTCCCCTAACCCTCCTGTCCTCTAGTGTCGTCAGGCCGATTTCCTTAACCTTTCTTCGTAGGACAATCCCCTTAGCTCTGGGACTAGTCTTGTTGCAAACCTTTGCACTTTCTCTAATTTCTTGACGTGCTTGACCAGGTGTGGGTTCCAAACTGGTGCTGCATACTCCAGTATGGGCCTGACGTATATGGTATACAGAGTCTTGAATGATTCCTTGGTGAGGTATTGGAACGCTATTCTTAGGTTTGCCAGCCGCCCGTATGCTGCAGCAGTTATCTGATTGATGTGTGCCTCAGGAGATGTGCTCGGTATTATACTCACCCCAAGATCTTTTCTTTGAGTGAGGTTTGCAGTCTTTGGCCACCTAGACTATACTCTGTCTGCGGTCTTCTTTGCCCTTCCCCGATATTCATGACTTTACATTTGGCAGGGTTAAATTCAAGGAGCCAGTTACTGGACCAGGCTTGCAGCCTGTCCAGGTCTCTTTGTAGTCCTGCCTGATCCTCGACTGATTTGATTCTTCTCATTAACTTCACATCATCTGCAAACAGGGACACTTCTGAGTCTATCCCTTCCGTTATGTCATTCACATATACCAAAAACAGTACAGGTCCTAGAACTGACCCTTGTGGAACTCCACTCGTCACAGGTGCCCACTCTGACATCTCGTCACGTACCATGACTCGTTGTTGCCTCCCTGTCAGATATTCTCTGATCCATTGCAGTGCTTTTCCTGTTACGTGTGCCTGATCCTCTAGCTTTTGCATTAATCTCTTGTGAGGAACTGTGTCGAACGCCTTCTTGCAGTCCAAAAATGCAGTCTATCCACCCTCTCTCTCGTGTCTTACTTCTGTTACCTTGTCATAAAACTCCAGTAGGTTTGTGACACAAGATTTTCCTTCCCTGAAACCATGCTGGTTGTCGTTTATAAGCTTGTGTCTTTCTAGGTGCTCCACCATTCTCCTCCTGATGATCTTCTCCATGACTTTGCATACTATACACGTCAGTGACACAGGTCTGTAGTTTAATGCCTCGTGTCTGTCTCCTTTCTTAAAAATTGGGACTACATTTGCCATCTTCCACGCCTCAGGCAGTTGCCCAGTTTCAATGGATGTGTTGAAGATTTGTGTTAGTGGCACACACAACATCTCTGCTCCCTCTCTAAGGACCCACGGAGAAATGTTGTCCGGTCCCACCGCTTTTGAGGTATCGAGTTCACATAGCAGCTTCTTCACCTCCTCCTCGGTTGTGTGTATTTCATCCAGCACTTGTTGGTATACCTCCTATTCTGAATTCCTGGAGTCCTTCCTGTCTCCTGTGTAAATACTTCTTAAATCTCATGTTGAGCTCCTCACATACCTCTTGGTCGTTTATTGTGAACTCCCACCTTCCTTTCTCAGCCTGATTACCTGGTCCTTGACTGTTGTTTTCCTCCTGATGTGGTTATACAACAGCTTCGGGTCAGACTTGACTTTTGATGCTATATCATTTTCATATTGTCGCTGAGCCTCCCTTCTTACCTGTGCGTATTCGTTTCTGGCTCTTCGGCTAATCTCTTTATTTTCCTGGGTCCTTTGTCTTCTGTACTTTTTCCATTCTCTATTACACTTACTTTTTGCCTCCCTACACCTCTGGGTGAACCAAGGACTCGTTTTGGTCTTCCCATTACTTATGTTTCCCTTGGGGACAAACCTCTCCTCTGCCTCTTTGCATGTGTGTGTACTCAGTTATATGTGGTTGCAAGGGTCAATTCACAGCTCCTGGACCTTCATTGTGCTTATTTCTCTTGTTTGCTTAATGGCTCTTGTTTCCTTAATTGGTCTTGTTTCCTTAATGGCTCTTGTTTGCTTAATGGCTCTTTGTTTGCTTAATGGCTCTTTCACTATTTCCCAGTTAAGATTTGTTTGGATTTTTAACCCTGGGTAGTGAGGGGTTAGTCACCCAGTATAAGTTACTGCTAGGTGAACAGGGACAGCAGTGGTAAGGAAACACTGCCGACGTTTCCACCTATGCCGGAGGTTGAACCACGGAGACTCACTGTGAGGCAAGTGCATTGCCAACAGAGCCACGTCTCATTCCCCAGTCGTATGATCCAAACGGTTTTGTCATTCACCATGATTATAATAATAATAGTTATTATTATATTGTTATAATAATAATAATTATTATTATTGCGTTTTGTGTCATTCACATCTTCCCATCCTCTGACTCTTCTTGGTGTGATCTTTTAAGCATCTTAACACGACATTAGAGTCGTCTTAGCGTGTTAAAATATCAGAGGTTTGCTGTCAGCTCATAATACAAGTGGCAAAGCTCCACTCACAGATATTACTGTTTTTGTGGCACCAACCTTGCCCCCACCTTTCTCTTGGGTTTACCCTGGGCATTCTCGTGCCTGCCCCTTCTTAAAGGTCACTCATCAGCGAATTACCTCTCGTTCTTCACTAGATGGTGGCCAGGCGCAACCTGACACTGTCTTGGATCACCTTGGATACACATGCACACATAAATGAAGTCTTAGACGACATGATATATGTGGTCTTAGTCAACATGATACATGTGGTCTTACTCAAGTTGCAACATGATTGCGGGTTGACGGCACTCCAGACACAACATGATTTATGATCACTCTCATCAATTATGTCTTCTAACATTAAGCATATTTAACCTTGTTCCGTGATTGGCTGGAGGAATATGACCTCTTGATTGAGGTTCTGTGATTGACTGCCGAAGTATGGCTTCTTATTAAAGTTCTGTGATTGGCTGCAGGACAATTACTTGTTAATTGAGGCTTTGTGATTGGCTGGAGAAGTCTAACTTGTTAATTAAAGATCTTTAGATTATTTTATTAGTGAAGAAGAGATGTTATCACGTTCCACTACACAAGATGAGTGTAGTGAAGCCTGTACTGTGTTCCACTACACTAGATGAGTGTAGTGAAGCCTGTACTGTGTTCCACTACACTAGATGAGTGTAGTGAAGCCTGTACTGTGTTTCATTAATTCAACCTAATCTCTTCTTCAAGTCTGGAAAAAAAAGAGTAAGTTCATTGCCAACAAGAAGTGAAAACTGGTGGGCGCTACTTAGTGCGGGGCTTCCAGTGCTCTTTAACATGGAAATTATTGACGTCACAACCAGGCCGACTGAAGTGCGCATATTGTTGCAAACATAAAAATACTCAGTTACCTTTATCATTCCTCCGTAACTGCAAGCTACACACACACACACAAACACACACACACACACACACACAGGATGTTCCAGAGAGGGAACACAGAAACAAGGGGACACAACTGGAAGCTGAAGACTCAGATGAGTCAAAGGGATGTTAGGAAGCACTTCTTCAGCCATAGAGTAGTCAGGAAGTGGAATAGTCTAGCGAACGATATAGTGGAGGCGGGAACCATACATAGTTTTAAGACAAGGTATGATAAAGCTCATGGAGCAGGGAGAGCAGAGACCCAGTAGCGGACAGCGAAGAGGCGGGGCCAGGAGCTGAGTCTCGACCCCTGCAACCACAATTAGGTGAGTACAATTAGGTGAGTACACATACACACATACACGGATCAGGCACGTATAATAGGAATGGCACTGCAATGGATCAGAGAATACCTGACAGGGAGGCAACTAGTCATGGTACGTGATGAGCTATGACAGTGGGCGCCGCTGACGAGCGGGGTTCTACAGGGGTCAGTCCTAGGACCAGTACTATTTTTAATATATATGAATGACATGACGGAAGGGATAGACTCAGATGATGTGAAGTTAATGAGGAGAATTAAATCAGATGAGGATCAGGCAGGACTACAAAGAGACCTGGACAGGCTGGACGCCTGGTCCAGCAACTGGCTTCTCGAATTTAACCTCGCCAAATGCAAAGTCATGAAGATCGGGAAGGGCAAAGAAGACCGCAGACAGAGTATAGGCTAGGTGGCCAAAGACTGAAAAACCTCACTCAAGGAAAAAGATCTTGGGGTGAGTATAATACCGAGCACATCTCCTGAAGTGCACATCAACCAGATAACTGCTGCAGCTTTTGGGCACCTGGCAAACCTGAGAAAAGCGTTCCGATACCTCAGTAAGGAATCGTTCAAGACTCTGTACACCGTGTACGTCAGGCCCATACTGAAGTATGCAGCACTAGTTTGGAACCCACACCTGGTCAAGCACGTCAAGAAATTAGAGAAAGTGCAAAGGTTTGCAACAAGGCTAGTTCCAGAGCTAAGGGGAATGTCATACGAAGAAAGGTTAAGGGAAATCGGACTGACGACACTGGAGGATAGGAGGGTTATTGGAGATGTGATAACGACATACAAAATGCTGAGAGGAATATATAAGGTGGACAGAGACAAGATGTTCCAGAGATGGGACACAGAAACAAAGGGTCACAATTGGAAGTTGAAGACTCAGATGAGTCAAAGAGATGTTAGAAAGTATTTTTTAGTCATAGAGTTGTCAGGAAGTGGAATAGCCTGGCAAGTGATGTAGTGGAGGCAGGAACCATACATAGTTTTAAGACGAGGTATGATAAAGCTCATGGAGCAGGGAGAGAGAGAGGACTTAGTAGCGATCATTGAAGAGGCGAGGCCAGGTGCTATGTCTCGACCCCTGCAACCACAAATAGATGAGTATACACACACAGCACTAACGATAGTATAGCACCTGCTCAAGGGTTATGAGAGACTCATAGTCTCGGAGAAGAGAATAAAAGGCTACGAGGAAAGATCTTGCTGTGTGTTCTACTGATGTTGTTTTATACAGTTGTGCTATTAAGGATTGTATCACACATTCATAAAGACGTTTGTCAGACACTTCCAAGCTTCTTCTCTTAGTGCTGAGCGACTCTAGGTGTTCACCTAGCTAGAGTCGCTCTCCTGGACGGATCTACCTGGGCTTCCTACTCATTTCTGCAACATTGCTTCTGATGTGTTGATGGCAACACGAATTGCCTACAGCTGTCATTCAACTCCCCCCGTGGTTGTTTTGCATGTTATTATGCATGACAATTGTAATAACATAAATTTCTGTAACTCATGACTGATAACATGACAGAGACAGAACAGTGACCACGAGACAGACCTGACCACGGAGACAGAACCAGGGTGACCACGGAGACAGAACCAGGGTGACCACGGAGACAGAACCAGGGTGACCACGGAGACAGAACCAGGGTGACCACGGAGACAGAACCAGGTGACCACGGAGACAGAACCAGGATGACCACGGAGACAGAACCAGGGTGACCACGGAGACAGAACCAGGGTGACCACGGAGACAGAACCAGGGTGACCACGGAGACAGAACCAGGGTGACCACGGAGACAGAACCAGGGTGACCACGGAGACAGAACCAGGGTGACCACGGAGACAGAACCAGGATGACCACGGAGACAGAACCAGGGTGACCACGGAGACAGAACCAGGGTGACCACGGAGACAGAACCAGGGTGACCACGGAGACAGAACCAGGAGTGACCACGGAGACAGAACCAGGGTGACCACGGAGACAGAACCAGGGTGACCACGGAGACAGAACCAGGGTGACCACGGAGACAGAACCAGGGTGACCACGGAGACAGAACCAGGGTGACCACGGAGACAGAACCAGGGTGACCACGGAGACAGAACCAGGGTGACCACGGAGACAGAACCAGGGTGACCACGGAGACAGAACCAGGGTGACCACGGAGACAGAACCAGGGTGACCACGGAGACAGAACCAGGGTGACCACGGAGACAGAACCAGGGTGACCACGGAGACAGAACCAGGTGACCACGGAGACAGAACCAGGGTGACCACGGAGACAGAACCAGGGTGACCACGGAGACAGAACCAGGGTGACCACGGAGACAGAACCAGGGTGACCACGGAGACAGAACCAGGGTGACCACGGAGACAGAACCAGGGTGACCACGGAGACAGAACCAGGGTGACCACGGAGACAGAACCAGGGTGACCACGGAGACAGAACCAGGGTGACCACGGAGACAGAACCAGGGTGACCACGGAGACAGAACCAGGGTGACCACGGAGACAGAACCAGGGTGACCACGGAGACAGAACCAGGGTGACCACGGAGACAGAACCAGGGTGACCACGGAGACAGAACCAGGGTGGACACGGAGACAGAAGCAGGGTGACACGGAGACAGAACCAGGGTGACCACGGAGACAGAACCAGGGTGACCACGGAGACAGAACCAGGGTGGACACGGAGACAGAAGCAGGGTGGACACGGAGACAGAAGCAGGGTGGACACGGAGACAGAAGCAGGGTGGACACGGAGACAGAAGCAGGGTGGACACGGAGACAGAAGCAGGGTGGACACGGAGACAGAAGCAGGGTGGACACGGAGACAGAAGCAGGGTGGACACGGAGACAGAAGCAGGGTGGACACGGAGACAGAAGCAGGGTGGACACGGAGACAGAAGCAGGGTGGACACGGAGACAGAAGCAGGGTGGACACGGAGACAGAAGCAGGGTGGACACGGAGACAGAAGCAGGGTGGACACGGAGACAGAAGCAGGGTGGACACGGAGACAGAAGCAGGGTGGACACGGAGACAGAAGCAGGGTGGACACGGAGACAGAAGCAGGTGGACACGGAGACAGAAGCAGGGTGGACACGAGACAGGAAGCAGAGGTGGACACGGAGACAGAAGCAGGGTGGACACGGAGACAGAAGAGGGTGGACACGGAGACAGAAGCAGGGTGGACACGGAGACAGAAGCAGGGTGGACACGGAGACAGAAGCAGGGTGGACACGGAGACAGAAGCAGGGTGGACACGGAGACAGAAGCAGGGTGGACACGGAGACAGAAGCAGGGTGGACACGGAGACAGAAGCAGGGTGGACACGGAGACAGAAGCAGGGTGGACACGGAGATAAAAATAAACTCAAGGCTAGGTATTCCCCTTTTGGTAATTCACACAGAAGGATTTTTTTCCTTGTGATATTTGCGTCTCTTGCAGGAGCATGATGTGAGAACGTCAGAGGTAAATACAATAAGAGGAAATTGAGAAAGTTGAGCAGAAATGTGGAATACGTAGCAATAATAATAATAATAATAATAATGATAATAATGAGAGGAGTCCAATGTTGCTACTCAGCTACAAGCATTAAGCATTCTTGTGCAGGAACTCCTTGACAGTGGTGTGTGTAGGCACCCTCCTACCTCCCCCACCAGCTGGTACCTAATTTACTTTTTACTTTGACCAAGGTCCCACAGGATGTGACCTCTGCCTGGTAGTACATGACTTTGCCTTTCCTTGTTTTCGTGTGAAAGACTGGTTACTCTAGGGTTAAGCCTGATTGGTTACTCTAGGGTTAAGCCTGAATGGTTACTCTAGGGTTAAGCCTGAATGGTTACTCTAGGGTTAAGCCTGATTGGTTACTCTAGGGTTAAGCCTGATTGGTTACTCTAGGGTTAAGCCTGATTGGTTACTCTAGGGTTAAGCCTTTGGCATCCAGCGCTGTTTTTGGCAGTGCACTCTCAATCGCAGATACGATCCACTTTCCTTTCAGAGTCAGTGACAGAAAAATCTTGATTGGTGTTTGATGGTGAAGTGAATCAGAGGTATAAAGCTTCTTTGGTGAGACAGCTTCAACTTGAGGCCAGGCAAGCACATGTTATGTCTTCTGAGGAAGGGCTGCTTGAGGTGTGCCCTTAATTAATAAAAGTCGTGGAATATTGCTCTGCTTCCTGTGGTGGTGATGGTCCTCCGTGGAGACAGTAGTGGCACTGTGGTCTTGGCCCTCCGTGAAGACAGTAATGGCACTGTGGTCATGGCCCTCCGTGGAGGCAATAGTGGCACTGTGGTCATGGCCTCACCCTTTCATTGACTGGGTGCGGGGGCGGCTCCTGCCATTTACTGTTCTCATCTTTTTTTTCTTAATCTCAGTATTTTTGTCTGTCGCTATTATTAGACACACTTGTTTTACTCATGGCTTCCTACCTTGCTTCCAGGGCTTCCTTTACTATGAGGGTGTTCACTGATGGCTTCCTACCTTGCTTCCAGGGCTTCCTTTACTATGAGGGTGTTCACTGATGGCTTCCTACCTTGCTTCCAGGGCTTCCTTTACTATGAGGGTGTTCACTGATGGCTTCCTACCTTGCTTCCAGGGCTTCCTTTACTATGAGGGTGTTCACTGATGGCTTCCTACCTTGCTTCCAGGGCTTCCTTCATTAAGGGGGTGTTCACTCCTTTATGGGGGTCATAAATGGGTTGCTCAGTTTCTTTATAGACCGGACCTAACAAATTTCTTTATTGGTGTTCTCTTCTTTGCTACCTGTCACTCCCGTGATGTGTAATACTCGCCAAGCTACAGAGTCCAGTTCGTTTTCTTTGGAGGAGTGACTGGCGATGCATCATATTGAGTGTCAAGAGTGCCACCACTCCTGGCCGTCAGTCACGCACACCTTCTGAACATTGTATGAATATAACAATATATAATAATGGAATGACGTGAGGTGGAGTGTTCGTCGTAGATGCGACTCCAGTGTAGACAACACTTGAACCTCACTGTACTTAACATAAGACCCGCTGTTCATCTCCTCTACCTAACTTCAGACTTAAATCCTTGTTATCCTACATTATCCTAGCAGGAAGCTTGGATCCCTGTGACCGTGAAAGTTGGCCTCCCCGGAAAATGGAAGTGACTCTTTGGCCTCATGTTAGAACTGGACGTGCCTTAAACAGGAGACTCCAACCTTTACCTGCACTGTGGCTTAGTAGTGCCATGCCTGACCTTTTGTTTTCCACTCCTTCTCGCACCCTTCCTCCTTGTGGCACCCTTCTTTGTGGCACCCTTCATCGTGTGGAACTCTTCCTCCTAGTGATACCCTTCCCCCTTGTAGCATCTCCTGGCTTTCTTCCTCCTTGAGGCATCCTTCTTTCTTGTGACATCCTTCCTCTTTGTAACATCGTATATCCTCGCATTCTTCCTCAGTAACTAAGTGGCAAGTTGTTACGCATGTCTTAGTGAAGTTCTGACAACTTGTGTTGTGGAGGAGCTGTCAAGAGTAACCTTTGAGGAGTTGATCTACGGTAGTCACAACAAGCTGACATCAGCAAGTATTATAAGATGCCTTTAATAAGGTCAAGGTTAGTATTGACGTCAGTAACGTCCGTGAGAGGACGCTAGTGGAGCAGCTGAACTGACCAGGTCGCCTTGGCAGGCAGCCGACGCCAGCCACTCCATGCTACTCTTGAAAATATAGACGACGGTTCGGTCCCTTCTGGAACACTGATAATGTTCCAAGACTGGCCGAAACGTCTAAAGATTTATATCCAATTTGTGGATTACGAATTGTTGGAACTAGTGTATTGCAGCACCTGAGGGAATGGAAGACAATTAGGTTTGACCCTATCAAGAGGGTATCACAAATTCCGGGAATCAAGAGCCCCTCACCTGCGGGAAGGAACCTCCCACGAAGGACCAAGAAACACACAATTCTGTATTATAATATCTTCAAGTACACAGAGGAAGGGAAGAGATAAACACACAAGCAACACAATGCTTGAAGAATAAACAGGGAAGGTTATCATAAATCAATTATAAATAATACCGACTGGGTAGCTTTATTATGTAGACGTTTCGCTAACCTCTGGCCCAGGTTTTGGGCATGACATACTTCCACTGGGGAATCCCGCCTACCACTGACAACGTCTTCAACTGCTGCATCTCATTTGACTCCAGCATGTAAGCTCACTTCTTCCTGCCTGTGCTTCATATTCATCCAGACAACGGTGCTGAACACCTGCTGCTATTCTGAACGACTGATTACTTCAGCTCCTACCTCTTCTGTTTTTGTTCCTATATTGTACTGATGAAGATACCCAGCTGTTGCACATGTGTCTAATTCTTCAGGATTTTTTAGTTTAGTTTGATATCTTTATTATTCACCCCATACCCATCCTGTGGGCGGTAGTCAAAAGATTACAGAGGTATATAATGGGTCCAGGGACTGGGCCCCAAAGTTTTGATAGCTGAGCAAGTCTATTATAATTCTTCAGGAGAAAGGGGATTTATTTCTCTGCAAATCTGGGAATATTTCTCATTACTGGGTGGTAGTCATGACCCCAGCAAGGGAGCGTTCAGTCATTTAACCCATTGATTTCCTTCCACTAAGTTACCGGTCTACCCAGTAAACAAATATCACAGTTAAGGTCATTGTGTCAACTATCTTTATATTAAACTTGCTCTTGCTAAGTCTCTGACCTGGAGAGCAGTGGCTCACTCCATCATAAACGACTCTCGGGTTTAACACATATACAATAATAATAATCTTTATTTCTACAAGTACATGATACAATTTATACATACCTAACTGACATCAGTGACATACTATATAGAAAGCCCCTTGTTAGGTAGAGCATTTTGGGCAGCTTAGGTTAATTTTGTTCCCAGGATGCGACCCACACCAGTCGGCTAACACCCAGATACCTACTTACTGCTAGGTGAACAGGGACAGCAGGTGTCTTAAAGAAACTCGTCCAATGTTTCTACCCGTACCTTGGATCGAATTACGGACTTGAGTGTGCGAGTTGAGTGCCCTACTAACCGAGCTACGGAAATTCGTATTGCAAAGGGTAATACCCGCAACACACAGCTTAATTTTGGCGCAGACACTTGAGGGACGTCTGGGCTGGGCCAGATAATAACCCTGATAATGTCGTATACATTGATAAACGAGAGTTTTGCGCGTGACTGCTCACTAATACCTGAGGCGCAGTTAAGGAGGCCTAAGCTGAGTCAACCTGCCACACTGGCAAAGTTCGGAAGTCTTCCGATTCCCCGTAGCCAGATATAGACGAAGATACTTAGATGAAGCGAGGTGTCACGCTATCAAGGAGAGAGCTGGGAAGCCTATTCGTTATAGTGAAATTACTTGTTAGTGTCAATAGGTGTCCAGACCTGTATTGTGTACACACCTGTAGCCCCTCAAGAACATGCTTGCGTTTATCTGATTATTTTGATTACTCTCGCCGTGTGTCGGGGCTGAGGTCCAAGGTATTGTTTTCATTGTATGTGATTACTTAGCCGTAGTTACATGAGCAGAGCGATGTTGTGGCTTCAGTGTATACTTTATATTATAGTTGGCACTCATTGTTAACACTCAATACCTCCTCTGGTATTACACTCCTGTCGTTGTAGTACTCAATACCTCCTCTGGTATTACACTCCTCTCGTTGTAGTACTCACTACCTCCTCTGGTATTACACTCCTGTCGTTGTAGTACTCAATACTTCCTCTGGTATTACACTCCTGTCGTTGTAGTATTCACTACCTCCTCTGGTATTACACTCCTGTGGTTGTAGCACTCAATACCTTCACCTTCCATCCCATCTCAGATGTCTAACACCCTGTGGTCTGGGGGTCGATCCCCGGTACGGCTGAAAAACATTGGGTACCTGAGTGTTAATAGACTGATGTGGGTCGCATCCTGGGACAAAATTGACCTAATTTTCCCAAAATGCTCAGCATAACAAGGGGCTTTCTATATAGTAGTATGCCATTGATGTCAGCTAGGCCTATATACCTTGTACATGTACTTGTAGAAATAAAGATTATTACTATTATTCTATGCGTTGTCTTCAACATTGTTCTTGTTAGTTGACAGCTGTGGCATCTTGTTCTCCTTGGTGGTGGTCTTTAGAAATCTTCCTTAGAGGTGTGGGGTAAACATGAGGAGAAGGAATAATGGGGTAGGACAAGAAGGTAATTAATGATATCTAGGCTAAATATCTTCTCTTAGTCCCGTCTTCCAAAAAGACAATTTTTTAAATGTTTTCATCTTGTCTACATAATACAAACGTCTTAACTCTGAAAGTCATATTTTATAATGGTGAAAAAGACTTGGAACTATGGTAAGCAGAACAGTGAAGCCAAGATAGCAATGCCTAAGTATGGGTCATACTACTTGAATATATATCAAGAAATGTAAGTAACAGGAATACAAAGGATTCTACAACAGTATATTAGATGAATGGACACATGTACATTAGACGTTTACTGCAGTTACGTTTCGCTCAGGAGCTTTGTCAGGTCAATACCAAGACATGAACACAACGTATGTAGAGGAAATTTAGAAGGCGGGACATTCTTGAAAATAGTAGGAGTTGGAGTAGTAGAACTAGTGGGTAAACAGGTAGTAGTAGTAATCAAGCTTCCTTACCAGGAGCCTTATCAAGCTTCCTTACCAGGAGCCTTATCAAGCTTCCTTACCAGGAGCCTTATCAAGCTTAATTGCCAGAAGCCTTGTCGAAGCTTTCTTTACAGGAGCTATATCAAGCTTCTTTACCAGGAACCTTATCAAGCTTTATCAAGCTTCTTTACCAGGAGCTTTATCAAGCTTCTTTACCAGGAGCCTTATCAAGCTTTCTTTACAGGAGCTTTATCAAGCTTCTTTACAAGGAGCTTTATCAAGCTTCTTTACCAGGAGCCTTATCAAGCTTCCTTACCAGGAGCCTTATCAAGCTTCCTTACCAGGAGCCTTATCAAGCTTCCTTACCAGGAGCCTTATCAAGCTTCCTTACCAGGAGCCTTATCAAGCTTCCTTACCAAAAATAGTAGGAGTTGGAGTAGTAGAACTAGTGGGTAAACAGGTAGTAGTAGTAATCAAGCTTCCTTACCAGGAGCCTTATCAAGCTTCCTTACCAGGAGCCTTATCAAGCTTCCTTACCAGGAGCCTTATCAAGCTTAATTGCCAGAAGCCTTGTCGAAGCTTTCTTTACAGGAGCTATATCAAGCTTCTTTACCAGGAGCCTTATCAAGCTTTATCAAGCTTCTTTACCAGGAGCTTTATCAAGCTTCTTTACCAGGAGCCTTATCAAGCTTTCTTTACAGGAGCTTTATCAAGCTTCTTTACCAGGAGCTTTATCAAGCTTCTTTACCAGGAGCCTTATCAAGCTTCCTTACCAGGAGCCTTATCAAGCTTCCTTACCAGGAGCCTTATCAAGCTTCCTTACCAGGAGCCTTATCAAGCTTCCTTACCAGGAGCCTTATCAAACTTCCTTACCAGGAGCCTTATCAAGCTTCCTTACCAGGAGCCTTATCAAGCTTAATTGCCAGAAGCCTTGTCGAAGCTTTCTTTACAGGAGCTTTATCAAGCTTCTTTACCAGGAGCCTTATCAAGCTTTCTTTACAGGAGCTTTATCAAGCTTCTTTACCAGGAGCTTTATCAAGCTTCTTTACCAGGAGCCTTATCAAGCTTCTTTACCAGGAGCTTTATCAAGCTTCTTTACCAGGAGCCTTATCAAGCTTCTTTACCAGGAGCCTTATCAAGCTTCCTTACCAGTAGCCTTATCAAGCTTCTTTACCAGGAGCTTTATCAAGCTTCCTTACCAGGAGCCTTGTCAAAATAACCAGAGTAAATGTCTTAGTGTTTAGACATGTGTTCATTATGATTGTTTTTTATTCTTGTGGTGGTGTTTCGTTGTTTTGTTATGTTTGTTCTGTGTATTGCTGTCTCCAAGATTGTTATGGTTGTGTTATTGTTTTGTTATGGTTGTTCTGTGTGTTGCTGTCTCCAAGATTGTTATAGTTGTGTTATTGTTTTGTTATGGTTGTTCTGTGTGTTGTTGTCTCCAAGATTGTTATGGTTGTGTTATTGTTTTGTTATGGTTGTTCTGTGTGTTGCTGTCTCCAAGATTGTTATGGTTGTGTTATTGTTTTGTTATGGTTGTTCTGTGTATTGCTGTCTCCAAGATTGTTATGGTTGTGTTATTGTTTTGTTATGGTTGTTTTGTGTGTTGCTGTCTCCAAGATTGTTATGGTTGTGTTATTGTTTTGTTATGGTTGTTCTGTGTGTTGCTGTCTCCAAGATTGTTATGGTTGTGTTATTGTTTTGTTATGGTTGTTCTGTGTGTTGCTGTCTCCAAGATTGTTATGGTTGTGTTATTGTTTTGTTATGGTTGTTCTGTGTGTTGCTGTCTCCAAGATTGTTATGGTTGTGTTATTGTTTTGTTATGGTTGTTCTATGTGTTGCTGTCTCCAAGACTGTCATAGTTGTGCTGTTGTTTTCGTGACTCCTTCCTGGGCCGCCTGTCATGTTGCCATAGCTGGCCATCAATCTAACTCTGCTTCCTCAAAAGCTATTTACTGTACATATCAGTGGGTTCTTGAGGAGGTCAACGGGGAGAGAAGGAAGGAGGGGAGAAGAGGAGAGTAGTGCCGTTTTTATTTTTCATGAAAAAAAAAACATGAATACATCAACATTATGATGCTACTCTATTCTATATGATAGTTACATTCCATCACGCACGATGAGGCTCATACAAGGTGTTGAGATGTGTTAGGCTGAGTTGGGTGATCTCAGTAGGAAAATGAGGATATCAAGTATGGGGAGATAGGGTGGGGGGGGGGGTTACTGATGTATCGCAGGAGGGAGAGATGGGGGGGGAGGGAAGAGCTGGTTTGGGGGTGGAAGAGAAGGTATTGTTGGGTGAGGAGGAGGAGCAGAGATCATTTGTGGTGAGAACACCAGTGACTTGCACACTACCTCGTCCTCCTGACCACCACAAGAACTGCCACAACACGAGCACCACCACCACCATCACGAACACCACCACCATCACTAGCACTACCACCATCACTAGCACTACCACCGTCTCGAGCACTACTTACAGCACCACCAGCAGGTCAGCACAGTAGACGAGTAAGACACAGGTGCAACAATTTGGAATCTTTATTAAGGCGGCAGCTGGAAGGGTCATATCTGTTCCTGTGTTTCCTCTCTCTGTGTCACAGTATCAGCGTCTCTGTGTCACAGTATCAGCGTCTCTGTGTCACAGTATCAGCGTCTCTGTGTCACAGTATCAGCGTCTCTGTGTCACAGTATCAGCGTCTCTGTCATAGACTGAACATGCGCTCACCTCTCCTTTTCTTTTTTTCTTCCCATACAGTCACTGGTAGATCACATCCTCTCCGTTATAGACTGTATACCAGTCACAACAACTTTTTTAAACATTGCTTCCTTTCTCACCGGCCCGTGTCAAAGGTCACATGGACGTGTGAGCTAACTCAATGACCCTGTTAGTGTGTTAGCATGCGTGTCTGTCTCATAATCACAACTGCCTGTTATTGTTCTGCTTTTGTTATGGTGTGAAACCATTGCTTTATACACTTATTATTCCTCTGAAACAAGGTACTATTACGCTTGTTGCGCATCAGAAGCAAGTGTTACACTTGCGTCACAAAACACCAAGGTTAAGCTCCTCGCGTTAAGCAAGTAACAAAATTAAGTAATAAAGGTTGAACTTTAATTCCTCAGTGTTTTTTACCCTTGTTCTGAGAGTGAAGAATTCATTCAAATGTCAGACGTGAAATTAATGCTTGTTTGTTTGTCTTCCCTACAGCAAGATGAGACGACGACAGAGTACAGATTCTACAGACCTGGAGATGGAAGTAACACCTGACCCCTACCTACAGGTGAGTTACCTCTCACCTCTTCTATACACTGCTATAATCTCTCATTTCACCTCACTGTGTGGTATAAGGACATGTCCGCACATATATAGTACAGGAAAAATGGTAAGGCGGTGATAGGTCTAGCCAGGTAATGTATGACGGAGTGACGACGCTCTTAGGTGATAAACTATTCTTGAAATTTGATTTCCATGAGATTGCTTCACAGATCCTTTTTTGGTCGGCATCACAGTTCCAGGTATTTTTAATATCCGTAAATTAAAAATCTTAATAGCTGGGTGTTAAAAATCTTAATACACGGGTATTAAATATTTTTAACACCCAAGTTTTAAAAATACTCGGGTATCAGATTTTTAATACCGAAGTACTAAGAATACATATCAACAAAAATACATAAATACTTTCGGGCATTAGAATTTTATGATTAATCTGCACTATTGCTTTTGCGTGCATTGAGGTAGAGGACGCTGAGCTTAATATCTTTATTTACTACAAGTACATGTACAAGGTACACAGGCCTAGCTGACATCAATGACATACTACTATATAGAAAGCCGCTTGTTATGCAGAGCATTTCGGGCAAATTAGGTCAGTTTTGTCCCAGGCTGCGACCCACACCATTCGACTAACTCCCAGGTACCCATTTCACTGATGGGTGAACATAGACAACCGGTGTAAAGAAACACGTCCAATGTTTCTACCCTCGCTGGGAATAGAACCCAGACCCTCGCCGTGTGAAGAGAGAGCTTTAGCTACCAGGCCACGGGGCACCGAATCACGCAGCGACCGAAATACATCTACTTTTCGTGGTTTTTTTTTATCCATTTTCCCCAAGATGCGATCCACCACAGTCGACTAACACCCAGGTACCTACATACTTCTAGGTGGACAGGGACAACAGTTATAAGGAAAGCTGCCCACATTTTACTTTCGTACCGAGATCGAAAGTTTGTCCTTCATGTGAACCATAGTCGCTAGCGACTATGATTCTATTAATCATGGCTTTATTAATCATAGGGAGCGCTAAATCCGTAGGGTCATGAAGCTCCTAGGAAATGGGAGACAACGAGATCCGAGGTAAGGAAGGGTGCGGCGTCCAAGTCCCTGGATCAAGTACCCTTCGCCGGCATCATAGCATTTTGAACGGACCCAGTGTTCGTAAAGTATCCTTACCTTATTTAACAAAGATGGGTGGGTGTAAGACTTTAAGATTCGATTCGTTTAGTTAGTCTTAATAAGAGAGAATGGCAGGCGTGATTTGTTTAGTTAGTCTTAAAATAAGAAAATGATGTCTTCACAGAAAATGGTCCCAGACAAGAAATATTCAGAGAAAACTTAATAAATTCTTAGCTTAAATGGGAAGCTTAATCACGTTTAATAAAACTTTTATTTTATTTTGGTTTTGTGTGTATAGTTTACAAATAGTTTTAACAACCTTTTTAATCGAACGTTTAAGATAATTTACTGCATAAAATGTAAATGTTACATATTATTGTTTATTGTCAGAATTTAACAATTCTACTAGAGTGAGAACTTTAACTATCTTATGTTGCTTACTTTTTATCTAATTAAATATTTGACATTAAGTCACATGTGCAGCATTAGCAGTCTTTATTAACGAAACGTCTCGCCTGCTCTGCAGGCTTCATCAGTCGAATACAGAGATAAATTTATACTCTTGGAGAGATCAGTTTTGATGGAAGAAGAAGTAGACAAAATGGAGAGGTAGTTTGATGTGATTAAACAATCACTCTTGGATTCCTGGTGTCGCATGTGTGTTATACTCTTCTTAGACTGTAAACTGAATTGTGTAAAAGTGAATGATGTAGCGAGGTGGATGGAGAGGTGTGGTGGAGGATTCAGTTGTTTGTGGTGGTTGCTGTGGTGTGTGGCTGATGCTGGTGGTTGCTGTGTTATGTGGCTGATGCTGGTGATTGTTGTGGTGTGTGGTTGATGCTGGTAGTTGCTGTGATGTGTCGTGGTTTCTGATAGCTGCTGTAGTGTATGGTGGTTCTTGAAGGATCCTGTGGTGTGTTGTGGTTCTTGAAGGATCCTGTAGTGTGTTGTGGTTCTTGGAGGTTACTGTGGTGTGTTGTGGTTTTTGGAGGTTGCTGTGGTGTGTTGTGGTTCTTGGAGGTTGCTGTGGTGTGTTGTGGTTCTTGGAGGTTGCTGTGGTGTGTTGTGGTTCTTGGAGGTTGCTGTGGTGTGTTGTGGTTCTTGGAGGTTGCTGTGGTGTGTTGTGGTTCTTGGAGGTTGCTGTGGTATGTTGTGGTTCTTGGAGGTTGCTGTGGTGTGTTGTGGTTCTTGGAGGTTACTGTGGTGTGTTGTGGTTCTTGGAGGTTGCTGTGGTGTGTTGTGGTTCTTGGAGGTTACTGTGGTGTGTTGTGGTTCTTGGAGGTTGCTGTGGTGTGTTGTGGTTCTTGGAGGTTGCTGTGGTGTGTTGTGGTTCTTGGAGGTTGCTGTGGTGTGTTGTGGTTCTTGGAGGTTGCTGTGGTGTGTTGTGGTTCTTGGAGGTTACTGTGGTGTGTTGTGGTTCTTGGAGGTTGCTGTGGTGTGTTGTGGTTCTTGGAGGTTGCTGTGGTGTGTTGTGGTTCTTGGAGGTTGCTGTGGCGTGTTGTGGTTCTTGGAGGTTACTGTGGTGTGTTGTGGTTCTTGGAGGTTACTGTGGTGTGTTGTGGTTCTTGGAGGTTGCTGTGGTGTGTTGTGGTTCTTGGAGGTTGCTGTGGTGTGTTGTGGTTCTTGGAGGTTGCTGTGGTGTGTTGTGGTTCTTGGAGGTTGCTGTGGTGTGTTGTGGTTCTTGGAGGTTGCTGTGGTGTGTTGTGGTTCTTGGAGGTTGCTGTGGTATGTTGTGGTTCTTGGAGGTTGCTGTGGTGTGTTGTGGTTCTTGGAGGTTACTGTGGTGTGTTGTGGTTCTTGGAGGTTGCTGTGGTGTGTTGTGGTTCTTGGAGGTTACTGTGGTGTGTTGTGGTTCTTGGAGGTTGCTGTGGTGTGTTGTGGTTCTTGGAGGTTGCTGTGGTGTGTTGTGGTTCTTGGAGGTTGCTGTGGTGTGTTGTGGTTCTTGGAGGTTGCTGTGGTGTGTTGTGGTTCTTGGAGGTTGCTGTGGTGTGTTGTGGTTCTTGGAGGTTGCTGTGGTGTGTTGTGGTTCTTGGAGGTTGCTGTGGTGTGTTGTGGTTCTTGGAGGTTGCTGTGGCGTGTTGTGGTTCTTGGAGGTTACTGTGGTGTGTTGTGGTTCTTGGAGGTTACTGTGGTTGTTGTGGTTCTTGAGGTTCTGTGGTGTGTTGTGGTTCTTGGAGGTTGCTGTGGTGTGTGTGGTTCTTGGAGGTTCTGTGGTGTGTTGTGGTTCTGGAGGTTGCTGTGGTGTGTGGGTGGTTCTTGAGGTTGCTGTGGTGTTTGTGGTTCTTGGAGGTTGCTGTGGTGTGTTGTAGGTCTTGAGTTACTGTGGTTGCTTGTGGTTCTAGTTGCTTGGGTTGGCGTTCAGTGTGTGGTGTTGTGGTCCTGGAGGCTGCTGTTGTTTGGTCTTGAAGGTCGTGGTGTGTGTGTTCTTGAGTTCTTGTGTTGTGGTTCTTGAGGTACTGGTGATTGTTGTATCGGCAGGTTGCTGGCGGTTGTGGTCTAGCGGTCTGTCCTGTTTGGTTACGTGGCGCTGCTGTGCACTTCAGCCGCCTTCCTGGTTGCTAGTGGCGCTGTTGTGGTTACCTCAGTCTGCCTTGCCTGTCTTGGTTCTTGGCAGGCTGCTGTCGTCCTCTAGGCTTCCCTGGTTGCTACTGTGGGGCTCTTGGCCTCAGTCCGCCTTGTCTCTGGTTACGTGGGTGCTGTCGTTCCTCTGCAGTGTTACGTGGCGTTGTGTTCCCTCAGCTGCTTCCTGCTCGCTCTGTGGGTGCTGGCTGTCGTGATCTTCGGAGCGCCTTCCCTGTCTGGTCGTGGTCGGTGTTGTACCTCTGCCGCCTTCCTGTCTCGCACGGGCGCGTGTGTGTCACCTTCTGATTGCTGTGGCTGCTGTTGTCCCTCGCGCCTTCCCTGCTATGCTGGGCTGCTGTCGTACCAGCCGCCTTCCCTGTCTCTACGTGGGCTGCTGTCGGACCTAGCCGCCTTCCGCCTGTTTACTGTGGGCTGCTGTCACTTCAGCCGCCTTCCCGCCTTGCTACGTGGCGCTGTGTCACCTCAGCACGCCTTCCTGCTCTACGTGGCGCTGCTGTCGTACCTCAGCCGCCTTCCCTGCCTCGCTACGTGGCGCTGCTGTCGTACCCTCAGCCGCCTTCCCTGCCTGCTACGTGGCGCTGCTGTCGACCTCAGCCGCCTTCCCTGCCTCGCTACGTGGCGCTGCTGTCGTACCCTCAGCCGCCTTCCTGCTGTCAGTGGCGCTGCTGTCGTACCCTCAGCCGCCTTCCCTGCCTCGCTACGTGGCGCTGCTGTCGTACCCTCAGCCGCCTTCCCTGCCTACGTGGCGCTGTGTTGTACCTCAGCCGCCTTCCTGCTGCTACGTGGCGCTGCTGTCGTACCCTCAGCCGCCTTCCCTGCCTTGCTACGTGGCTGCTGTGTACCTCAGCCGCCTTCCTGCCTCGCTACGTGGCGCTGCTGTCGTACCTCAGCCGCCTCCTGCCTTGCTGTGGCGTGCTGTGTACCTCAGCCGCCTTCCTGCCTCGCTACGTGGCGCTGCTGTGTACCTCAGCCGCCTTCCTGCCTGCATGTGGCGCTGCTGTCGACCCTCAGCCGCCTTCCTGCCTTGCTACGTGGCGCTGCTGTCGTACCCTCAGCGCCTTCCCTGCCTCGCTGCTGTGGCGCTGTGTCGTACCTCAGCCGCCTTCCCTGCCTCTACGTGGCGCTGCTGTCGTCCTCAGCCGCCTTCCGCTCGCTACGTGGCGCTGCTGTGTACCTCAGCCGCCTTCCTGCCTTGCTCGTGGCGCTGTGTCGTACCTCAGCCGCCTTCCTGCCTGCTAGGGCTGTGTGTTCCTCAGCCGCCTTCCTGCTTGCTACGTGGCGCTGCTGTGTATCTCGCCGCCTTCCTGCTCTGATCTGTGGCGCTGCTGTCGACTCAGCCGCCTTCCCTGGCCTTGCTACGTGGCGCTGGTCTGTCGTACTCAGCCGCCTTCCTGTCTTGCACGTGCGCGTGTGTTGTATCTCGAGCCGCCTTCCCTGCCTTGCTACGTGGTTGCTGCTGTCGTACTCAGCCGCCTTCCCTGCGTTGCTGTGGCGCTGTTGTGTACCTCAGCCGCCTTCCCTGCCTTGCTGTGGGCTGCTGTGTACCTCAGCCGCCTTCGGTCTACTGGCGTGTGTTCTCAGCGCCTCTGGTTGCTAGTGGCGCTGTGTGGTTCTTAGGCCTTCCTGCCTGTGTGTGCGGCTGTGTACGTAGCTGCCTTCCTGCTCTGCAGGTTCGGGGGTGCTGTGTATTCTTAGCGCCTCGTGGGTCTGCTGCTTGAGTTACGTGGCGCTGTTGTGGTTCCTCAGCCGCCTTCCTGCCTCGTCGTGGCGCTGGATCTGTGTGCTAGGCGCCTTCCTGCGTTGCTAGTGGGCTGTTGTGTTCCTCAGCCGCCTTCTGTTTGTGTGGCTTGAGTTGCTTAGCGCTGTCTGTGTTCTTGGAGTCTGTGGGCTGTGTGTAAGGTTCTCTGTACGGGGTTGCTGTTGTGTCCTAGCGCGCTTCCGGCTTGCTACGTGGGTGTTGTTGTTACCTCGTTGCGTACGTGCGTGTGTTGTGCCCTCAGCCGCCTTCCCTGCTTGCTACGTGTGGCTGCTGTCGTACCCTCAGCGCCTTCCTGCGTCTCGCTATGGCGCTGCTGTGTACCTCAGCCGCCTTCCTGCCTCGCTACGTGCGCTGTTGTGTACGTCAGCCGCCTTCCCTGCTCTACGTGGCGCTGCTGTGTCCTCAGCCGCCTCCCTGCCTCGCATTGTGGCGCTGCTGTCGTACCTAGCCGCTTCCCTGCCTGCTAGTGGCGCTGCTGTCGTACCCTCAGCAGCCTTCCTGCCTCTGCTACGTGGCGCTGGTTGTACCCTCAGCCGCCTTCCCTGCCTCCTAGTGGCGCTGCTGTCGTACCCTCAGCCGCCTTCCTGCCTCGCTACGTGGCGCTGCTGTGTCCCTCAGCCGCCTTCCTGCCTCGCTACGTGGCGCTGCTGTCGTACCCTCAGCCGCCTTCCTGCCTGCTACGTGGCGCTGCTGTCGTACCCTCAGCCGCCTTCCCTGCCTCGCTACGTGGCGCTGCTGTCGTCCCTCAGCCGCCTTCCTGCCTCGCTACGTGGCGCTGCTGTCGTACCCTCAGCCGCCTTCCCTGCCTCGCTACGTGGCGCTGCTGTCGTACCCTCAGCCGCCTTCCCTGCCTCGCTACGTGGCGCTGCTGTTGTACCCTCAGCCGCCTTCCCTGCCTCGCTACGTGGCGCTGCTGTCGTACCCTCAGCCGCCTTCCCTGCCTTGCTACGTGGCGCTTCTGTCGTACCCTCAGCCGCCTTCCCTGCCTCGCTACGTGGCGCTGCTGTCGTACCCTCAGCCGCCTTCCCTGCCTCGCTACGTGGCGCTGCTGTCGTACCCTCAGCCGCCTTCCCTGCCTCGCTACGTGGCGCTGCTGTCGTACCCTCACACATCGCGCCTCGTATAAAGGTGCAAGACCACGAAGACGAAGAGGAGTGAGGAGTGGCACTCTTAGTAGACCCATGTGAAACACTAGATAAGTTTATTTCTGGTTCCACCTACACTTTAGGCCTCATCAGTCGAAGACAGTAGAAGTGGAGAGCTAGTTTTGAGATAATTAGTCCCTCATCCCTGATAAATGATGACCAGTCTCTGAGCCTAAAGCTGAGACTAGAGTCGGTACTGTTTATCATTTATTTGAAACACTCTTAGGGTTATTTACCTCAGAATTATTAAGACAGGATTATCAAAGAAAGACGGTGTGACTTATTTCCGTCATGATCCTTCCGGTCTTTTCCCAGGATACGGCCCACAACACGCAGTAAACATCTGGTTACCTATTTACTGCCAGGTTAACAAAGACAGGAGGTGCTAAAAAAAATTACCCATAAGAGTCACTATATCTGAGCATCGAATAATGGCTTTTTCCGTTGTGAACCCAACGCTCTGACTAAATATGTTGAAATGAGGAGCGGTAGAAAGAGACATTACCGGTCGAGTGAATGTTGAGAGGTGGGCCCAAGAGGTAGATATCAACTCTCGCAAATATTACAAGGCGAGTACACGCGTGTGCGCACTGGCACATGTTGTAGAATTTACCGCATAAGGGTGAAGTTTTCCAAGTTCCATGTGAAGTGTGGGCAGGCGAGCACCTCAGTAAGGTCAGGCTACCATGACCCTGGCCACCGTAATATCTATCACTGATTGTTACCTATCAGAGCCTCTGATTGGCTCCCTGTGTTTGACAGTGACGACTGTATAATCAGGCAGGTGGAGGTCATGAAAGGGGGAACCCCCCGGGTCCACCACACTTGCTTGGCTACCGCCATGTCTTAAGTCACCCCCCCCCCCCACCGTATCCTAAGGAGTGTTTGTTTTGTTCTCCAGGACAGACAACAACCAGAGTGCCAGTAAGTTTTTCTTTCTAGGCGGAACACCAGCTAGCTCTGTGATGTTTTATTCTTCCCAGGACTAACAGCAACGGTGAATTGTTATTCAGAAGTCCCGGACACAACGTACAACAGTTGTCTTTGTTCTTCCTAGGAGGGTCACCGCCTTACCTTTTATATATATATATATATATATATATATATATATATATATATATATATATATATATATATATATATATATATATTTGATGGGGTCCACCTCTGGTACAAATTGTGGGACCCATAGCCTCGGAGAAGTGGATAAAAAGGCTTCAAGGAAGAATATTTGGATTTCTTCCTGAAGCCATTTGAATATTCCACATCCCATACCACCCCATCTTTTATTTTTTTACCAATATATATATATATATATATATATATATATATATATATATATATATCAGGACGGACACCAAAGGGTGTAGGAAATGTCATGGTTTTTTTTCTCAGTACAGGCACAAAGAGGGTGCGGTAATGTCTTTGTTTTTCCCAAGATGGACAGGCCCTGTGCCATGTTAGTCTTTGTACGCACACTATGTATGCACCCCGGATGTGTGTGCGTGTGTGGGGCTGGTGTATATAAACCATGGGTGTGTGTACACGTGTGAAAGGTGGGTGGAGGCTGTGTTGAGTACGCTCACTCACCTAGAAGGCCACCGCTTCTCAGAACACAAGTTTTCTTTCCTAAAGCGTTTATCTACATCCACTTCTGAGCGATCTTAACCCACACTAGCACCTGGGGCGCATTTTTCATTTAATAATAAATCAGAACTGATGAAAAAAATATTTTATTAACGTTGCTTTAACCTAAATTATCATAAATTCACACAATTAACAGTCAATCTTGCTCACTCATGGCAGTATTTACTGTTTTACTAAGAGCAATATTATCCTGTGTACGAGAGTGATTCATAAGCAACCTAGGATGTTAGGGTGGCACCCTATGTTAATGCCTGCCACCCTGTGTTAATGCCTGCCACCCTGTGTTAATGCCTGCCACCCTGTGTTAATGCCTGCCACCCTATGTTAATGCCTGCCACCCTATGTTATTGCCTGCCACCCTATGTTAATGTCTGTGCCAGCCTATGTTAATATGTCTGGCAGCGGATGTTAATGTCTGTGCCAGACTGTGTTAATGACTATGACATGCTATAAATAACAAAGTCACAATACCGTGACTGGAACAATACACAACCCGCACATAGCAGACAGAAACCTTTATGACGACTTTTCGGTCCGATTTGGACAAAAGTCATAGTGCGACTTGTGACTTGTCAATGATCGAACTGTGACAGAAACGTCGTCATAAGGTTTAGTGTCTGTTTCCTATGTTGGGTTTGTGTGTGTATGACACACTACGTTAATTAATGCCGCTGCCAGATTACTCTCTGGCCTGCATGTGTACGAGTAAGTTTATTCAGGTATACGTACACATAAATACAGTTATGTAAATGATCATACATAGCAGCTTATGTGTAGTCACAAAGTGATTTATTTCCATTGTAATCCTTGCAATATCTTATTATTTAAACTTATTAAAAGTTAAAACATCTAAGGAAGTCAACTGTGTGAAAAGCAGAACGTTGTAACCTGACGACACTCACACTCAACACCTGCTGACCACACTCAACACCTGCTGACCACACTCAACACCTGCTGACCACACTCAACACCTGCTGACCACACTCAACATCTGTTGACCACACTCAACCCCCCTTGTTGACCTCACTCAACTCCTACTGACCACACTCAACACCTGCTGACCACACTTAACACCTGCTGACCACACTCAACCCCTGCTGACCACACTCAACCCCTGCTGACCACACTCAACCCCTGCTCACCACACTCAACCCCTGCTGACCACACTCAACCCCTGCTGACCTCACTCAACCCCTACTGACCACACTCAACACCTGCTGACCACACTCAACACCTGCTGACCACACTCAACCCCTGCTGACCACACTCAACCCCTGCTGACCACACTCAACCCCTGCTGACCACACTCAACCCCTGCTCACCACACTCAGTGAGGTTTAATCTGACTAATCGAATAGCAACAGTGCTTAATACGTGAAAATGTTAATGTATTTAGCAACTGGTATTATATATTTATGTGAGTGTTAGCTACTCCATGGTGTTAACTCTCTCCCTTCCTTCCTTCCTTCCTTCCTTCCTTCCTTCCTCCCTCCCTCCCTTCCTTCCTCCCTTCCTTCCTTCCTTCCTTCCTCCTTCCTTCCTCCCTTCCTTCCTCCCTTCCTTCCTCCCTTCCTTCCTCCCTTCCTTCCTCCCTCCCTTCCTTCCTTCCTCTATTTTAGGAAAATTTAACCTTCCCCTCCGTCAAGGAGGAACGTAACTCCCTCACCCACATGTAGATAATACCACCATGATGTAGATAATACCACCATGATGTAGATAATACCACCATGATGTAGATAATACCACCATGATGTAGATAATACCACCATGATGTAGATAATACCACCATGATGTAGATAATACCACCATGATGTAGATAATACCACCATGATGTAGATAATACCACCATGATGTAGATAATACCACCATGATGTAGATAATACCACCATGATGTAGATAATACCACCATGATGTAGATAATACCACCATGATTTAGATAATACCACCATGATGTAGATAATACCACCATGATGTAGATAATACCACCATGAGGTAGATAATACCATCATGATGTAGATAATACCACCATGATGTAGATAATACCACCATGAGGTAGATAATACCACCATGGTGTAGATAATACCACCATGATGTAGATAATACCACCATGATGTAGATAATACCACCATGAGGTAGATAATACCACCATGAGGTAGATAATACCACCATGATGTAGATAATACCACCATGATGTAGATAATACCACCATGATGTAGATAATACCACCATGATGTAGATAATACCACCATGCTGTAGATAATACTACCATGATGTAGGTAATACCACCATGATGTAGATAATACCACCATGATGTAGATAATACCACCATGCTGTAGATAATACCACCATGATGTAGATAATACCACCATGATGTAGATAATACCACCATGATGTAGATAATACCACCATGAGGTAGATAATACCACCATGATGTAGATAATACCACCATGATGTAGATAATACCACCATGATGTAGATAATACCACCATGATGTAGATAATACCACCATGATGTAGATAATACCACCATGATGTAGATAATACCACCATGATGTAGATAATACCACCATGATGTAGATAATACCACCATGATGTAGATAATACCACCATGATGTAGATAATACCACCATGATGTAGATACCACCATGATGTAGATAATACCACCATGATGTAGATAATACCACCATGATGTACTTCACCTGGAGTCGCTTCAGGTAGACTACAGGTAACCAGGTAGGTGTTAAATGTATCATTGTTAAGTACATTATGGCGATGTTTAATGCATCTTAGTGGTGTTAAATACATCATGGTGTTATTATCTACATCATATGGGATGAGGGAGTTAAGTTCATCCTGGACGGAGGAGGATGTTAAACTTTCCTAAATCAGTGAGGAAACAGGGAGGGAGGGAGGGAGGAGGATGGAGGGGAGAGAGGGAGGAGGGAGGGAAGGATGGTATTGGTCATGGTGGTGGTGGTGGTGATAGTTGTGATGATAGTTGTGGTGATGGAGGTGGCGGAAGTTATAGTGTTGTTAGTTAAAGGTTAATATCTTTTATTGCACTCCATACCCCTGGTGTGGGCAGTAGTCACTCCATACCCCTGGTGTGGGCAGTAGTCATTCCATACCCTGCTGTGGGCAGTAGTCATTCCATACCCTGCTGTGGGCAGTAGTCACTTCATACCCCTGGTGTGGGCAGTAGTCATTCCATACCCCTGGTGTGGGCAGTAGTCACTCCATACCCCTGGTGTGGGCAGTAGTCATTCCATACCCTGCTGTGGGCAGTAGTCATTCCATACCCCTGGTGTGGGCAGTAGTCACTCCATACCCCTGATGTGGGCAGTAGTCACTCCATACAACTGGGGGGAATGGTGTGGCAGTAGTCACTCCTGTGTGGGGTAGTATCACTGTCGATCCATGGTGTGGGCAGTAGTCATTCCATACCGCAGAGTAGCTGTTGGGCAGTAGTCATTCCATACCCCTGGTAGTGGGCAGTAGTCACTCCATACCCTGGTGTGGGCAGTAGTCATTCCATACCCTGGTGTGGGCAGTAGTCACTCCATACCCTGGTCGTAGTTCACCTGTGGGCAGTAGTATTCCATACCCTGTGTGGGCAGTAGTCATCCATACCCTGGTGTGGGCAGTAGTTACTCCATACCCCTGGTGTGGGCAGTAGTCACTCCATACCCCTGGTGTGGGCAGTAGTCACTCCATACCCCTGGTGTGGGCAGTAGTCACTCCATACCCCTGGTGTGGGCAGTAGTTACTCCATACCCCTGGTGTGGGCAGTAGTCACTCCATACCCCTGGTGTGGGCGGTAGTCACTCCATACCCCTGGTGTGGGCATAGTCTCCATACCCTGGTGTGGGCAGTAGTCACTCCATACCCTGGTGTGGGCAGTAGTCACTCCATACCCCTGGTGTGGGCGGTAGTCTCCATACCCTGGTGTGGGCAGTAGTCCTCCATACCCTGGTGTGGCTAGTCGCTCCATACCCTGGTGTGGGCAGTAGTCGCTCCATACCCTGGTGTGGGCGTAGTCCTCCATACCCTGGTGTGGGCGTAGTCACTCCATACCCTGTGTGGGCGAGTCGCTCCATACCCTGGTGTGGCGTAGTCTCCATACCCTGGTGGGGGGTAGTCACTCCATACCCTGGTGTGGGCGTAGTCACTCCATACCCTGGTGTGGGCAGTAGTCTCCATACCCTGGTGTGGGCAGTAGTCCTCCATACCCTGGTGTGGGGGTAGTACTCCATACCCTGGTGTGGGCGGTAGTTACTCCATACCCTGGTGTGGGGGTAGTACTCCATACCCCTGGTGTGGGCGGTAGTCTCCATACCCTGGTGTGGGGTAGTCCTCCATACCCCTGGTGTGGGCGTAGTTACACCCAAATAAGCCTGGTTGGCTATTACTCCATACCTGGTGTGGCGCAGTAGTTCATCCATGTTGAGCGGCACTGGTGTGGTGGTAGTGTACTCCATACCCCTGGTGTGGGGGTCAGTGTCTCCGGTAGTGGATGTCTGATGGTGGGCGGTAGTCGTCCATACCTGGTGTGGTGTGGTCATGATGGTGGGGGTAGTAGCTCATAATGGTGTGGGGGTAGTGTCATACCTGTGTGGAGTGTCATGACCTGGTGTGGCAGTAGTATATGGTGTGGCGGTAGTCACTGGTAGTGGGATAGCTCATACTGGTGGGCGGTAGTCGATCATACCTGGTGGGAGTAGTGTCATACCTGGTGTGGTCGAGTGCGGGTGCATTCACTGTGTGGGTGTGTGGTGAGTGTCATGATGGTGGGTGTGTGTATGATCCGATGGTGAGTGGGAGTGGTATGTCGTGATGTGTGGTGTGGAGGTGAGGTCGTTACTGGTGTAGGTGGTAGTGGTGATGTCGATGTGGTGTGTGGTAGTGTGATGCGTATGGTGAGGTGTGGTAGTGGTGATGGTCGTGATGGTGGTAGGTGTGGTAGTGGTGATGGTCTGATGGTGGTAGGTGTGGTAGTGGTATGAGTCGTGATGATGGTAGGTGTGGTAGTGGTGATGGTCGTGATGGTGGTAGGTGTGGTAGTGGTGATGCGATGGTGGAGGGTGTAGTGGTGATGTCGTGATGGTGGTGGTGTGGTAGTGGTGATGGTCGGATGGTGGTAGGTGTGGTAGTGGTGATGGTGTGATGGTGGTAGGTGGTATGGTGATGGTCGTGATGGTAGGTGTGGTAGGGTGATGGTCGTGATGGTTGTGTGGTAACATGTGTGATGGTGTGCGATGGCTGGTAGGTGTGGTAGTGGTGATGGTGTGATGGTGGTAGGTGTGGTAGTGGTGATGGTCGTGATGGTGGTAGGTGTGGTAGTGGTGATGGTCGTGATGGTGGTAGGTGTGGTAGTGGTGATGGTGGTGATGGTGGTAGGTGTGGTAGTGGTGATGGTCGTGATGGTGGTAGGTGTGGTAGTGGTGATGGTGGGTGATGGTGGTAGGTGTGGTAGTGGTGATGGTCGTGATGGTGGTAGGTGTGGTAGTGGTGATGGTCGTGATGGTGGTAGGTGTGGTAGTGGTGATGGTCGTGATGGTGGTAGGTGTGGTAGTGGTGATGGTGGTGATGGTGGTAGGTGTGGTAGTGGTGATGGTCGTGATGGTGGTAGGTGTGGTAGTGGTGATGGTCGTGATGGTGGTAGGTGTGGTAGTGGTGATGGTCGTGATGGTGGTAGGTGTGGTAGTGGTGATGGTCGTGATGGTGGTAGGTGTGGTAGTGGTGATGGTGTGATGGTGGTAGGTGTGGTAGTGGTGATGGTCGTGATGGTGGTAGGTGTGGTAGTGGTGATGGTCGTGATGGTGGTAGGTGTGGTAGTGGTGATGGTCGTGATGGTGGTAGGTGTGGTAGTGGTGATGGTGGTGATGGTGGTAGGTGTGGTAGTGGTGATGGTCGTGATGGTGGTAGGTGTGGTAGTGGTGATGGTGGTGATGGTGGTAGGTGTGGTAGTGGTGATGGTCGTGATGGTGGTAGGTGTGGTAGTGGTGATGGTGGTGATGGTGGTAGGTGGTAGTGGTAGGTGGTGATGGTGGTAGGTGTGGTAGTGGTGATGGTCGTGATGGTGGTAGGTGTGGTAGTGGTGATGGTCGTGATGGTGGTAGGTGTGGTAGTGGTGATGGTCGTGATGGTGGTAGGTGTGGTGTGATGGTGGTGGTGGGGTCAGTGGGATGGTCGAGTAGGTGTGGTAGTGGTGATGGTCGTGATGGTGGTAGGTGTGGTAGTGGTGATGGTCGTGATGGTGGTAGGTGTGGTAGATGTGTGATGGTGGTGGATGGTGATGGTGGTAGGTGTGGTAGTGGTGATGGTCGTGATGGTGGTAGGTGTGGTAGTGGTGATGGTCGTGTGGTGGTAAGGTGCTGGTAGTGGTGATGGAATCGTGATGGTGGTAGGTGTGTAGTGGTGATGGTCGGATGGGGGTAGGGTGGTAGTGGTGATGGACAGTCATACCACCTGGTAATTGTCACTACCAAGGTGACACATGAAGTGAAAGTCACTTAGATGGGCCATAGCGACCTTAGGAAACACTTCTTCAGCATTACGTGACATAGAAAAAGGAAAAAGAGTGATTAGGAAGTAATGAAGGCAAATTCCATACACTTTCACAGAACTGGAAGATAAGTCCAGTAGCCACAATCAATAATACGTTCACAGATGGTATCGAGTTATTAATACGTATATCAAACCGACCATAGAAAAGAACAGGATGACACCATGAAAGCTGAAAGACCCACCATGACAAACATGAAAGACCCACCATGACAAACATGAAAGACCCATGACAAACAGAAAGACACCAGAAACATGAAGCCCACCATGACAAACATGAAAGACCCACCATGAAAACTGAACCAATGACAAATGAAAGACCCACCATGAAAAAGAAGCCCACGAAAACATGAAAGACCCACCATGACAAACATGAAAGACCACCATGACAAACATGAAAGACCCACCATGACAAACATGAAAGACCCACCATGACAAACATGAAAGACCCACCATGACAAACATGAAAGACCCACCATGACAAACATGAAAGACCCACCATGACAAACATGAAAGACCCACCATGACAAACATGAAAGACCCACCATGACAAACATGAAAGACCCACCATGACAAACATGAAAGACCCACCATGACAAACATGAAAGACCCACCATGACAAACATGAAAGACCCACCATGACAAACATGAAAGACCCACCATGACAAACATGAGAGGTCAGAGCACAGCTCAGACTTCTCAACACAATTGTCATCAAAGATTTGTTAAGTTATACCGTGAATTAAGGAAAGATCCTGGACTTCACCTTACCAAACAAAGCAAATGCATAAATAACAAAGTCACAATACAGTGACTGGAACAATACCCGCACACAGGAGACGGCAGCTTTCCACGAAGTTTCGGTCCCACTTGGACCATTTACAAGGTCACAAAGACCACTTTGTAAATGGTCTAAGTCTGACCGAAACGTCATCTTAAGCTCCTCTCTGCTATGTGAGGGTTATTTGTGTAAAGCAAATGCGATAGTAATTATGAATAAGGTAGATTATAGTGGAAAAATGAACATGTAATTAGAAAGCGGGGAAACTTACGTGCCTCTTAACAGTCACTCAGGTCAAGGAAGAATTTTTATAATACGTAAACCCCACATTGTATACAATGAAAAGAAATAAAGTTTGTATTGTATTGAAGAAGACTGCTAGAACCTGGGACGTATCAATAAAACAAACATTATCTTTATTTTCTAATCGTCCAATAAAGTAACAGAAGCTATCAGTTACGATTCACACTCGTGTGTTAGTCATCCCCAATGCTGCTTCACATAGTGACAGCCACCATTAACTCTCTCCACGCCTATTCACTTCTATTCACCGGCCTACCTTCGTAATCTAAGACTCATCAACTTTGACCTGAGTGTTACCAGCGTGACGGCTGTTGGCCCCAAACAACACCAAATTCCCTAAGATATCCCGAGGGATATGATAACTCGCCAGAGACGAGAAGTACCAGTGTCTGACGGTACACAGCATCCGGCCTCTCCAGTTCCAGACAGTACACAGCATCCAGCCTCCCTAGTTTCAGATAGTAAACAACATCTGGCCTCCCTAGTTTCAGATAGTACACAACATCTGGCCTCCCTTGTTTCAGATAGTACACAACATCTGGCCTCCCTTGTTTCAGATAGTACACAACATCCGGCTTCCTCTCCTCAATGTCTCTTTTATTTATTTTACATTTGCCGGTGTTGAATTCTAGAAACCACATGTTTAACTATCCCGTAGTCTTGGATCAATCCGTAATTTCTTGTATTCCTTTGTGTTTTCATTTTTACGTATCATGTAAACATTTCCGTGACAGTGTGTTTACCCTGGAAAGTGTTGCATGTGAGGAACAAGATGGGGCCAAGCACCGAGTCTTGGAGGATCACTGCTTATGACTGCCCATCTTCATGTTGCCTCACACAATGCCTCTGTTTTATGACATTCAGATATTCATTTGTCCTTACCTGTCCCTCCAGCTGATGGCTCAGTTTTCTGTAATATCCTTCTATTCATTGTTGTCAGATAACCTTTGCAAGTTAGGGAAATGCCATTTGTTTGATTTCCTTCAGTCAGTCATAAGTCTGTTCTAAGTTTATGAGACATGATTTTCCGTTTTTGATCTCATGAGACACTGTAATAAGCTCCTTGTTCTCAAGGTGCTACACTAGTATTTTCTTAATATTTTTTTTCATAACCTTGTATGTGATGCTTGCAAGAGTTGTTTATATTTTCCTGGCCGGTGTATGTCGCCCTTCATGGTATATTGCAATTCTCAGTTGTGTTGCAGGAGTCGTTTACACTGTCACCAGCGTTGTACTGAAGCTCCATGAAAGTTTTCTTAGCGTTGATACCTCTTTCAATATGTAGTTATATATTCTTCCAGATCTTACTGCTTTTGATGGGTTCAGTTTGTCAGGATTATCTTTAATTCCTCGCTTGTGACGGTGCTGGTTTGTTCTCACTGGATTGTAATTTCCCTCTCTATTTCTTGTATAGTTTACAAGAGGCTCTGAAACTTGTAAGTTTCTCATACTTCCTTTTTTATTTTCAGTGAGTAATTCTATATCTTTCATCAGACTCATTACTTGATTTTTAATTATTTTTTTTTTTTCTTAAGCAATATTGAATCATAGGCGTTCTCTGTCCCTCTAGTTCTTCGATGGGATGAATTTCTGAGGTTTTTCCAGCAGCTTTTGGATGAAACTTATCATTTATTGTGAGGATAATGCACTCATCTTGCATTATTCTATGTTTAATCTGCTTAAGGAAAACACTAGGTCCAGCCTTGCTTGTGTCTCCACTTTCTCGTTCTTGTTACCTTCATCACGTGTGCTAAACTGGCGACGTGTCACTCTGAGTTGCGCTTTATTGAATTATGTATAAATAAAGGTCTGATGTTCACATTGTGTTTTGTAGTATATTTATTAGCAAGTCTTGTCATCCAGCAGAAGTCTGTCTTGCCATCCAGCAGAAGTCTGTCTTGCCATCCAGCAGAAGTCTCGCCATCCAGCAGAAGTCTGTCTTGCCATCCAGCAGAAGTCTGTCTTGCCATCCAGCAGAAGTCTATCTTGCCATCCAGCAGAAGTCTGTCTTGCCATCCAGCAGAAGTCTGTCTTGCCATCCAGCAGAAGTCTGTCTTGCCATCCAGCAGAAGTCTGTCTTGCCATCCAGCAGAAGTCTGTCTTGCCATCCAGCAGAAGTCTGTCTTGCCATCCAGCAGAAGTCTGTCTTGCCATCCAGCAGAAGTCTGTCTTGCCATCCAGCAGAAGTCTGTCTTGCCATCCAGCAGAAGTCTGTCTTGCCATCCAGCAGAAGTCTGTCTTGCCATCCAGCAGAAGTCTGTCTTGCCATCCAGCAGAAGTCTGTCTTGCCATCCAGCAGAAGTCTGTCTTGCCATCCAGCAGAAGTCTGTCTTGCCATCCAGCAGAAGTCTTGCCATCCAGCAGAAGTCTCGCCATCCAGCAGAAGTCTCGCCATCCAGCAGAAGTCTCGCCATCCAGCAGAAGTCTCGCCATCCAGCAGAAGTCTCGCCATCCAGCAGAAGTCTCGCCATCCAGCAGAAGTCTTGCCATCCAGAGAAGTCTCGCCATCCAGCAGAAGTCTCGCCATCCAGCAGAAGTCTCGCCATCCAGCAGAAGTCTCGCCATCCAGCAGAAGTCTCGCCATCCAGCAGAAGTCTCGCCATCCAGCAGAAGTCTTGCCATCCAGCAGAAGTCTCGCCATCCAGCAGAAGTCTTGCCATCCAGCAGAAGTCTCGCCATCCAGCAGAAGTCTCGCCATCCAGCAGAAGTCTCGCCATCCAGCAGAAGTCTTGCCATCCAGTAGAAGTCTCGCCATCCAGCAGAAGTCTTGCCATCCAGTAGAAGTCTCGCCATCCAGCAGAAGTCTTGCCATCCAGCAGAAGTCTCGCCATCCAGCAGAAGTCTGTCTTGCCATCCAGCAGAAGTCTGTCTTGCCATCCAGCAGAAGTCTCGCCATCCAGCAGAAGTCTCGCCATCCAGCAGAAGTCTGTCTTGCCATCCAGCAGAAGTCTGTCTTGCCATCCAGTAGAAGTCTCGCCATCCAGCAGAAGTCTTGCCATCCAGTAGAAGTCTCGCCATCCAGCAGAAGTCTTGCCATCCAGCAGAAGTCTTGCCATCCAGCAGAAGTCTCGCCATCCAGCAGAAGTCTTGCCATCCAGCAGAAGTCTTGCCATCCAGCAGAAGTCTGCCATCCAGAGAAGTCTTGCCATCCAGTAGAATCTGCCATCCAGCAGAGTCTGCCATCCAGCAGAAGTCTTGCCATCCAGCAGAAGTCTCTGCCATCCAGCAGAAGTCTCGCCATCCAGCAGAAGTCTCGCCATCCAGCAGAAGTCTGTCTTGCCATCCAGCAGAAGTCTGTCTTGCCATCCAGCAGAAGTCTTGCCATCCAGCAGAAGTCTCGCCATCCAGCAGAAGTCTTGCCATCCAGTAGAAGTCTCGCCATCCAGCAGAAGTCTTGCCATCCAGTAGAAGTCTCGCCATCCAGCAGAAGTCTTGCCATCCAGTAGAAGTCTCGCCATCCAGCAGAAGTCTCGCCATCCAGCAGAAGTCTCGCCATCCAGTAGAAGTCTCGCCATCCAGCAGAAGTCTTGCCATCCAGTAGAAGTCTCGCCATCCAGCAGAAGTCTCGCCATCCAGCAGAAGTCTCGCCATCCAGCAGAAGTCTCGCCATCCAGTAGAAGTCTCGCCATCCAGCAGAAGTCTCGCCATCCAGCAGAAGTCTCGCCATCCAGCAGAAGTCTCGCCATCCAGCAGAAGTCTCGCCATCCAGCAGAAGTCTCGCCATCCAGCAGAAGTCTCGCCATCCAGCAGAAGTCTCGCCATCCAGCAGAAGTCTCGCCATCCAGTAGAAGTCTCGCCATCCAGCAGAAGTCTTGCCATCCAGCAGAAGTCTCGCCATCCAGCAGAAGTCTCGCCATCCAGTAGAAGTCTCGCCATCCAGCAGAAGTCTCGCCATCCAGCAGAAGTCTTGCCATCCAGCAGAAGTCTCGCCATCCAGCAGAAGTCTCGCCATCCAGTAGAAGTCTCGCCATCCAGCAGAAGTCTTGCCATCCAGCAGAAGTCTCGCCATCCAGCAGAAGTCTCGCCATCCAGTAGAAGTCTCGCCATCCAGCAGAAGTCTTGCCATCCAGCAGAAGTCTCGCCATCCAGCAGAAGTCTCGCCATCCAGCAGAAGTCTCGCCATCCAGCAGAAGTCTCGCCATCCAGCAGAAGTCTTTACACCTACCAATGTTTAGTGATATGTTGGTTCAAGTAACTAGGTAGTATTGAATCTAGATATTTTGTTGTTGATGTTTGTTAAGTGACGACGACGATTCACTCTTCCCAGGCACTGTCCTTCTCCGTAAAATATCAAGAATCAGGAACTTTGCCCCAGTCCTGTTTTAAAGGTTTATTTCCTATGAATTCTATAGTTGTCTTGGTTACGTCACAATCAATCCTGGGTCTCTGTTGTTCAGTGTGGGGATTATTTGTTTCTTAAACAACTTGAAGGTCTATGTATGTTTTTCATGCTGTGTAGTGTAATATTTCTCCACAGTTTGGTATAAACAGTTCCATTGTTCCCTAATCACTAAGGGGATGTTCCCTCAACTTATATCCCACTATATGGTAATATCTTGGTATGATGGAGTAACGTGATTAACTAAATGTACTCGCCTGCTTGTGTGTGCGGGGGTTGATTTATAGCTTCTGGCTCTGTTTCATATCCATCAGTTTTACGGAGTTCTACTGCAGGGGTTATTATCTGTATTGGGTATTTGTATGGGTACTGATTTTCTGTTTGTATTATCTGTAATTGTTATCCTGCTTGGATATCAGGATAGCACTTGGATATCTATATTGGTTTGAATACGTACCCTCTTTGTATATTCATCTAGTTATGTGTAATTACCTTGTATGTGTGTGTGTGTGTTTGCAGGGGTCGAGGCACAGTTCCTAGCTCAGTGTGTGTTGGCACAATCTGGTAGTCGGATGAAGCCAGTAACATCAAGATGAGTAAAAGGTTTTTATACGGCCATTTCCTTCATTACAGAAGCCGTTGACTGACTAATAGAACAGCGCTGTGTGTTGGGAATATACTGAACAAATAAGCATCAATTCCTTTGATCAAGAGCTTTTGAACATCAAGGCAACCTTAGTCCTTCCCGTGAAGGGGTGTAATAGGTTTGATTGATGAGAAATTAATTTTAGAATAAGCGCTTCCAGGGAAGGTGTTGCAGTCAGGGTACACTTCCAGGGAAGGTGTTGCAGTCAGGGTACACTTCCAGGGAAGGTGTTGCAGTCAGGGTACACTTCCAGGGAAGGTGTTGCAGTCAGGGTACACTTCCAGGGAAGGTGTTGCAGTCAGGGTACACTTCCAGGGAAGGTGTTGCAGTCAGGGTACACTTCCAGGGAAGGTGTTGCAGTCAGGGTACACTTCAGGAAGGTGTTGCAGTCAGGTACACTTCCAGGAAAGGGGTTGCAGTCAGGGTACACTTCCAGGGAAGGTGTTGCAGTCAGGGTACACTTCCAGGGAAGGTGTTGCAGTCAGGGTACACTTCCAGGGAAGGTGTTGCAGTCAGGGTACACTTCCAGGAAGGTGTTGCAGTCAGGGTACACTTCCAGGAAGGTGTTGCAGTCAGGGTACACTTCCAGGGAAGGTGTTGCAGTCAGGGTACACTTCCAGGGAAGGTGTTGCAGTCAGGGTACACTTCCAGGGAAGGTGTTGCAGTCAGGGTACACTTCCAGGGAAGGTGTTGCAGTCAGGGTACACTTCCAGGGAAGGTGTTGCAGTCAGGGTACACTTCCAGGGAAGGTGTTGCAGTCAGGGTACACTTCCAGGGAAGGTGTTGCAGTCAGGGTACACTTCCAGGGGAAAGGGGTTGCAGTCAGGTACACTTCCAGGGAAGGTGTTGCAGTCAGGGTACACTTCAGGGAAGGTGTTGCAGTCAGGGTACACTTCCAGGGAAGGTGTTGCAGTCAGGGTACACTTCCAGGGAAGGTGTTGCAGTCAGGGTACACTTCCAGGGAAGGTGTTGCAGTCAGGGTACACTTCCAGGGAAGGTGTTGCAGTCAGGGTACACTTCCAGGGAAGGTGTTGCAGTCAGAGTACACTTCCAGGGAAGGTGTTGCAGTCAGAGTACACTTCCAGGGAAGGTGTTGCAGTCAGGGTACACTTCCAGGGAAGGTGTTGCAGTCAGGGTACACTTCCAGGGAAGGTGTTGCAGTCAGAGTACACTTCCAGGGAAGGTGTTGCAGTCAGGTACACTTCCAGGGAAGGTGTTGCAGTCAGGTACACTTCCAGGGAAGGTGTTGCAGTCAGAGTACACTTCCAGGGAAGGTGTTGCAGTCAGAGTACACTTCCAGGGAAGGTGTTGCAGTCAGAGTACACTTCCAGGGAAGGTGTTGCAGTCAGAGTACACTTCCAGGGAAGGTGTTGCAGTCAGGAGTACACTTCCAGGGAAGGTATTGCAGTCAGGTACACTTCCAGGGAAGGTGTTGCAGTCAGGTACACTTCCAGGGAAGGTGTTGCAGTCGGGGTACACTTCCAGGGAAGGTGTTGCAGTCAGGGTACACTTCCAGGGAAGGTGTTGCAGTCAGGGTACACTTCCAGGGAAGGTGTTGAGTCAGGTACACTTCCAGGAAGGTTTGCAGTCAGGGTACACTTCCAGGGAAGGTGTTGCAGTCAGGGTACACTTCCAGGGAAGGTGTTGCAGTCAGGGTACACTTCCAGGGAAGGTGTTGCAGTCAGGGTACACTTCCAGGGAAGGTGTTGCAGTCAGGGTACACTTCCAGGGAAGGTGTTGCAGTCAGGGTACACTTCCAGGGAAGGTGTTGCAGTCAGGTACACTTCCAGGAAGGTGTTGCAGTCAGGTACACTTCCAGGGAAGGTGTTGCAGTCAGGGTACACTTCCAGGGAAGGTGTTGCAGTCAGGGTACACTTCCAGGGAAGGTGTTGCAGTCAGGGTACACTTCCAGGGAAGGTGTTGCAGTCACAGACTTTTCATCGTTGTAGTCAGTATGAAGTTGAGCACAGTCATCATAAACACTGGCAAGTAAAGCCTCAGCATGTTCTTGTTAGCAATGACTTCGATCGTAGATAGTTACTATTATATATTCTGTTTCTGGCTTTGAATGAGTGTAAAAATAAGTTTTTCATTTATTTAACTATCAAGTCTTGTGTGTTTTGTTTATACTACGTCTTAAGTCTGTCTGTATAACTGTGCTTGGATATCTGCATGGCAGTGCTTGGATATCTGCATTACTGTGCTTGGATATCTACATGACAGTGCTTGGATATTTGCATAACTGTGCTTGGAATATTCATGTTGATACTAGTCTAGTGTTCAAACAGTGAGCGAGGACGGCTAGGAATCTGCATATGGATATCCATGACAGTCTTGGATATTTGCATAACTGTGTTTTGAATCACATGGATACTGTGTTCAAACTGACAGACGCTAGGAAGAATATGAGTGCAGCCAGGGTAACAGTGTCTGAGCCACAGCACATCTTTCTGCCAGTGACAGCCAGGGTAACAGTGCCTGAGCCACAACAAATTTCTCTCACTTGCATTTCACTTTTTATTGCCAAGAATTATATGTATCGGTAGAGGGCGACTTCTCTCCTCTAGCTCTTACTGTTATCCACTTATTCTTTTGTTTCCTGTTGCACCACCGACCACCCACCTGTTACCTGCTATATTGGATCAAAATTATAACATAAGAAACGGGAAATAGATTTGATTAAGATGGGGGCGTGAAGGTGGTGTGTGCGTGGCAATGAACGTGTGTGTGTGTGTGTGTGTACTCACCTAGTTGTGGTTGCAGGGGTCGATTCAAAGCTCCTGGCCCCTGGTGTGTGTGTGTGTGTGGTCACAAAGACATTAACATCCTGCTGTTACAAAGCAACTTCATATCAGAGATTAGAAAATATAATGCCATCATCTACACTGCCTAGTATTCTGAGCTGTGTGTAAAGGTTACCACCAAACTAATTATTAATATTCTATTTCTATATTTATTCGTGTTTTTATTTGTTCTGTTTCGCTTTGTTTCTGCTGGTACTACCTTAGCTTCTTTTTTCCCCATCTTCTTGGAAGGTTGAGCTTCTTGGTAGGTAATTCTTGCAGCTTGCCTCACTGAGAGGTCTGGCAGTTCCTCATGAGTGGAGGGGCTCACTAAGCCCTGGGGGACACCTACTCCACTCCTTGCAACACCTAAAACAAAAAATCTTCCATGAGCAATGTTTGCTTTCGACAGCATGTGTGTGTGTGTGTGTGTGTGTGTGTGTGTGTGTGTGTGTGTGTGTGTGTGTGTGTGTGTGTGTGTGTGCAGGGAATGTTGTGTGCGTCACAGTGTGAGAGTATACGTCACTTGATCTGGTCATCAATTGAATGAGTGACCTTGGCTAGGGGGACGTCCATACGTCACAGACTACCTGTCCTTGACACGAGTATACTGTGTAATTACCATCCTCCCCACCCCCTCCTCCCCGTTCCCCCGCATCCCCCACCCTACCTCCACATATTGCTAGAGCATAGATTCAGGAACAGGAAGTCCTGCCTCACAGACGTGCACATTGACGTAGCTCAGGCAATAAAGAGAATGACAGGCGGACTGCATGTTCCTAGACTGTAAGGAGATCATAAGCAAGTTACTGCACACCACTCCTCCTTCACAAGCTGGACTACAAGGTTGGCGTCACCTACTACCAGGGATTAAGAAATATATAAAAGAGATAAAACAATGAGTGTAAGTAACGGGGTAACCCAAGACTCAGTCTCAAATTTATTTAGGTACAAGTACACATAAATGCAGTTACACAAATTATCATACATAGTAACATATATGTAAATTATCTAGGATAGTCCAGAACAGTCGGACAAAGTGGCTTCTTTCCATTGGGGTCCTTGTGTTCCATATTGTTTCAGGTATATTACGCTATTGAGAAACACAGTGTTACTGTAAATTCCAGAATGCTGGAAAACTAAGAGGGAGAATGCAACGGGACGATGACTACAAGAACTTACAAATTGCAGGAATGATTTAAAATAGTAACTGTAGAGTTTAACTTGATATTAAGATTCTTTATAATACTTAGATTAAGAAGAAACTTGACCACGATCTACAAAATACTCAGAGACATAAACAGGACGGAAAAGAATACATGAATGTGTATTTGTCAGCAGAAGGCGCAGCTTGACACAGGTGCCAGCTAAACATGTAATTGGCATTTGTCAGCAGAAGGGGCAGCGTGACACAGGTGCCAACTAAACATGTAAATGGAAACATAGACACTCAAATAATAGTTTCAATAATAAAGAATAAGTCACAATACTGTGGTTGGAATAATTCACAAATTATCCACTGTTTCAAAAGGGAACTTTAGACTACGTTTCGGTCTGTCCTGGATTATCTTCAGTAATAAATTGAACATTCGTTTCAGGCGACCAAAAGTTTAAGGCGTGGAGTCAGGAGCTGGAGTTCAGCACTTTCACACCCGTCTAGGTCAATATAAACACACAATAAGGGGCGTCGTCACTGTTAGTATCGCTGTTATTCCGTTCTTTAAATTTAGACGCTCTCAGAGCTATCTGTTGGGCGTAACTGTCGACTGTCTAGTTACTGCTCTTCATTGTCTCGTCAGTATTTTAGGAATGAACTTTAAATGCAGTGAACCAGCTAACTAGTTGTTGGGTTCATGTGCCAGCAACACTATCTTCAACGACACTTGTGTATCATGGTGAATGATGGTGAAGGAGTTTTGGTTCTCGTGGTAATGAATGTGGGACGTGGTCGTGAAGGAATTGGATGAGTGTACCATTTCTGTTATGGATAAATGAAATAAGGAGCTTATAGGGAAGGATTCATGATGACTAGTGTTATGTTGTGATTGTAGCAGCCATGGATAACAATGTTGTGGTTGTAGCAGCCATGGATAACAATGTTGTGGTTGTAGCAGCCATGGATAACAATGTTGTGGTTGTAGCAGCCATGGATAACAATGTTGTGGTTGTAGCAGCCATGGATAACAATGTTGTGGTAGCAGCCATGGATAACAATGTTGTGGTTGTAGCAGCCATGGATAACAATGTTGTGGTAGCAGCCATGGATAACAATGTTGTGGTTGTAGCAGCCATGGATAACAATGTTGTGGTTGTAGCAGCCATGGATAACAATGTTGTGGTTGTAGCAGCCATGGATAACAATGTTGTGGTTGTAGCAGCCATGGATATTAATGTTGTGGTTGTAGCAGCCACGGATAACAATGTTGTAGTAGCAGCCATGGATAACAATGTTGTGGTAGCAGCCATGGATAACAATGTTGTGGTTGTAGCAGCCATGGATAACAATGTTGTGGTTGTAGCAGCCATGGATAACAATGTTGTGGTAGCAGCCATGGATAACAATGTTGTGGTTGTAGCAGCCATGGATAACAATGTTGTGGTTGTAGCAGCCAGGGATAACAATGTTGTGGTTGTAGTACAAGGTGTAGCCATGGATAACAATGTTGTGGTTGTAGCAGCCATGGATAACAATGTTGTGGTTGTAGCAGCCATGGATAACAATGTTGTGGTAGCAGCCATGGATAACAATGTTGTGGTTGTAGCAGCCATGGATAACAATGTTGTGGTAGCAGCCATGGATAACAATGTTGTGGTAGCAGCCATGGATAACAATGTTGTGGTAGCAGCAGCCATGGATAACAATGTTGTGGTTGTAGCAGCCAGGGATAACAATGTTGTGGTTGTAGCAGCCAGGGATAACAATGTTGTGGTTGTAGCAGCCATGGATAACAATGTTGTTGTAGCAGCCATGGATAACAATGTTGTGGTAGCAGCCAGGATAACAATGTTGTGTGTAGCAGCCAGGATAACAATGTTGTGGTAGCAGCCATGGATAACAATGTTGTGTTGTAGCAGCCATGGATAACAATGTTGTGGTAGCAGCCAGGATAACAATGTTGTGTAGCAGCCAGGATAACAATGTTGTGGTAGCAGCCAGGATAACAATGTTGTGTGTAGCAGCCATGGATAACAATGTTGTGGTTGTAGCAGCCATGGATAACAATGTTGTGGTTGTAGCAGCCATGGATAACAATGTTGTGGTGTAGCAGCCATGGATAACAATGTTGTGGTAGCAGCCATGGATAACAATGTTGTGGTTGTAGCAGCCATGGATAACAATGTTGTGGTAGCAGCCATGGATAACAATGTTGTGGTTGTAGCAGCCATGGATAACAATGTTGTGGTAGCAGCCATGGATAACAATGTTGTTGTAGCAGCCATGGATAACAATGTTGTGGTAGCAGCCAGGGATAACAATGTTGTGGTAGCAGCCATGGATAACAATGTTGTGGTAGCAGCCATGGATAACAATGTTGTGTGCAGCGCATGGATAACAATGTTGTGGTAGCAGCCATGGATAACAATGTTGTGGTAGCAGCCAGGATAACAATGTTGTGGTAGCAGCCATGGATAACAATGTTGTGGTAGCAGCCAGGATAACAATGTTGTGTAGCAGCCAGGATAACAATGTTGTGGTAGCAGCCAGGATAACAATGTTGTGGTAGCAGCCAGGATAACAATGTTGTGGTAGCAGCCAGGATAACAATGTTGTGGTAGCAGCCATGGATAACAATGTTGTGGTAGCAGCCAGGATAACAATGTTGTGGTAGCAGCCATGGATAACAATGTTGTGGTAGCAGCCAGGATAACAATGTTGTGGTAGCAGCCAGGATAACAATGTTGTGGTAGCAGCCAGGATAACAATGTTGTGGTAGCAGCCAGGGATAACAATGTTGTGGTAGCAGCCAGGGATAACAATGTTGTGGTAGCAGCCAGGGATAACAATGTTGTGGTAGCAGCCATGGATAACAATGTTGTGGTAGCAGCCATGGATAACAATGTTGTGGTAGCAGCCAGGGATAACAATGTTGTGGTAGCAGCCAGGGATAACAATGTTGTGGTAGCAGCCATGGATAACAATGTTGTGGTAGCAGCCAGGATAACAATGTTGTGGTAGCAGCCATGGATAACAATGTTGTGGTAGCAGCCAGGATAACAATGTTGTGGTAGCCAGAACAAGTTGTTGCAGCCAGGATAACAATGTTGTGGTAGCAGCCATGGATAACAATGTTGTGGTAGCAGCCATGGATAACAATGTTGTGGTAGCAGCCAGGGATAACAATGTTGTGGTAGCAGCCATGGATAACAATGTTGTGGTAGCAGCCAGGGATAACAATGTTGTGGTAGAAGCCATGGATAACAATGTTGTGGTAGCAGCCATGGATAACAATGTTGTGGTTGTAGCCATGGATAACAATGTTGTGGTAGCAGCCATGGATAACAATGGTGTGGTAGCAGCCAGGGATAACAATGTTGTGGTTGTAGCCATGGATAACAATGTTGTGGTTGTAGCAGCCATGGATAACAATGTTGTGGTAGCAGCCATGGATAACAATGTTGTGGTAGCAGCCAGGGATAACAATGTTGTGGTAGCAGCCAGTGATAACAATGTTGTGGTAGCAGCCAGGGATAACAATGTTGTGGTAGCAGCCAGGGATAACAATGTTGTGGTAGCAGCCATGGATAACAATGTTGTGGTAGCAGCCAGGGATAACAATGTTGGGTTATATTTTCTAGTCATGATCACTTATCGTGAAGGTGCTCCATCACTTATCGTGAAGGTGCTCCATCACTTATCGTGAAGGTGCTCCAGTTATCGTGAAGGTGCTCCATCACTTATCGTGAAGGTGCTCCATCAGTTATCGTGAAAGTGTTCCATCACTTATCGTGAAGGTCTTCCATCACTTATCGTGAAGGTGTTCCATCACTTATCGTGAAGGTGTTCCATAAGTTATCGTGAAGGTGCTCCATCAGTTATCGTGAAGGTGTTCCATCAGTTATCGTGAAGGTGCTCCATCACTTATCGTGAAGGTGCTCCATCACTTATCGTGAAGGTGCTCCATCACTTATCGTGAAGGTGTTCCATCACTTATCGTGAAGGTGCTCCATCAGTTATCGTGAAGATGTTCCATCACTTATCGTGAAGGTGTTCCATCACTTATCGTGAAGGTGTTCCATCACTTATCGTGAAGGTGTTCCATCACTTATCGTGAAGGTGTTCCATAAGTTATCGTGAAGGTGCTCCATCAGTTATCGTGAAGGTGTTCCATCACTTATCGTGAAGGTGCTCTATCAGTTATCGTGAAGGTGTTCCATCACTTATCGTGAAGGTGTTCCATCACTTATCGTGAAGGTGTTCCATCACTTATCGTGAAGGTGTTCCATCAGTTATCGTGAAGGTGCTCCATCACTTATCGTGAAGGTGCTCCATCAGTTATCGTGAAGGTGTTCCATCACTTATCGTGAAGGTGTTCCATCACTTATCGTGAAGGTGATCCATCACTTATCGTGAAGGTGTTCCATCACTTATCGTGAAGGTGTTCCATCACTTATCGTGAAGGTGTTCCATCACTTATCGTGAAGGTGCTCCATCAGTTATCGTGAAGGTGTTCCATCACTTATCGTGAAGGTGCTCCATCAGTTATCGTGAAGGTGCTCTATCAGTTATCGTGAAGGTGCTCCATCAGTTATCGTGAAGGTGCTCCATCAGTTATCGTGAAGGTGCTCCATCAGTTATCGTGAAGGTGTTCCATCACTTATCGTGAAGGTGTTCCATCACTTATCGTGAAGGTGTTCCATCAGTTATCGTGAAGGTGTTCCATCACTTATCGTGAAGGTGCTCCATCAGTTATCGTGAAGGTGTTCCATCACTTATCGTGAAGGTGTTCCATCACTTATCGTGAAGGTGTTCCATCACTTATCGTGAAGGTGTTCCATCACTTATCGTGAAGGTGCTCCATCAGTTATCGTGAAGGTGTTCCATCAGTTATCGTGAAGGTGTTCCATCACTTATCGTGAAGGTGTTCCATCACTTATCGTGAAGGTGTTCCATCACTTATCGTGAAGGTGTTCCATCAGTTATCGTGAATGTGCTCCATCAGTTATCGTGAAGGTGTTCCATCAGTTATCGTGAAAGTGTTCCATCACTTATCGTGAAGGTGTTCCATCACTTATCGTGAAGGTGTTCCATCACTTATCGTGAAGGTGTTCCATCACTTATCGTGAAGGTGTTCCATCACTTATCGTGAAGGTCTTCCATCACATATCGTGAAGGTGTTCCATCACTTATCGTGAAGGTGTTCCATCACTTATCGTGAAGGTGTTCCATCACTTATCGTGAAGGTGTTCCATCACTTATCGTGAAGGCGTTCCATCACTTATCATGAAGGTGTTCCATCACTTCATACTTCACCTTCACTATTAATGAAAATGTTTGTTGTTTACATTAAACATTGTTGGTTTGTCCTAGTTAATTTATTGTTTTTTCTCTCTTCTTAAAACCCTTCAGAGGGTTGCTCTGATGCCGTGGAGCGCTCTTGATCAAGAAATTGGAGCTATTGTTCCCTTAGATCAGTCGAGATTAGCTTGCACAAAGTGAAGAGGTGTACTGCTAGTTACTGTGGCACTTAACTAACCTTCAAATGATACTGACCTTCCATCAAGTTACTTCTGGATAGTCCAGTTTCCGGCGTATGTTTTGACACCTGAGCAGCAGGTACCTTCCTACTGCCTCCAGTTATATTATCAGGCTTGGTTGTACCTCTAACACTAACATTAGACCAGACTTAGTTATACCTCAAACACTAGTAACATCAGACCAGACTTAGTTATACCTCAAACACTAGTAACATCAGACCAGACTTAGTTATACCTCAAACACTAGTAACATCAGACCAGACTTAGTTATACCTCAAACACTAGTAACATTATACCAGGCTTGGTTGTACCTCTAACACTAGTAACATTATACCAGACTTAGTTATACCTCAAACACTAGTAACATCAGACCAGACTTAGTTATACCTCAAACACTAGTAACATTATACCAGGCTTGACTGTGCCTGTAATACTCGTAAAGTGGATGTAACTAACCTGGTTTATCGATCACACTTGAGTGAAGTACACTCCAAGACTTCAAGTATTAGAGTGTTCTCTTCTTGTACAGTACACACGTCTCGTGTGTACTGTTACATTACGGTAACAACTCTCAGAACGGAGATGATTCGAACCCATGGCAAGCCAGTCCTAAAATTATCAGGCAAGTGTTCTAACCACTACAATAAGCCAGCCTAAGAAGGTTCATTCAAATAATTGTATTTCTATACATAACTTTCCACGAGTTTCAATCCTATCCGTTCCGTAAGTAATATCATATGATGAATAAGATACCTGTGCCACACTTACGTATATTTATTGACAAAAAATTTTCTCTGTACAAACAGGGATGGGGATGCATAAAGGGATGGGGGGCGGGGGTGTCAGGAAGGAAGGGGCTAGGATTTTTGTTATTGGTAAATGAAGTTATCAATTTTTGGGGAAGGGCTTATGATGGCTTCAGTGTTTTGTTATGTTGCTGAAAAAATGAATATACACGATAGACGGTGTAAAAGTTACCATCAGTGAAAAGCAAGACTACATGAGGCTCATATATCGCCTGGTGGCTAAATGGCCTCTTAACTACTCGCAACCAAAAGAACCCGAATCTGATCCTCGAGCGAGTCTACAAGTATGGAGAAATCTTTTCACGTATGTTGCCCAGGCTCACCTAGTATTAAATAGGTACAAGAGTCAGGCGACTGTTGTGGGTCGAATCCTGGATACGTGGATCGGAAATTGAGCCTCACTGATTTGCGTTCTTTTTTCCCGGATTAATACCCTTCCGTGGCTTATACTCCTCTGAGCTTGATAACTTTCCGAGGTTAATAACCCAAGTTCCATGGTCAATAATCCAAAGAAAGTCTTCGGCATTCATTATTGTTGTTCTTAGAGAGAGAGAGGGGGTAGGTTATATATAGAGAGAGATGGGGGTAGGTTATCGGGGAGAGAGAGAAAGAGAAGAAGGAAGGATGAGGTAGAAAGTATGAGTAGAAATGTGTTAGTCTAGTTGAGACTGGAGGTTGATTGTTACAGGTGAGGAAGTGGAGGCCTTAAGACAACAAGCACCTCCAGGTGATGGTCATCTTAACAAGATCATCCTGGACTCACTTCATACAAGTCGATTATAAAGGAACAGTGGAAAAAGTACGAGTTATTTATTGACAATTTGGGTCAGTGATTCTTGCAGTAGTTACCACTTAGAGGTTGATGCAATGATTGTTATGGGTAACATTACCAATATAAGCTATTCGTCCGATGGCTCTTAACACTGCTGTCTATTGTACTCTTGACGTTATGGTCTATTGTGTACGCCCATCTAACACATTGATTTACGGTTGAACGATATAGCCTGTTGACGTTGTATGACGTTGCATGACGTTACCTGATAAAGCTTATGACGTTATGTTGAGAATCAGCACATCCTCATCAGCTGGGGAAGCCTGGTAAGCCGGAGAGATCAGGATGTCACTGACACAGCCTCGGGCCAACTATTAGGCTACGATTACCGCCTCGGTGATTGGTGGTGACCTTACGGTGACACCTGGACACTTACATGAGCGACTTTGCTTCTACAGTTTATAGGTTGCAGTGTAAGCACATATGTTTATATGAGTACTAGGAAACATAAGAAAAATAGATCACCGGGAAAGAAGTTGACACTTAACAGACAATCACTACTGATTTACATATGGTAAATCCTATCTAAGGTCTTCTAGTAGTCAACTGGCCAAATGTCTTTCAGGACTCCTGGATACCATCATTCTGGCACATCTGAAGCATCCTGGTGATCTGTTCCGCGTCTCCAGTATGAATATAAAACAAATAACTAGCTTTCTTTGTAACAAATCTGGTCGCTAATTTCTACCGAAGCCGCCATAGACATAATAGATGAAAGATCACTACTGATACAAACCTTTCACGACCTCGCCAGGTCTTCATAGGTTGGCATGGACGTACTAGTCAACATTTTCTTAAAGAACCTAGACACAGGGGGGTTCCGCTCCATCATTCCCAGTACCATAATCGATTACGATTTAGGATTCGTAGTAATCCTCCTGTTGAGAATCCTCAAGCCAGGAAAGGAACCTGGACAGTGGCTAAAACGCATGGGACAAAGTTAAGGCTCAAGAGGACGGGTGGAAAGGTAGAAACAACGAAGACCCAGGAGAATGTTGTGGATACATCGAACCCATTCTCCGTGCTACCCGATGAATGTGAGTCGACTTCTGGGAGCGTCACGACGAAAGACACAAAGGAAGGTAAAAACATTGTTGTTGTTGGGGACAGTCAGGTTAGGTACATGGATAGGGCTTTCTGTTTGATTGATAGGAGTAGGAGACAGAGGGTTTGCTTTCCTGGGGCTGGGATGGAGGATATTGTTAGCCGTCTGGACGACATCATGAGAGGTAATGGGAGCAATCCTATTATCTGTCTCAGTGCTGGAGGAAACGATGTTGGCAGACGTAGGAGTGAGGACCTGACTAGCAGGTTTAGGTCAGCAATAGACATAATTAGGAAGAAGGGTGGGAACCCTGTCATATGTGGTATTTTGCCAAGGAGAGGAGTTGGAATGAATGGCTGTCCAGGGCAATTGGTGTCAATTGCTGGCTGGACAAATACTGTAAGGAAAATTCAGTAACATTCATTGACAACTGGGACCTCTTCTATGGCAGAAATGACATGTATGCCAGGGATGGGGTTCACTTATCCAGGTCTGGGGTGGGGGCACTGGCAACTGCAGTGGAGGGAGCTGTTAGGGCTTTAAACTAGAAATAGTTAGTGGTATGGGTTTTGGGGGGGAAACAGAGAAGTCCCAGTGTAGTAATATTATAAGTTGTAGGAGAACTAGTAATAGGCAGAATAAGGTAGATAGTGGAAAACTAGTGACACTAGATGACAAGGACAGTAATAGGTATAGTGGAAAACAGAGATGAGCAGGAAGGGTAAAGAGAAAGGAGGGTCTCTAAATATATATTACACCAATAGTCGTAGTGCTAGGAATAAGATGGACGAGTTGAGATTAGTTGCAAGTACGGGTAATATTGATGTTTTTGCAATAACTGAGACATGGTTTAATATGAAAAATCGGGACTTGCCTGCCGAATGTCACATTCAGGGTTTTAAATTGTTCCAAGTAGACAGAAGTATCGGGAAAGGGGTGGGTGGCACTCTATTTCCGTGATCATTTAAATTGTTGCATAAAAACGGGTATAAAGTCTGAACTAACACATACAGAGTCTGTCTGGATAGAATTTTCAGGGGGGTGTGAAAATTGATTTTAGGCGTGATTTACCGTCCTCCAAACTTAGATAGGGAACAAGGGAGACTACTTTGGGAGGAAATTGTTAAGGCCACAAGACACGATAACGTAGTAATTTAGGGACTTTAACTTTAGTCAGATTGATTGGAATTTCATGACAGGGAATTTAGAATCTAACGACTTTTTAGAAGTAGTTCAGGATTGCTTTTTGAAGCAGTTTGTAACAGAACCTACAAGGGGAAATAACCTACTTGACTTGGTTCTGGCAAGCAAGGAAACCCTTGTTAATAATTTAGAAATTACAGAGGAACTCGGCTCAAGCGACCACAAGTCAATTACCTTTAGCATTGAATGGATGTATGATAGTAGGGATAATTCAGTAATGGTCCCAGATTTTCGCTTAGCAGATTATAATGGACTTAGAGAACACTTATCAACTGTGGACTGGGGTGAAGAAGAGAGGTATCAATATGACAGTTTTCTTAACACTATACAGGCTGCCCAAAGAACATTTATCCCGTATAAAGAAATTAGATCAAGTAGAAATGACCCAAAATGGATGAATAATAGGCTCAAATATCTTTTAGGGCAGAAGAAAGGAATTTATAGGCGCATAAAAGAGGTGAGGGTCATCTTATAAATCAGTATACTGACATTAAGAGGGACGTTAAAAAGGGAATAAGAAAAGCTAAACGGGACTATGAAATTAAAGTTGCTAGGGATTCAAAACTAACCCAAAAGTTTTTTCCAGGTTTATAGAACAAAAGTTAGGGGTAAGATAGGTCCCCTTAAAAATAACTTTGGGCATCTTACTGACAAGGAGAATGATATGTGCTCTATTTTTAATAATTATTTTCTCTCGGTTTTCACACAGGAAGACATTAATAATATCCCAGTAATTAATTTTTACAGAGGCCCAGAAGAAGATAAATTATGTAATATCACAGTCACTAGCGAAATGATTATGAAACAGCTGGACCGACTGAAACAAAATAAATCGCCGGGTCCTGATGAGCTTTTGCAAGGGTTCTTAAGGAATGCAAATGGAACTCTGTGAACCAATATCTAACATTTTTAATTTATCTCTTCAAACAGGTGTAGTGTCTGATATGTGGAAGATGGCTAATGTAATTCCTATTTTTAAAGCAGGGGACAAGTCACTACCGTCAAACTACCGCCCAATAAGCCTGACCTCAATTGTAGGCAAATTACTTGAGTCAATTATAGCTGATATTATTAGAAGCCATCTAGATAACCATAATTTGATTAATGATACCCAGCATGGATTCACGAGGGGCCGTTCCTGCCTATCTAATTTATTAACCTTCTTCAGTAAAGCTTTTGAGGCTGTTGATCACGATAAAGAATTCGATATTGTTTATTTAGACTTTAGTAAGGCTTTTGATAGAGTACCGCACCAGAGACTGTTAAAGAAAGTGGCAGCTCATGGCATTGGGGGAAAAGTGCTGTCATGGATCGAGTCATGGCTCACCAATAGGAAGCAGAGAGTGTGCATAAATGGGGTTAAATCCGAATGGGGACTTGTAACAAGTGGTGTTCCACAGGGATCAGTCTTAGGCCCATTGTTATTTATAATAAATATCAATGACCTTGATGAGGGAATTACTAGTGATATGAGCAAATTCGCCGACGACACGAAGATAGGTAGAATAATTGATTCAAACATAGATGTCATAGAACTTCAGGAAGATTTAGACAAACTTAATTCGTGGTCAGAAAAGTGGCAGATGCAGTTCAATGTAGACAAATGCAAGGTTCTGAAGCTCGGGAGTGTCCATAACCCAAGCACTTATAAGTTAAATAACGTAGAACTTAGCCATACAGATTGCGAAAAGGACTTGGGGGTGATGGTAAGCAGCAACCTTAAACCAAGACAGCAATGCCTAAGCGTACGTAATAAGGCAAATAGATTACTGGGATTTATATCAAGAAGTGTTAGCAACAGAAGTCAAGAGGTTATATTACAGCTTTATACATCATTAGTAAGGCCTCACCTAGATTACGCAGCTCAGTTCTGGTCTCCATATTACAGAATGGACATAAATTCGTTAGAAAACATTCAGCGTAGAATGACTAAATTAATACATAGCATTAGAAATCTTCCTTACGAAGAAAGATTGAAGACCCTAAAATTACATTCACTTGTAAGACGTAGAATGAGGGGAGACATGATCGAGGTATACAAGTGGAAAATGGGTATAAACAAAGGGGATATAAATAAGGTCTTGAGGATATCTCTCCAAGAGAGAACCCGCAATAATGGATTCAAGTTAGATAAGTTTAGATTTAAAAAGGATATAGGAAAGTATTGGTTTGGAAATAGGGTAGTTGATGAGTGGAACAGTCTGCCTAGTAGGGTTATTGAAGCTAGGACCTTGAGTAGTTTCAAATTTAGGTTGGATAAATTCATGAGTGAGAGGGGTTGGATTTGAGTGGGACTCGCGCATGAGTGGGTAGAATTGTCAAAGCTTATTTCTTGGGTAGCATTGAAAATTGGGTTGAGCAAATATTCTGTTAGTGGGACGGATTGTGAAGGACCTGCCTAGTATGGGCCAACGGGCCTGCTGCAGTGTTCCTCCTTTCTTATGTTCTTATGTTCTTATGATATATCGGTAATCCATTCAGGTCGCTTCTTTCTCCATGACCATATCAGCAAAATCTACACAAGCCTAATCCACCAAGTTCACTTTAGAGCTCGATATAAGGGAGACTCCCCTTCCTTCACGTCCTTCTCTTCAGGATACCAGGCAGTGACACTGCTTCAAAGTGGTCAGAAAACCTACTTAACAAGGATGACCTGATACGTTTTTATTCTCACCACGACACTAACAGAGAGTAGTGGTGATCGGCGTCTTTCTAAGATCCTTCCGTATTTCCAGTCTTTAACTTCTCTAAACATCACACAAGCATGGGGTGCACAATAAACTAGCCTATTCGGTGGTAAAATCAAAATCTTCACCTGTTTTTCTTATATATAGAAGTCTGCTAAAGTTATAAACATTTTGAAGGTGTTCGGTTCCTTGTGTGTTGTGACTGTGCCCTGCCTAGTAAGGTCATGGACTGTCGATGAGGTTATGACAGCAACTTTTTTTTTTGTCGGCTAGGTTCAAAATCTTCGTAATAATATTATTATTATCTTTATTTCTACAAGTACATGTACAAGGTGTACAGGCCTAGCTGACATTAATGGCATACTGCTATATAGAAAGCCCCTTGTTATGCAGAACATTTCGGGCAAATTAGGTCAATTTTGGCCCAGGATGCGACCCACACCAGTCGACTAACACCCAGGTACCCATTTTACTGATGGGTGAACATGGACAACAGGTGTCTTATGGAACCACATCCTAATGTTTTCCAGCCGTACCGGGAGATCGATCCCCGGACCTCAGTGTGTGAACTGAGTGCGCTAGCAATCGAACTACAGGAGAAGAAATTATTGAGAATTGGTAGGTAACAACCTGGCAAGCAAGAGCCAGTAGGCCTATATTGCAGTCCTCAATTATTATGTTTTTATAAATGTGTTAAACACCTAATAGTGTGATTTTAGCCTCCAGGAAATTCGGACATTGTAATCTAAGAACAAGTCTAAGTTCTTGGAGTCGTCTGGTGGGCCTTGACCTCTCGCACATCTGCTAAACTTAGCTTGTTGAAATTAAAGCAGTAGTAAGTAATTTGCTTCGGCACAGGTACACAAAAGTACAGTTATTATACATAGTGTAAATTATCTAAGATAACCCAGAAAAGTAAAGTGACTTATTTCCAGTATTTACCGAATACTTACAACCCATTTGTAGTGAGATTACAGACATCTTTAAGATAGGTCTGCCGAGGAGCTATAACTTGCTGAACACCTTAACTAAGGATTAGGCATATAACTGGTTAGGTATCATGTGAAGGGCTCGTGATGCCCACCGCCCCAGAGGGACTCCAGCCAACCACTCTCTCTAACGCACTGGAAGTGACGTCATCACCAGGGGAATCTCCAAACTAGTCGGTCACCATTATATGATAAACAATATTTAATTTACTCTGTTGCAGAGGGAAGTTGTGTAAAGTAGTTGTGTATATGTTGATATGATCACGTGTATGTGGTATGTGCACCAGTCTGTACTGAGATGGAGCGGGTATATTGAGCAATGTGGGAAGGTATATAAAGGCGGCGAGAACGTCTGCAGTCTCAAGTTGACGGTGGTGGTGGTAGAGAGCGGTTGGTGTGTGGGTGTTGTCTGCCGAGTGTTGATACAAGCATCAACAGCGGCGTGACTACTGCATCCACTAGGGTGGCTACCAACAAGTCATTCTTGGATTTATCATCTTAATCCCTGGTCGACATATCGAGTGTGGAGATCGCAATGACAGCTAATGGTGGCGATATATTAATGATGTCAACGCCTGTCTTTGTTTCACCCAAGAGGAATGACTCAATGAGTCCCAGAGCGTTGAAAAGGAAATTCCTCCGCAGAGTTGTAGTGTCCTCGTTATCTCATCTTCCAGCTACCAGCAAGAGCATTAGTGGACAAAGTGCTCACGAGGTTTCAGGAACTCAGCCAGAGTCATTGGAGAGCAACCACTCTTCCCGTGTTCCAGCCAAGAAAAAGAAAGCGAGCAATCCAGCAATGACAGATTGCAAATACCATGATCAGATTGTTGTGCCGTTATTAGCTGTCAACGGAGAGTGTGTTGGAGAAAACTCTGTGTATTTACCTGGACCGGAACAGGCGGCGAGCCAGGAAAGATCCACTCACCCTTTGCCACATCAGTCCAACTCACCTATTGTTCTACCTAAGAAGTGTGTGTCTACGTCTAGGTTTTTCAAAAAGAAGAGTGTTAAAACTGATGTTCCAGTAATATCAAATCAAACACCCGAGGGAGAGTACGTCGGGTCGCAGACCGTGTTGGAATCTTTTCATCAAGGCAGTGCCCAAGAGAATGGTTCACATCATACCTTAGCAGCTAATACAGAGAATGGGGACGAATGTCTTGGCGTTCCACCCAAGAAGAATGAAGTTTCTAAAGATTTAAGAAAGAGAAGTTTCCGCAATATTATTCAGCCGTTAATACCGCACCGGAAAGCAAACGTTAAGTGCACAAGCTCAGAGTCCAAGGGTGAAACTCGTTCGGCCTTCGAACAAGAGTTGGCAGATCAGGAGAACCAGTCTCCCAACGACCCAGAGTTCATGCGGCGGGCATCACAGCGCTGGCAGCGCAAGACAGGCGTCGTGAATCACCAGCCTTTCCAGTACACTAAGTTTGAGTGGCCTACCAGTCCTACCCAGCAGCCAGCGTTCCAGAGACGGGTTTCACCCCAGCCCGTGCACTATATTCCGTCTCCCTTCATGACTCCACCCACGCCTCCCCTCACTGGGACTCCCTTCCGCAGATCTAACATTCAGTATTCCTCAATGCACGAGAGATCTACAACAGCAGAGGAGTCTCCGTTTCAGAGATCTGTACGTTCGTACTCTTCTATGATGTTGCCAAATACTTGTCAGAAGAAAAACTCTTGTCTGCACCTTAGTAAGACAGAGAGCTGCAGCGAGAAGTCAGCCAAACCAAAGAAGAGTAATCTTCATGTGGCCTTTATGCAGGAACCATTATCTACTGAAAAGAAGGCTGATTCAGCCAGAGTGAAATGGCCTCCTCGTCTTTCCCTGGACGACAGCGTAGCAGAGGAAGTGAGGAAGGTGGCGCGACGGGAGTCACTGCTGATTGCCAGGGAGACGCCATTCCGTCGCCTCAGCGTCAAGATACGCAAGTCTCTGCATGGGCCTAAACGTAAGGCTTCACAGATAGTGCCATCAGTCACCACCACAGCAGTGCGTACCGTTACCACCTCTGCCTCGTACCAAAGCGCACTGTTCTCCCTCTCGGGTTACCCCAGCACCTCCAGTTTTTACTCTGCATCACCACCCTCATCACCGTTGCTCTCACAGGGACACCTGACCCTGCAGGACATCTTTGTTGCTGAGCCCAAGATCGCGGAAAAATTTGTACGTAACTTTTCTTGCTAAATATTATCATTATTTTGTATATGTATCATTATTTTTACTTTGTTTTATCTCAGATTATTTATAATACGGGGAAACACTAAACTCCTAGGGGCCATAGGGAATGAGGGAATCAGATTTGATCCAGATGAGTGGAGAGCAGCTCCAGTTCCTTGGATCAAGGTATTATTACCATTGAAAGCTTTTTGTCTAGCAGACCGGGCCGCAGGGGCGTTGACCCCTGGAACTCTCTCCAGGTATACTCCAGGTATACATGAGAACGAAGAAGCAGTGTGGTAGTCCTAGTGACTCGTGTTAAGCTCTTAATGTCAGTACTACAATTAATTTGTCCAAAACTGAAATCTCACGAGATTAAGACTGTAAAGAAGCATTTAATCTTTAGATTACTGAAACGTACGTTGCCATTATATTTTTATTATAATTAAGGGAAAGCGCTAAACCCGTAAGGGGTCATACAACTCCTGGGAATGGGAAGCAATCATGTTGAATCCGAAGAAAGGAAGGACAAGTCGAATACTTAGATCAAGAGCCCCTCACCAGCATCAAGAAACCTTTGAAAGGATATTTTGATGCATGTTTAAATTTCTCGACATACAGCTCAACTTTCTTACATGCATCGAATATTTTGTTCTCATGTGTGACTTTACGCAGACATTTGCTAAATCTGCAAATTAAAGCAGCAGGTCTCTGTTAATGCAGTATGCGCGTGTCGTCAGCTTGTAGTTTTTAATTGTTAACGTATGGCTATTTTACTCAACATTATATAAAGTATAGCATCGTTCTTTGCCATTTACAGAACTTTCTATTATTTCTTGAAAAGGTCTATTATTGCATTTATGGAGACTCGCTAAACCCATAAAGGTCATAGAGCGCCCGTAAAGGTGGGAGGCAGATTCCATTCAAGGAAAGGGAGACTTAAGTCCAGTTACTTGAATCAAGAGCCCCATGCCAGCATCAAGGCAGTTCTGGAGGGAACGAAATAGCCTTAAAATAGACTAGACGACGTTTTAGAAACTTTTTGTTTTATCAATTAACAGATTACTTGGTTGTAGCCAGTGTATGTTAGGCGTCTATGATATTATTAGTGAAAGATGACTGACGTAAGAGAAACTAGAGTGCAGTGAGGAGTGACGTCACTGCGTCATAAATGACGTCATATTCCAGTTACGTGTCTCACCTCACTTATAACAATAAATTGCCAAATTATTATTATATTCATTCGAGAGCTCTACACGTGTATGGGTCATATAGCACCTGGGGAATGGAAAGTAATCAGGTTTGATCCAAGGAAGGTGAGGGTAGCGCTAATCTCTTGGAATCACCGTCATCAATGAATCCCCTCTCCCCCCCCTTTCCATGAAGGACGTGCCTGGTGTTTAATAATGGTTTTAAAGTGATGGTTTAATTTTTAGAAGGAAATGTGAGACAATTGAGGGATGAAGGATATTAAGCAAGATTGATATTGCGTGTGCCGGTAAAGGCTTCCTATTTTTTTAAGGGGAAATGCCAGGGACATTTTTTAGCAAGAAGGGCAAAGGGCAAACTGTTGCCTCTTAGTTTATTAACTTGAAACACTTGAGAATACGAGGGCTCTTGTCGGTTATAATAATCATAACCAAGCTCTAAACCTGTACATGGCTCTGTCAAAATGTAAGTCGTGAGCCAGACTTACATTTATTATAACAAAGAGCTACACCTGAAAAGGTCATACATTCCTAAATTAAGGATTCAACCAAACTGTGTACTGGTATATACATTGAATCTCCTTGGTGTATATACTACAGTTAATTTTAATCCCTTCGAGAGATACAGAAATCCTTACGGAGTCGCGACTCCTCACCCCTGCATTCTAGACTGACTTAATTGACATCATTGATGTCTGGGTGCTTGAGATTGATCATACCTACTCTTAACTATCATATTATTGATGGTATAAATACCGATGAGTAAAACACACATACATTTGGGCATTTTTTTATTGCCAAAAAGTTTCGCCTACATAGCAGGGTTCTTCACTCAAATACAACACTGGAGACAGTAAAAGTTATTTTGAGATCAGCTCTCAGTCTTAGACACGTACAGCCAGACCTTATGTACTGGAGTAAAAATAGTTATTATAATAAAAAACCAAGTGCTAACCCCACGAGGGGTGGAGTGAAAGTGAGGCATAATAGCGGGAGTTGACATCACAGGTGAGTGTGGCCCAATACATAGTGGAAATGGTCATGCTTGGCAGTTTAGCAAAGGAGTTGCAGAAAACTGCTCCTGTACAACTGTCTTCCAGTATATATAAGGGGGAAATACCAATAGACCCCTGGCTGTTTTCAAGGTGGTGGACAGCCACCTAAAATCAGTACCTGATCATCTGAGTTGTGGTTTGTACGTTGGTTTGCGTGCGGCGAGCATTAACAGCCTGGTTGATCAGGCCTTGATCCACTGCAAAGCCTGGTCACAGACCGGGCCATGGGGGCATTGACCCCCAACACCCTCTCCAGTTATACCATGGTGTTGCTGTCAGACAAGTATGTTATTAAAGGGGTATATGATTCTAGTAAGTTGATGACTAGACTATATGTGCAACACTTGGGTATCTTTACTGATGAAACGTTTTCCCAGCACAGCCGGCTTCTTCAGTCACATACAGGTAGAGGTAGACATAACAATGGAGATATTAGTGATTCTGAGGTTATCAATCCTCAGCCTAAAGCAGAGGCATGATGCAGCCAGACCTTGTATACTCGAGCAGAAATGAGGCGTAATTGCTGGAGTTGACTTGCCAAATTTTTTTTTAAGCTTTATTTTTCTCCATTTTTCAAGAAATATTTCAGGATACAATATTTGAACCATTACCACTACACACAAAAAATGCTAAGCCAATTACAAAAATTTTATGCTCAAAGAGTGAGTCCATCCATGTCATGTAGAAATTTTTTTGAGCTCCAGAATGCTATTCAGATATTTGCTTGTCTTGCATATGCTGAAATTATACCTATCAGCCAAGACTAGCATATAAGAACGATATACACGTACTGTACTGTGTATTCTTTCCTTCTTATATTACAGTTAATATTTAAATTATTTGTTATTGCAGTATTTGTATTAAAACACATGAACTTTTCTAATATTCCTACACATACACCTACCCATAATCTAATACACTAATAGAAAGCTCTAACTGTTGCTTTTTTCCCACACAGGCGATTATGTTCCCAACGGAGCCACGACCGGAGTGGCACCGTCACCTGCGTCATGTCATCCACAAGGCAGGACAGAAGATCTTCAAAAAACCCGAACACCACGACACAAACATCCCAGATAACCTACGCTATCAACTCAAGTATATCTATGTGTACTAGCTGGTGAGCTGACAGGAGTCGGCTAGCCATATCTAGTTGGTTCCTGTTGGCCACAGTGGAATTTCTTCAAGGAGAGTTTGTCAGCCCCTGTGGAGTCTTTGACCTCTCTGATGATTACTTGCTGGGTGAAGTGCCTGACATAAGCTTGGGCTAAACCCGACAATTGACAGACCAGAGCTTAATGAGTTGTCCTCTGTGCCTTGTTAATGGGTAGATCTAGACACCACTCATGGTCACCTTACTACTTGCCATATTCATGAACTTCATGTATTGAGGCATAATGAGTACTTCATCAGCATCCACATTCCATGTACCACCTCATCCATCTCTTAGCAAGTTGGTCATCACAATAAGACTACACATCAATCTCACTATTATTATTATCATCACAAAAGTCAAACATTTCCATAGTGTTGATAACGACATCTGGCAAATTAATTTATATTTCCCAAAAACTTAGTTTTAAAAACCCTGTACACAGTTAACTTCTCTAGTTATATCACAAGAACATATGATGTTTAGAGTCTTACACTGAGTAGACATACACTAACCATCCTTGACAGACTCTTCTGAAATGTTTGTATAAATTAATGTTATTTTTATGACTTGCCATATTTGTTTATTTATGAGTGAATTTAATATATGAGGTTTATCCCAAACCTGTATCCAGATTTTTTTTGTTAAATATTTGACACAAATGTATTTCATCTGACTATATGGATTGAAATGGTAAAGAAAGTTACCTATTGTAATATTTTATCACTAATGGCAACACTGTACTGCTGCTTGAAATGTCAGTGACACAGTGAAGCTTCTGGCAGTTGAACACAAGACTAGCTCTTATCAACTGTCCAATGCTACATCTCCACTACACCCAAGATCCCCAGCTAGTGCAAGAGTCTGGTCACAACTATATAGTATTTGGCCAAAGAAGGGACTCTAAGGACCTGGCACAGGTGCTGTACAGACTGGTCAAGTGTCTTCCAAGTACCCGAGAATGCAGTAGGTCTACTCGAGTTGAACAGAATCATTGAACGCAATAATTAACGCGTTTCTGCAATGCTTTAATGTGCACAACAAAATCAGCATTTGCACATTACTCCATCATTGTTGCTCATAGCTATTAAATACATCAGCCATCTGTTGGTGTGAAAGTGAACCTTTTTGCACATATGGATTACCATATACGTACAGTACATTACGTGTTCACATTACAGTACTGCTGGTTGTCAGTGATTATAATTATGTCGTTGGTCCGTCTTTGTCAGAAATATGTACCACTTGCCTCATACCTTAATGATGAAATTGAAATTAGCCTAGCATATTCATTCAGACATGAAAAATATAGTGTTCAAACCTTTAAATGAAGTCCCAAGCCGTTTTTGTAACATACAGTATTTAATTAAAAGGACTGTATCTCTTCTGATAAGAGCTGAAAGGTTGTAAATGGTATGATGATACTGACAAACTGTGGAAAAGGACACTTGTGTACTGTTTGGGTCATTTATTAAGCATTTACAGTTCAGGTCTCAGATTAGTGCTTGTCTGATTTTATTATTACAGTTCAGGACATTTATGTTTCTAAACTGTGCACAAGTGTCCTTTTCATAAGAGCTGAAGGGAGTTACCAGTTTTTGTGGGTACTAAACTGCATCACATAAACCAACTACAGAATATTCATAAATGTTGCAATTTGCAACCAAGTAAAACCAGGTAGCATATGTTGTGCTTAGTGGATGGAAGATCGAGCCTCCACCATACCGAGTGATCCACCCTAGTTTAGTTTAACATTTCACACAAACAAAATGATAACCAGCCACCATAGTACATATAAATGAGAGAAACCTTTTTCACTTAATATGCATATTAATTGTTGGTGGCACATCTGCACTAGAGGACTGAGGCCACTGGAACATACTTCTGTGGTGGAGGACTGGCACCAGGATCTCAGGGAACTGATATGTAAATAAATAAATCTATAAAACTGTTGTATAAGCAGAAACTCTTGTATTATTATTCATACCATGAAGGTTGAAAAGTGGGGAGACACTAATTATGAAAAGGACTAGTATTTTATGCACTTTTTCTGCATCAGAAAAAGATGACATGCTGAATATAAATGCAAAAGTGCCTTTTAACATTGTGATAATTAACATGAAGCCTACACATTATACAATATTCAAAACAATCAATGAACCAATATGCATCATATAGCACTATCATATGCAGTACAGGAATATACATAGCTGAAGTCTTAAGTGATAAGACAGTTCTGTCAAAGTGTATTTAATCTCGCTGGTAAAAACAGTGATACTTGCTACATATAGTAGGCTAAGCATAAAAGTTCATACTGTATATGCAATAACAATGAAAAATTTTCATGAAACCAACAAAACTTGTACTCTGTCAGCTTTCATATATGGATCAAACTCTCATATCTATAATAAAGTTTGAAGTTTAAGTATATATAGAAATTAGCAAAAATAGAAATCTGTAAATATAAATCTGAATGCACATTGCTGAAAATTATTATACATGTATAAGTAATACCAAAGCAATATTATATTCCAAGATGGTGTCTCCCACACACTACCTTCTTTCAACTCTAGACAATCCTGTGAGGCAAAGTGACCTCGCATACTTCTCTCAAAATATTGGTCGAATGTATGTATTTTTTTGACCACTGATTTTGTTAATGAGCATCAACTTAACTAATAACAGTATGTATTCAACATCACTATATACTGAACATCGTTATATAGTTAATATATTAACTATATAACTAAACATTACTGTACAACTGTACATTTAACAAAAATTAATGCAGGTCTCAAGATATCAAATGTTCTTGAATCTTGTAACATTAAAGGTAGGAAGATTAAACAAAATATATCTTAACGGTAGTGTCTGGGAAGGTGAATGAGTGAACACTGAACATTTGGAAAGGCAGAGAAATGTCTGAGAATGTAAACAAGAGAACACCAAAGGTCTAAGAGGATGAACAAGAGATCACTGAAGGTCTGGGAAGGTGAATAAGAGAATGTTAGTTAACAATCTCGTCCAGCCTATTGGTCTGTTAACAAGATGTTTCCTGGCACCACAGCATATACAACAACAATCTCATCCAGCCTACTGGTCTGTAAACAAGGTGTTTCTTGGCACCACAGCATATACAACACCTCTGCCACTGTCTTCACTGTGTCACAGTATGGTCTAGTAGGTCACTGCTAGAGTTGGGATTCAGTATGGTCAGATTAGTGATCATATATATTGTATTTCCACTAGACTACCATAGAAAATGAACTTGCCAAGAACACACAATATCAAACATCAATATTTTGATTATGTATTTTCTGGTTTAGTGCTTTTCAAACTGTTAAACTTGAGGGAAATGAACACAAATGCATTCATTTGGGACACCTTTATTGAAGATGTTTCAGTCCTTGGACCTTAATTACTACAGGTGCTGTATAACCCCTGTGGTTTAGCGCTTCTATTTGATTATAATAATAATAATAATAATAATAATTACTACAGGTCCAAGGACCAAGAAATCTTCTGTAAAGGTGTCTTAAGTGAATGCATTCATGTTCATCTTCCTCAACTTGTTGACAGTTATTTGCCTTCTTACTACAATCTATCAAACTTAAGAAAAGTACAGTATATATATTTCTTCACTACATAAACATTCATATGCCCAGGTGGGTGTACTTATCTCACTCCCCATCCCAGACACTTGCATCTATAAATGAGATGACAACCCTTTCACCCCTCTTCCAGACATTAAGTTGGAGATCTCTCTCTCTACCCTTTCCAGGCATAGGGAGGACACATCTTTCACCCACCCCTCCCAGGCACTATAAGTGGGAGATGCCCTTTCACCTCCTCCCAGATGTACTTGTCCACGACAGTACTGAAGATAAGAACTACTGATCATCTGCTCATCACCACATAAATGAATGCCATGTGTGTAAAAATTTAAATGTTTAACTTTTTTGCTATGGAATTCATGCTCTGACGATTCACAGAGACTAAACAAGAGTAGTCTGTGGTTGATGAAATAAATTTGGAAGTGTAACAAGTTTTTAATTTCCCTTACTGTTGAGTTTTGATGAATTATATAAAAATATAAACATGAATAACTGAACATGACTATGCAACACAGCTATATACAGCATACTAGTACCGGGGATATACAATAACAAATGACAATTGTCACTGAAAAAACAAATGACTTTACTCTGAAGATTGTATGATATAACTGATGGGCCTAATGTGTGATAATGACTTAGCTGTCAGTAATAAGGTTTTAGGCCTCAGGATGAACTCTGACTCTGATTACCAGGAAACCCCCTTTACTGAACTGTACAAGCAAGGCAGCCAAATACTTGTACTTGACAGTAGTGGCTGCAAACTATGCTTGATAAAATTTTGTTCTCACCTTTGGGTACTTGACAGTAGTGGCTGCAAACTATGCTTGATAAAATTTTGTTCTCACCTTTGGCATTATTATTATTCCTCCATGGGAAAGTGGAGAAGAATTCTTTTCCAGTAAGCCATGTGTGTCATAAGAGGCAACTAAAATGCCGGGAGCAAGGGGTGAGTAACCCCTTCTTCTGTATAAATTACTAAATGAAAAAAGAAGAAAAACTTTTGTTTCCTCTTTCACCCTACCTCGGTGAGAGACAGCAGATGTGTTGAAATTTTTTATTATTATATTAAAAAAACAAATTCTCAACCTATACAGCTCACCTTGAGCATGCACCACTCTCTTGTATAGCCTGCCACCATCTTATCTAATGTCTGGACAAGGTAAAACATGTAAGACAGCTAATCACAAGTGTAAATCTGGCCTGATATTTCTGCAGAGCATTCAACACTGGAGAGATTTTGGTGGCCTTAAACTTACATAGATCATTGTTGTTAGGGTTTAACTGGACCAAATATTTAGACAGCTTTTCCACATGATGGGCAGCCATCAGCAATTTCACTCTAGTTGTACCTTCCTCAAGAACACCCCTAATTAGCAATTATTCATTCTTCAATTAACTCACATTAAGAAAATGTTTTTACAACAAAAACACAAAGGAATTAACTTGAATAATCAAATCATTAGTGAGGCTCACAAATAGCTCCAACTTTATCCTGTAACTAATATGGATGCTACTTAATATTAAATAAAGTACTGTATACCAGATACCTATACATTAATTATAAAGCTATTGCTAAGACCAAGGTCTGAAATGAGCCAAGGCATGATAACAATGCTTAACTTTTAAAACATTAATAGGAATTCTTATCCTTAGTTCTATAAAATGCTAAAGTTAAAAAACAGAACTAGTAAGTGAGAAAGAAATCCTCTTTGATTACATATAAAGGCAGTTAAAAATCAATTCAGACTTATAAAAAATTTGTGGTCAAGTTTGCAAAATACTTTTAATTATCTCTAGATATTAATGCTATTGTAATACAATCAATGAATTTGCAAATTTTAACACAGTTATAATTATTCTTGAGGAGCACTAAACCTATGACAGTATAATCATGAATTCATAAATAAAAACAGCCTTCTGCAATTAATACATCATATGATAAGGAAGCAGTACAAATTAGTTTGAAATTAATCCAACACTAATGACTGACTTATTGTCTAATGTATACCTGAGTAAAATATCTGAAAGTAAAAAAAAAAAAAATTGCAGATACAAATAAAAGTTTTCATTTATTTTCCCTTACTCTCTTGAACTGTACAAAACTTCAAGAGTATATCATATAATATTGTTGGTTTATCTTTCAGGTACCTCATAAACAGAGCTATAGTATATAAAAAAAATTATATATCTTAACATAGTTCAAAAATCTAACTATGTATTATACTAAGGGAGGCTCAGGCTGTTGAATTTGGACCAAGAAGTTAAAACTAAAAATTTTAGAAAAATATTTAAAAAAAAATTAGTGCACATTTTTTCAATTACAAATGTGCAATGTGAATCCCTGAATTTTAAGTGCTACTATATGTTTGTGAATCCTTTCACTGTTGACACCCCATAAATTAAAAGCACCTGTCGCTATTTTGGAAAAAAAAATAGAAAAATAATACTTATTTAATTACACAAGTGCAAAGTTGGAAGTTGGGGAGAGGCCTATTTTTGGCCTATTTGAGTGCTCAAATCAACCCAGCTATTCAATCATCAGAACTACCCTACTCAAGAGTCTATGATTGGGCCAATTCTACACTATTTTCAAAGCATTCTAATTTAAATACAGTCCAAAACAAACACTGTAGGCACTCCAGCCAGCAAAGCAACCTTCCCTCTGTTCATTAACTACAGCTACAGGCCTCTCTTATACAACACTTGCCCTCCATTTTGAATCCTTGACACAAAAATTTGACATTTTTCCCTCTTTTCGGTTAATATAACCAAGAATGCTTGCTCATGGTTAAGGCCTTCACAACAGGGTCCTTCCCTGCTCTTCTCTAGGAAAATTGCTAAAAATTTACCATTTCTGCCACTTTGAAGTTTAAGCCACTTCGTCTGAAACCAACCAAAGTCTTCTCCATACTACTAGTACATTTTTTTTTTATCTATCTATTGACATCAAGAACCAGCCAATAAAACAGGAAAACCACCCAAAAAAAAAATATCACTATTTTGACCTAAACACAGGGTTAGAGGTTAGCTGTTCCCATCATGCACTGAACAGGGCCGAATTTTTTCATAATGCTCATACCCACTGCACAGACCCATTCTCTCATGTCTAGGCACTATAATCTACTGACATAGATCTATGTGACTGACAGTACAGTTTTTTTTTTTTTTTTTTTTTTTTTTTAACATGCTGGCCGTCTCCCAGTGATGCAGGCATTGTACTTCCCACCTCCAGGACTCAAGCCCCTTGCACATAAAACCTCCTTTACAACCTCCCTCCATTATTTCCTAGGATGACCCTTACCCCTCCTTCCCTCCACTACAGATTTATACACCCTCCAAGTCATCCTATTTTGCTCCATGCTCTCTAAATGACCAAACCACTTCAACAACCCCTCCTCAGCCCTCTGAATAATACTTTTAGTACCTGCACACTTCCTCCTAATTTCCACACTATGAATTCTTCAAATAATATTTACGCCACACATTGCCCTTAACACAACATCTCCACTGCCTCGAGCCTCCTTATCACTGCAACATTCATACCCATATAAGGCCACATGGATAATGTTCTTTGTCTCCACAGATACCCCAATGCACTACACACCTTTTACCCCTTCAACAATTCTATGGTTTACCTCTTCCTTCATATACCCATCCGCCGACACGTCCACTCCCAAATATCTGAACACATTCACTTCTTCCATACTCCCTCCCTACAATCTGATATCCAGTTTTTCCTTACCTACCTTGTTTGATACCCTCATCACCTTACTCTTATCTATGTTCACTTTCAACTTCCTTGACACACCAGCCATTTCCCAACAAGATGGGGTGACCTAAAGAAGAAAACATATTCACCATCACTTGTACTATAAGATTTCTTCCCAAAAGAACACGCACAATCAGTTCAATTGACTCACTGAATCACAACCTCCCCATATATAATTAAGTACACCACTGTTTTTTCACCTCCGCAATTTAAGTCTTTCAAACTGGTTTTCTCTGAATCCCTTCACAGAAGTTACCATCTCATTTTTATTACAGAGTACAGTGGACCCCCGAGTTTCGTAAAAACTTCACTCCTGAAGTCTGCTCAAGCGCCATTTCCGAACGAATTTACTCCCTTAAGGAAAAATGTCACGTAGGTTAGTCTATTTCAGACCCCCAAAAATACACTTCCACAAGCACTGACAATATTATACTTACATAATTGTACGATTTCCGGGGTTTACGAAACTCAGGGGTCCACTGTAACTGTAAAGATTTTATTTTTATCTAACTAGTCACTGATTTTTACGTATTGTTTAATACACCAGCCATTTCCCACAAAGGTAAGGTGATCCAAAAAGAAGGAAACTTGTCATTCATACAATTACTGCCTTACCAGAAGTGAGCAGATAGCATAATTCGATCCTCCAAACTGCAACATCTCCAGTCCTCCTTCAAAGTGCAGGCACTATACCTCCTAATTCCAGGCTAACCAATTTTGAAACATGGATGTGAGAAGTTCAGTGATTGCACTCTAAAAAAGGAGTAGGAATGTTACAATTCTGAGGGTCATTTGAAATGTAAGATCTGTGCAATTCTGGCAAGACAATTATTTAAAGAATATTGGAGATTTTTTTTTTTTTTTTTTTGGGAAGGGGGGGAAGAATCACTCAACCTTAGTGGAAGAGGGCTGGTGAATTTAAAAAGAAAAATGATTAATCAAATAAAAAATATCTCTGCAGTATACTCTATTGTAATAAAATATAAAACTAAAAAAGATGACATCTATGAAGGAACTCAGAGAAAAACGTTTTACCAAACCCGAGTTCTGAAGATGGAAATACAGTGGATGCATTCAGTTATGGATGGGAGGGTCATGATTTGGTGGGTCATTTGAATTGTGATATTTGTGTACACTGTGGAAGTCTATGTCACTGAAAATATAACAGATTATATATAAAATGCTGCAACTGAAGAAAAATACCAATAAAATTTAAACTGCCCCAATGTAGTATATAGTGATGAATAATGTTGCAGAATCTGTACAGGTGCTCATCATTAAAGTATACCGGCCCTATCAAACCATGACCACAATATAGATCATCCCCTGTACTCGAGGACATTCTTCAATTGTCTAGGAAATGATTAACACACATTCTTCGTTACCACCCCACGACTACCAGATGACATCCTCCAACCGAGGGAGTGGGCTGATAACCTTTTCCTAGTAGACCTCTCTCCATCACAGTCCAGAGGTTCTCAATGGGGGTTTAATTATTATTATTATAATCAAATAGAAGCGCTAAACCACAGGGGTTAATGGGGGTTTAAGTCTGGGGAATTTCCTGGCCAGTCATCAAAGCCACTAACAGGTTTCAGTGTGACAAGGAGCATTGTCTTGCATAGTCTTGGCACCACACTGAGTGAAAGATTCAGGCAAATGATCACAGAGCATTTCTAAGTACTATACATTATTACAGTTAACATAAGTGTGGATGTTTTTGTGGCCTTTGGTGTGTGGCATGTCATCATCATCATCATCAAACAACCAACAGAACTAGAGCCTCGCTGAACACTCGCACACATTGATGGCTTCTACTATTTCCTTCATTTGATGGCCTGCCTTATGTAATGTAATTCAATGATCTGTACAACTGTCCCAGTCAGTGACATACTCCTGCCCATATTAATTCATCAATAGCCAAATATTTTGGATAAACTTGGCACTCGAAGAGCACATGGTGCAGGGGGACAACTGGCACAAGTCCATCCATCAAACAAGCCTAGAAGGTGCTTAGGGAATCCTGAAACATCCCCCTACAAGTTACCAAACCAGCATAATATTATTGTCTCCCTGAAACACCTATCAGGGTAGGGTATTACTTAGGACATTAAAATATGACAGGCACCTTTCACTGGCATACTGTACTTTAATAACAAGCACTGTAAGCCTCACAAAGAATATTTAAACAAACCCTTGTACCAGCAAGGTTTTCATGTGTTTTAATACATACTGTAATTGTTAAATTTTCTAAGTGATTTCTGAAAGTTGTCATGTTATGTATATACTAATTTAATTTCAGGTTTTTCAAAATAACAGGTAATTTTTGGAAAAACCCTCACTCCTAAATTACTGCCAAACCCCTTAATTAAATTAATTTAAAAAGCTTTATATATATATATTTTTTTTCAACAAGTCGGCCGTCTCCCACCGAGGCAGGGTGACCCAAAAAGAAAGAAAATCCCCAAAAATAAAATACTTTCATCATCATTCAACACTTTCACCTCACTCATACATAATCACTGTCTTTGCAGAGGCGCTCAGATACGACAGCTGAGAATAAGTCCCTCCCAACTGTCACTATTCCAGACCCCTCCTTTAAAGTGCAGGCATTGTACTTCCCATTTCCAGGACAAAATAAAATTATTATTTGCGACCACTGTGAGCCTCAGAGTTATCTCTGAGTTACCAGACCTTGCCACGTGGAGGCCAGTGGTTCGTCTTTATATATCTTTATAGATATATATACATATCCTGATTTCCTTCAAATGCAGTGTAAAGTACTGTACATAATGTACACAAGAGAAAATAACATTTCTTTGAAGGCAGCCATTATAGAGTATAACCTAAATTATATGAATTTTGATTCATATTTATTAATTTTGGGTGCACTGATAGCATCTCCAGTGAGGGCAGCATGATGAGAGTGTAGATTTGGAAGGCTAGGATGAGCACGTCCTACAGCCTCTGCATAACGGTGCTCCCCTAAAGTCAGAACCACGTCAAGAAGGAAGGCACTATTTCTTCGAATTGTAGTAATCTGAAAAGAGAATTTCAATTTTAAAACAATGACACTCCAGAACTTTATTATAAATATTTTTAGCCTTACAAATGTCTTTTCACTTTTAACACTTTCAATGATAAGTATTATTAGCCATGGCATAGTGTAAAAGGATTTGAGAAATTAATAGTATCTAAGACTGCAGGACCTGAAAATAACAATGAACAACTTTATCTCAACTACATTAAATTTGTATAGCTTTAATTTTCCTTCTATTTTTATTTTAGTGTTTCTCAAGCTGTAAAAAAAAAAAAAAAAAAAACCTAAACACATCCTACTCACTTTGACTAAAATAACATCTTAATGGCAGAGAATAATTTTGTTACTGATGACAGATAGTACAGAAGTGCTGTCACTAGCAGATGTGGAAGTAGAAATGAATTGTAAAAATTAATCCTTTTTCTTTTCCTAGAAAAAATTTCATCAAAAAATCATGTATGTGCTAATAAATGTCAAGAAAACTACCAATTAAGGGAAACATTTGCAGAGAATCATATTTTTTGTATAGAGAAATACATTACAGTGCATCTAAAGAATTTATGCATTTTAAATAAAAAAAAAAATATAAATTTTAACAGTGGAAAAAGTGGGCAAAAATTTAATGGAGAAATGAGGTCCATGCATGAAATATATTATAAAAATTATGAACAATTTAATTCAAATAGAAAGAAAAGAGAGAGAAAATTAACAAAAATACAAGTGCTTTGTACGAAATAAATTATAAAAATTATAATTGTCATTGTTTAACAAAAGCATGATGACTGACGAACATTATTTATTTCTTATTCAGTGCACCTGACATGAATAAAGTTATTCATGTCCTCACAGATGACACAAAGCATGTGCCATTGGGCATAAAAATGGATAATAAATTACCTCATTTTTAAATAGAGGTTCAACTAAGGAAGACTTGCAGTGCCGAAGCTGAGCAGAGAAGAGAGCAGTCAGGGACCCATTGATAAGATGTTCAGTTTCTGGCCAATACAGTCTTAAGACATCTTCCAGATAGCCAAGGAAAGCCCTGCTAAATTGAATGCTATTGTTTGTTAACCCAACACACAACTCATCTGAAAATAAGAAAAACCTTCATCAAAGTGTTCTTATTCTTTTCTCTTGTTCTCTGGTTCTATCATAAGTTATCTTAACAAAACCCTGAAAGAAGCAGCCCAAGAAAACTGCTACAATTCTTAATATTTGAAAAACTGGGTGGAGAAGGAGGAAGAGGAGAAAGAAGAAGAGTTAAAGAAGCTGGAAGAGGAGGAGGAGGAAAAGGAGAAAGGGGAGGAGGAGAAGGAAGAGGCAAAAGGGGAGGGGGAGGAGGAAGAGGAGAAAGGGGAGGGGGAGGAGGAAGAGGAGAAAGGGGAGGAGGAGGAGGAAGAGGAGAAAGGGGAGGAGGAGGAGGAAGAGGAGAAAGGGGAGGAGGAGGAGGAAGAGGAGAAAGGGGAGGAGGAGATGGTAATAGTAATAAATAACTAATATGCAGGGCTAGTAACCCCTTCTCCTGTATATATTACTAAATGTAAAAGGGAAAACTTTCGTTTTTCATTTTGGGCCACCCCGCTTCGGTGGGAAACAGCCGACGTGTTGAAAGAAGAAGAACTAATATGCAATAGTATATACAGTGGACCCCCGGATTACGTCATTTTTTCGTTCAAGAATGCTGTTCAAGTGCCGTTACCGAACAAATTTGTTCCCATAAGGAATAATGTAAATTAGATTAGTCCTTTTAGACGCCCCAAAAAATACACTTACAAAAGCACTTACAAAAATACACTTACATAATTGTTCGAGTTTGGAGCATAACGTAAACCGGGGGTCCACTGCATATTTTATTTATTTATTTATTAACACATCGGCTGATTCCCACCAAGGCAGGGTGGCCCGAAAAAGAAAAACTTTCATCATCATTCACTCCATCACTGTCTAGCCAGAGGGGTGCTTTACACTACAGTTATAAAACTGCAACATTAACATCCCTCCTTCAGAGTGCAGACACTGTACTTCCCATCTCCAGGACTCAAGTCCGGCCTGCCGGTTTCCCTGAATCCCTTCATAAATGTTACTTTGCTCACACTCCAACAGAACGTCAAGTATTAAAAACCATTTGTCTCCATTCACTCCTATCAAATACGCTCACACATGCTTGCTGGAAGTCCAAGCCCCTCGCACACAAAACTTCCTTTACCCCCTTCCTCCAACCTTTCCTAGGCCGACCCCTACCCCGCCTTCCCTCCACTACAGATTTATACACTCTCGAAGTTATTCTGTCTCGTTCCATTCTCTCTACATGTCCGAACCACCTCAACAACCCCTCCTCAGCTCTCTGGATAATAGTTTTGGTAATCCCGCACCTCCTCCTAATTTCCAAACTCCGAATTCTCTGCATTATATTCACACCACACATTGACCTCAGACATGACATCTCCACTGCCTCCAGCCTTCTCCTCGTTGCAACATTCATCACCCATGCATCACACCCATATAAGAGTGTTGGTATAACTATACTCTCATATATTCCCTTCTTTACTTCCATGGACAAAGTTCTTTGTCTCCACAGACTCAAGTGCTCCACTCACCCTTTTCCCTCATCAATTCTATGATTCACCTCATCCTTCATAGACCCATCTGCTGACATGTCCACTCCCAAATATCTGAATACATTCACCTCCTCCATACTCTCTCCTCCAATCTGATATCCAATCTTTCGTCACCTAATCTTTTGTTATCCTCATCACCTTACTCTTTCCTATATTCACTTTCAATTTTCTTCTTTTACACACCCTACCAAATTCATCCACCAACCTCTGCAACTTCTCTTCAGAATCTCCCAAAAGCACAGTGTCATCAGCAGAAAGCAATTGTGACAACTCCCACTTTGTATTTGATTCTTTATCTTTTAACCCCACCCCTCTTGCCAAGACCCTCTCCTTCACTTCTCTTACAACCCCATCTATAAATATATTGAACAACCACGGTGACATCACACATCCTTGTCTAAGGCCCACTTTTACTGGGAAATAGTCCCCTTCCCTCCTACACACTAACTTGAGCCTCACTATCCTCATAAAAACTCTTCACTGCTTTCAGTAACCTACCTCCTATTCCATACACCTGCAACATCTGCCACATTGCCCTTCTATCCACCCTATCATACGCCTTTTCCAAATCCATAAATGCCACAAAAACCTCTTTACCCTTATCCAAATACTGTTCACCTATATGTTTCACTGTAAACACTTGGTCTACACACCCCCTACCTTTCCTAAAGCCCCCTTGTTCATCTGCTATCCTGCTTTCTGTCTTACTCTTAATTCTTTCAATAATAACTCTACCATACACTTTACCAGGTACACTCAACAGACTTATTCCCCTATAATTTTTGCACTCTCTTTTGTCCCCTTTGCCTTTATACAAAGGAACAATACACACTCTCTGCCAATCCCTAGGTACCTTACCCTCTTCCATACATTTATTAAATAGTAGCACTAACCACTCCAAAACTATATCCCAACCTGCTTTTAACATTTCTATCTTTATCCCATCAATCCCAGCTGCCTTACCCCCTTTCATTCTACCCACTGCCTCACGAACTTCTCCCACACTCACAAGTGGCTCTTCCACACTCCTACAAGATGTTATTCCTCCTTGCCCTATACACAAAATCACAGCTTCCCTATCTTCATCAACATTTAACAACTCCTCAAAATATTCCCTCCATCTTCCCGATACCTCTAACTCTCCATTTAATAACTCTCCTCTCCTATTTTTAACTGTCAAATCCATTTGTTCCCTAGGCTTTCTCAACTTATTAATCTCACTCCAAAACTTTTTCTTATTTTCAACAAAATTTGTTGATAACATCTCACCCACTCTCTCATTTGCTCTCTTTTTACATTGCTTCACCACTCTCTTAACCTCTCTTTTTCTCTCCATATACTCTTCCCTCCTTGCATCACTTCTACTTTGTAAAAACCTCTCATATGCTAACTTTTTCTTCCTTACTACTCTCTTTACATCATCATTCCACCAATCGCTCTTCTTCCCTCCCGCACCCACTCGCCTGTAACCACAAACTTCTGCTGAACACTCTAACACTACATTTTTAAATCTACCCCATACATCTTCGACCCCATTGCCTACACTCTCACTAGCCCATCTATCCTCCAATAGTTGTTTATATCTTACCCTAACTGCCTCCTCTTTTAGTTTATAAACCTTCACCTCTCTCTTACTTACTGCTTCTATTTTCCTTGTATCCCATCTACCTTTTACTCCCACTGTAGCTATAACTAAAAAGTGATCTGATATATCTGTGGCCCCTCTATAAACATGTACATCCTGAAGTCTACTCAACAGTCTTTTATCTACCAATTCATAGTCCAACAAACTACTGTCATTACGCCCTACATCATATCTTGTACACTTATTTATCCTCTTTTTCTTAAAATATGTATTACCTATAACTAAACCCTTTTCTATACAAAGTTCAATCAAAGGGCTCCCATTATCATTTACACCTGGCACCCCAAACTTACCTACCACACCCTCTCTACATGTTTCTCCTACTTTAGCATTTAGGTCCCCTACCACAATTACTCTCTCACTTGGTTCAAAAGTTCCTATACATTCGCTTAACATCTCCCAAAATCTCTCTCTCTCCTCTACACTCCTCTCTTCTCCAGGTGCATACACGCTTATTATGACCCACTTTTCGCATCCGACCCTTATTTTAATCCACATAATCCGTGAATTTACACATTTATATTCCCTCTTCCTCTTCTATAACTGATCCTTCAACATTATTGCTACCCCTTCCTTAGCTTTAACTCTCTCAGATACTCCTGACTTAATCCCATTTATTTCTCCCCACTGAAACTCGCCTACCCCCTTCAGCTTTGTTTCGCTTAGGGCCAGGACGTCCAACTTCTTTTCATTCATAACATCAGCAATCATCTCTTTCTTATCATCCGCACTACATCCACGCATATATTTTTTAAATATCGATCATCTTCCACCAAGGTAGGGTGGAGTACCTGCTTTCTTTTAGAATGCAGGCACTAAACTTCCCACTTCTAGGACACAAGTCTGGCTCACCAGTTTTTCTGAATCCCTTCATAAATGCTGCCTTGCTTGCACTCCAACAACATATCAAGCCAAAAAGCCACCTGTCTCCACTCATTATGATTTAATGAACACACACAAGCTTACAAGCCTATTGGATGTTCAAGCCCCTAGCACTCAAAACCTCTTTTACCTCTTCCCTCCAATGTTTCCTGGGATGACCCTATTCTTCCTTCCATCCCAGATTTATACAATCTTGTAATCATCCTATTTTGCTCCATCTCCTCTAAATGGCCCAAACCACTCAATAATCCTTCCTCAATTCTTCTTATTTCTGATTTCTTAACTATCAATGAGGACAACCAGAGACTAACTGTAAACTGAGAAAATTGATATGCATAAAGTATGTTAAACTAAAAATGTGCAGTACAACAAAGTCTTATAAGGGGTTATTGGTATACCCCAATATAAACTGCCCCATTCCTCACTATCTTGTTGACATTACTGTAGTGTACATGAGATGAAACTCTTGGAACCTAATAAAAATAAATGATAAAATAAACTATTATAAATAGGAAGCCACAAACATAGCTCTGCTCCTTAAACTACATTTAACTTGCAAGATATTATTCACTTTGTTAGTGAATGTAAATATTTAAATTGACTAGCTTAAAATGTATTTTCTACTTTACTCACCCATGACATATGCCTGAATATTGGCTATTCCAATATCATTCATATCCTCAATGAATTTATTGAGCTGGTCCTTGTTCTCAAACTTCAGTGTCTTCCAGGTGTCTTCTTGTCCTCTTAGTTTGACAGCCTCTATCATTTTGTCTCGGCCATCGCGAATCCACTTCTCAACATCTCGCAGCAATAGTGTGTGAAGAGCAAATGTCAGGTCTAACCCTATGTCTGCCAACTGTGATAAATATTATGTTAGGAGTAATAAAATCCAACGAGAAGTATTACACATTGTATTGCAGATGTAAACCATAAAAAATGTAATGCAGTATACTATATTTATTCTCATTTATCTTTATTTTTTATAAAAACTGGTTTATTATTTTTCTCACAGGAGTCATAAATCACATGGAAAATGGGAAGCAATCAAGTTCAATCCAAGGAAGGGAAGGATCAGAGGCAGTGCCAAAGGAGGGACTTGGGAAGGCTTCACTCCTCCCCCCTAAAAAAAATTCCCCGTCCCCAAAAAAATATTATAATAATAATAATGCTGCTTCAAAACAAGTCTCCTAGCTCCCCTTTGAACCAATTAGCCACCCCTATTCCCCCTGGGGAGGATAAATTCAGCTCCTTACATCAAAAGCCCCTCACCAGCATCAAGGAACCTCTTGAGGGGCCTTCAAGAACTTATATTGAGAAAAATTCCACAAGAAAACACCTAGGCTCTCATGATTCCTTTCCCTAACATACCTGCATTTTCGTTTCCATTTCCATTGTTCAAGCTGCTTTCACTCTGATCCCATTCCTTCTTCATCACATTCCACTGTCCATCAAAATTTTAACCTCAAGAACAGACTCTTTTATTCCTTCTTGCAACTCCCTTATTTTTCAAAAAAAGGTTACATACTGTACAGAACCTCCACTAGGCATTTGAAGCCTCTTCAGGTGTTGTTAAGTTTTGAATGTGAATCTTAAAAAACTGTAAAGGAATCCTACATGCTGGTTCCAGTATCATCTCCACTAACCTAGACCACATAACTAGAATATGTATATGGCAAGACTTCCCAGGAAAAGCAAATATAAGTGAGAAAATATAAGAACAAATGTAATGGAAAAGAATGAAAATATTAAAACAATAATTTGTGAAAAAGCAATATAGAGGTGGTGAAAATTACACACACCATTACTCCCTTCACCATTGTTCCAACTTCAATACGTAAAACACTCGTCACAATATGACATTTCACTAAATTTTGTCAACTTATTATACAAAGCTAAAGGAGATTAAAAGTGAACATAGAAAAGAGCAAGATGAGCTTAATCCAGGCAATGAAAAAGCTGGATATCAGATTGGAGGGAGGGAGTATGGAGGAAATGAATGTACAGTGGACCCCAGAGTTTCGGTCACCTCGGAAATCGAACAATTATGTAAGTGTAATATTGTAAGTGCTTTTGTAAGTGTATTTTTGGGGGTCTGAAATGGACTAACCTACTTGAAATTATTCCTTAAGGGAGTAAATTCGTTCGGTAATGGCACTTGAGCAGCCTTCTGGAATGAATTATGACCGAAACTCGGGGGTCCACTGTATTCAGATATCTGGGAGAGAACATGTTGACAGATGGGTCTATGAGATGAGATGAACCATAGAATATACAAGGTAGGAAAAAAGTTATACGTAGTACGTTAAGGTATCTGTGGAAAGAACATTCATCTAAGAAGATAAAAATGGAATGTACTAGTTAAGTGGTAGTAACACTTACAAGGGTGCGACTCATGGGCTTTAAATGTTGCAGTGAGGAGGCTGGAGACAGTGGACATGTCATGTTTGGGAGCAATGTGTGGTGTGAATATCATGCAAAGAATTCAGAGTGAATATTAGAAGACAGTGTGGGTTTACCAAAAGTATAATTCAATACATTTTTTTTATTTCTACATATTTTTTAAACTTTCATATCTTGTATTGGTAGCTTTATATCTAAAGAAACCAGGTTTCACTCACTCTCCTTATTTTTTAAGCTCTCACATCAATTCTCTTTGAATGCAGTGACATGTTACTGAAGGCATCTCATCATATTCTCTACTCCCATTTTGCTACATTCAAGATTTTTTTCAGTTGTACTGTCTTGAATCAAGACCCCGCAAAGAGCCCAAAGGCAAAGTGCATAAAGCAATACAACTTGTCTCAGGGTGTAACAGAAAGTAAGGAAAGAAGTTGTGAAATTTGAAAAGCACTTTGACCTAAAAGATCACTTTGGAGTGTACAGAGGCATGAGTGGCATAAGAAAAGAACCAAGTTTAGCTTCACTCTTATTTTTTTTAATAACATAATAACTGTCCATTTTTTTTTAAAAATTGCATTGAATCACCTGTTGACAGTGGTGGTCAGCTTGACTGATACATTCCGCAACAGTAGTGATGGAAGACTGAGTAGTAAATACATGCCGGGAGAACATGGATGCAAAGTTGTTTATTTCATTGTGAGCCCAAACCACAAATGCTGTGAAAAATAAGAATAAACTAATACACTATGTCTTGCAATCTGATGCAGATTTATTTAAGCACCAACTAGGTCAGTAAAGTAAAAAATTATGGGGGTGTTGAAGTAAGAAATCCCTTTTATGTGCTATACAGTAGGGCTCCAACTTTTGATGATCTGACTTACGATGATCTGCACATTGAAACCAACAAATTTCTTACAATTATTTGAATACAGTGGACCCCCGAGTAACGTAAAAACTTCATTCCAGAAGCCTGCTCAAGTGTAATTACCGAACGAATTTACTCCCTTAAGGAATAATGTCACGTAGGTTAGTCTATTTCAGACCCCCAAAAATACACTTCCACAAGCACTTACAATATTATACTTACATAATTGTACGATTTCCAGGGTGTTCGTTACTCAGGGGTCCACTGTATTTGAATATTTGCAATTATTGTCATTACAAATATTCAAATAAATCATTTTAAATAAATTATTTTATTTTGTAATTTTTATTTTATCAAATGCATTCATACTCTGTGTTCATTTTAGGCATGTATAGAAAGAGCACATTTGTTTGGCAAAGACTGAAGGGAAGGAGGGAGAGGCGAGAGAAAAGAAGGGAGGGAGAAAAAATTGGCACCATGTTTTTTAGTCATATGAACTGTAACTGAATTCCCCTTTCCCTTAAGATAGAAAGAGAGAAGTACTAAGGCTCAGAATATTTTTGTATTAATACATTTAAAGCATTATGTAAAATATTATAACCCCATATCATGCACAATAACAGAATATACATATATAACAATGAATATTATGAATATTTTTAAAATTAACAATCCTATAAAAAATTTTCATTGATGATTTGTGTACTACAGCATTTCCAAAAACTGAATGAATGAAAACTTTTTTGATTCTTAACTTACAATTACCTGAGGTGCAACTGCGATTAGATGGGAAAGCTTTAGTGAATTCTCGTCCAGTCTCCAACATATTGTGAAAGAAAATTGAACATAGCTGTCGAACATACAAAACTGTCTTCCCTTCCAATCTCAAGCGTTTAAGACCTGCCTTTAAGATGGCTCCTCTGTGTCCCAAAAACAATTCACAAGCCTGTAAAGATAAACATAAATTAATTTAAAAGGGTGATATCTTTACTGTCATCAGTGCAAAACTTTCATTAATCTTGCCTTAAAACAATAAAGCATTCCAGAAAAGAAGAATAAAGCCATTAAAAATACTGTCTTTACAATAACAAACCATCTGTTTACATTATCTTCCATATTCAGTAGCAACATGAAAAACTAGTATCATCACACACTAGCAATTGAAATCCAAAATGAATACAAAGCTTCATACTGATAAATGCATACAACCCACTGTTTTAAAGCATAGGGGAGAGAAAAATTTGACTCTCAGCTGACATGCTAAAAAAAATATAGTATATATACAGTAGACCCCCGGGTTTATGTACTGCTCCAAACTCGAACAATTATGTAAGTGTATTTTTGTAAGTGCTTTTGTAAGTGTATTTTTGGGGGTCTAAAAGGACTAATCTAATTTACATTATTCCTTATGGGAACAAATTCGTTTGGTAACGGCACTTGAACAGCATTCTGGAACGAATTACGTAATTACGTAAACCGGGAGTCCACTGTATATACGTATGTATAAGAAAATTGTCCAAGTCAACAGATAAGTTTTAAGAGACAAAATTAAAAAAAAATTTATGCATGTGCATTGATGCTACAAAGTCATATACAGTATAGTAAACCCTTGATTTAACAGACTAGAAATGAGAGAAAATTTACTGGGTGGACCAATTCATAAACAACTGACAAAGTCCACTGGTTTCAGAAGTGTCCATTATTGTTATGATCACAAGAAAACAACCCATCTTCATTCACCACAATTACCATTACTGGCCACACACTCACCTTATTAGTCCATTTAATCGAGATTTGCACTCACTTAAGAAATCCGAACTCAGGGTTAGGCAGCTGGGAACAAATATTCCAGAGTAAACGAGCTTTAAGTTCAATCAGGACCAGAGTGGAAAATTTGGGTGTCCCAGGCAGGCACATATTTTAGTGCCCTTACACACCAGTAATAATAGTCTTTAAAATATTTGCTCAACACTTCTACAGTGGAGGCAGAATAAACTGATTTTCTACTAGACCAAACATATACATCATATACCTCTTACTTTATTTTCATGCATTGAAAAAAAATTTACAATTTACTTCAGCGAATTCTTGAAACCCCTTACAGGTCAGTGCCCCAGGCAGCTGCCCAGCTGGCCCATCACTTAATCCAACCCGGAGTGCAGAACTAGTTTTTCTGAGTATCTGGCTTAACACTGAATGATTTCATACAGAAAAACTATGCTGGAATATACCTATTAGCATGTTTACTTCAGTCTGTCATCATAGGTTGACTCGTCTGTCTATAGTTACTGTTGCCATTTAGCTAACAATTACAAGGGCATTCACATTTTTATTCTATTCAATTTTTAAGACGTGTCATATTCACAACTGCATATCTGCTATAAAAACAACCTGACCATACACTGCAACAGTATATTGTACCTCGTACCTGACTTGACTTGTTAAGATGAACAAGTAATGTTGTGGCTCGGCGTGCAGCACGAGGGCCACCTTGAAGAGACTTTTCTGGGGTCACTCTCAACTCTGCCTGCAGCACCTCTACTAAACCTCGTACTCTACCTTCAAGAGCACGTCTAAAAAAAAAAAAAATCAAATATTCCAAAGCTTCTTTTACCAGCCAATTTTTCCATATACACATACATACATTTATACTATATACATATGTGAAAACTGTAAATAAAAATGTCAGCACACCTTTGGTAAGATAATGACTGAATAAATTAAATGAATGTAATAGGTACAGTACACCAAATACAGTAGAGTCTTTATGTGGATAGTGAGGCTCAGGTTAGTGTATGCAGGAGAGAGAGGGGGATTATTCTCTAGTAAAAGGCCTTAAAGATGTGTGATGTCAACAATGCAGTACATATAGATGCAGCTGTAAAGAAGTGAATGCTAGGGTATTGGGAAGAGGTGTAAAATTAAAAGGTAATAAATTTTATACAAAGTGGGAGTTGTCACAAATGCTCTTTGCCAATGACACTGTTCTTTCAAAAAGTCTACAGAGAAATTCCAGAGATTGGCAGATGAACTTGGGAGGGTATGTAAAAGAAGGAAATTAAAAGTGAACATAGGAAAGAGTAAGGTAATAAGCAGAACAAAATCTAGGCAATGAAAGATTGGATATCAGATTAGAGAGAGGGAGTATAAAGGAAGTAAATGTATTCAGGTATCTTGGAGTAGACTTGTTGGGAAATGGGCCTACAAAAGATGGGATGAACCATAGAATGGAGGAGAAAAAAGATGGGTGATGAACTGAAGCAACTATGGATGCAAAGAATTTTAACCATGGAGGAAACAATTGTAATGTATATTGGTGCCAACATTTTTGTACGAGTGTGAAGCATGGGCTTTAAATTTTGCAAGTGGGTGTATTTAAAGTTAGTTCACAGTTATACTTAAATATCGTTTCCTTACCTCATCTCGCTAAACGCTGGCGTTTTAGGAGCCATGTCAAAATATTCACGGCCATTATCTATGAGGCTCACTGCATCCTCAAAGTTACGCTGAGCAATGGCTTGATCCAGCTCTTCAGGTAATTCTAACACCCATTCAGGAGGTCCAATGGAAGGTGGCTGTGATTCTTGGAAGGGATTGAGGCTGTCATCTTCTTCAGCAAAAGCTATAAATGACAGAACATACTTTGAATAATTAATAAGAAAAAATAGTCATTAAAAAACACAATAAAGATATGATTATTTTGAAAAAAAAAAAAGAAAAAAAAAGAAAAAAAAAGAGGTCGATTAAATAAATCCAAAATTAAGTGAAAGTAATCAGAAGTACTGTATGTATTATATTACCTACTATTATTAGTACATGCAAACTACAAACTATATGTGTAACATTCCTAAGTCAAATTATGTTTTCAATACAATAATTCTAATGTCAAAATATTCACAAATGCATTTTCAATTGTTTGTATTAATAACTTTACATGGTCTAAAAAAAAAATAGTGAAAATTTTTAAAAGCAAGCTCAACCAGAATTTCTGGACAAATGGAAAGGATCTAATTGAAATTATTTATTTATGTGGAAGTTTACTGTATGTAAACAGAACACAATGACAGGGTCCTCCCACAATAGATAATGACAAATTTATGAAAGGAAAATATTAAAATGTTATAAGAAAAATCTGGGCATATCACTCACGATTATTACTATCTATGGAATCCTCTTTACTAAGAGACTGCTGTCGTTCCTTCTGGTGTATGTGGGCACGTTCAACTTTTTGCTTATCAACTGTTACTTTGTTAGCCTTAGTGCGTTCTATTTCGTCAAGCCAATCTTGCTAAAAAAATAAAAAAAAAAGTAAATAATTAAAATTAAACAAAAGTACTCAAAAATGTTTGTAAAAAAAAAAATTATTTAATTAAAAAGGAGAGGTGGAGACTATCCTCCATCCACTAATCACATGATACACTATCTTTCAAACATATAGCAATTTTATTATTAGTTAAAAAAACTAGTTTAAGGCTGTCTGAAATGGTTTGCATAATTATGAACTTTTCCTTTAAGGGATATACAAACTGTTAAGCCTTCCTTGTAACAATTATATACAGTACATTTTTTGAGGAAATAAAAAGTTAGCATTATTTTACAGTAGCTACAAATAGATAATGATATACTATAGGCAATAATATTAACCTAATTACAGTGGACCCCCGGCTAACGAACAAAATTCATTCCAGAAGCCTGCTCAAGTGCCATTACCGAACGAATTTACTTCCTTAAGAAATAACGTCACGTAGGTTAGTCTATTTCAGACCCCCAAAAATACACTTCCACAAGCACTTACAATATTATACTTACATAATTGTACGATTTCCGGGGTGTTCGTTAGCCAGGGGTCCACTGTATTTTTCTTACCTTAGACTTTGCAGTTGGTGCCATAAAGACTCGTGTATCAGGAAAGATAAGGACCTTAAAAGCATTTTTGGTATTACCTCGATCTTTAATATTTACAGGTAGAACTTGATCAAGAGGATACAATACTTCAAACTTGTAACGGACTGGACCACGCCTAAAAAGGGAAAGAATTTTAATGTGATTCTTTCTCATGTATGTATAAGAGTTAATCTAATTACAGATACAGAAATGAATGAATTACAATAAAAAATACGTATACTAAATGAAATACAAAAATTTTACATAAAACAAAAAAGATCTGTAGTCAAAATTAAAAAAAAAAAAAAAACTTTATGGATCTTTAGTGTATGGTTCAGCAGGGTTAGACTATACAGAATATATTTTACTATAACTTATATTAAGGGTTGCAAGTTACGTGTGTCTTTCAGACCTAGATGTGCATTTTTATGGTTTAATGACACATGAGAAAAGATCAAGAGTGACATTAGAAGAAAGCCTACATTAAAACTTAGCATCTTATAGGTAGGGTTTATGCTTCATGCTTTCAATTAAATTCTTAAGCGTACAGAGCAAAATATGCCAAGAAATGAGCAAGTGTTTTAGCAAGTCAGGAGGAAGGAGACGAGACAAAGCCTCTAGAGCAGAGTTTCTAAACATCCCACACCGTATTTCTTCCTCAGTGATCCCAGGCTCTTCCAAATCCTCCTCATCCTTTAATCATGACAAAATAAATTATTTGCATCATTGTACAGCTGACCAAACAGCTGATCACATATCACCACTATATACAATTCAGTGGCTCACAACTAGTTCTATGTAGATACAAGACAGGTATGAGTATCATACATATCCATAAAATCACCCACAACCATGAAGAATACGTACCTATATTGACATCCATAATCCTATGTTGACCAAACATTCTTCCTCTATAATAGTATAATACACATTCGAATATAACATCCCCACCCCGCCTTCTGACTGTACGTATTCTCTTCCCTTCCCACCACCAGGACTGAAGTCAGGCTAACAAAGGTCTATGTGTATTAAATTTCAGAAAATTTCAAAATACAATTGAAATATTAACAAAAACAAAAACAGTGCCAATTATTGTAAAAATGCAGTTATAAATGAGAGTATGCTACAAATAATTTTAATTAAAACTTGTATTGCATTAATATACTACTTACCTGTCACTTAGCCAAGATGCAATCATCAAGGAGTCATTCAGTAGATAACAATGAATTCTTTGCAATGCAGAATAGTCATCTTGGTTAAGCTCTACTAAGTCTCCATCATACACCAAGTAACGATCCTCAACCTCCATCACATGCTGCAAGGAATAATAAAGTTAAGAAAAAATCCAGTTATACAGAATAAAAATAAGCAGTGAATTTTGTTAAAAATATACTGTAATCAATTTGGCCTTTAAAAAATAGCAATGGCAACGGCAACAAATTGTCAAAATCATTTTTTTCTCCAATTGCTTTCAGGCATTTTTCCCTTAAAAATTCTTTACCGTTCCGTCTTTCACCTTTTTTAAATAATATCTTTGATTCCATTGTTCATATACTGTACATTATGTTGTAGAACTTTGTATAATTCATTTATATCTGTTCATTGTACTAATATTTAATTTCACATTGTTTCTTTGAAATGTATGTCCATTATTATTATAACAGAATTCTTATAAGAATTGTTATCTATAACTTTCACTGTACAGTGCTACTTACTGAACATCCTTCTATTTTTTCCAAAAGTCCAGTCAACTTTTTCCTATTTTCACGTTCACGTTTTTTTCGCACTTCTTGTGGATTTACTTCTATCATCTCCTGAGCAGCACTGCCTGGGCCTCTTTCTCCTTAACAAATAAAACAAGACAACACACATTCTGTAATTTTATTCACCAAAGCAAAAACTATATAAATTTATGCTACCTATCTTATTGATAAGTTGTAAGCATGTACAATAACCAGCACCTTGCTCATCAGAATTGCAATTAATATACAAGAACAGTGGTACCCCGAGTTTCGTACAAAATTTGTTCCAGAATGCTGTTCGAGTGCCGTTACTTAAATGAATTTGTTCCCATAAGGAATAATGTAAATTAGATTAGTCTGTTTCAGACCCCCAAAAATACACTTACAAAAACACTTACAATAATACACTTACATAATTGTTCGAGTTGGGAGCTGTACGAAACTCGGGGTACCACTGTACCTGTACTGTAGGTGCTGCAAACTTTGTCCAAATTTGAAAGATTTTTTAATCTGAAAATTCTGATTTTATTGCTCCTATTTGGTAAAGTTTGAATTTCAAATTATGTTCACAGAAACCCATAAACCTGCATGGATCATTCACTGCTGCATGGCAAAGGATTGGCCAATATGAAAAAGGCAGAGGCAGAAGTATTAAGGGTGAGCACAAGAGCAAAGGTAGATCATTGTTAGTTTAGTAGATCAGATTCAGATTATTAAAATTGGTCTGTACTTAAAGAGTAAGTGCTTATCCCATTGATTTATCAGTTTAGTGTTAGACTGAGCCTGGTGTTCCACCACCACCACAGTTTAGTGTTAGACTGAGCCTGGTGTTCCACCACCACCACAGTTTAGTGTTAGACTGAGCCTGGTGTTCCACCACCACCACAGTTAAAGAAGAGACAAAGCCAAATATAGTTCTAAATTACTTTAATAATTCTTTTACTTACCTGCAACGGATAGCTCTAGCAAGGATGTTAAGAGAGATTTCTGCTCTGTGATGAGGTGAGAGAGTTGGTACATCTCACTTTCAAGGTCTGAAGTATAAAAAAAAAAAGTCATTATTACAATAGTAATAAAGTACTGTCTGTCTTTCTACTCTAAGTTTCTAGGCTCAAAAAATTCCTTTATTTATAAATAAACAGCAGTAATATGTTGCATTTGGTCTATAGTTGTATTGTACTACAATTTTACTTAAGTCCATTACATATTTAGTTCATCAATATTGGAAAGGCCAAGAAAAATAAAGTAAAGGGCTGTGAAAACAAACTGTTATTTTACAAAAGGGATAAAATACAAGAAAATTACAAAAATTGTTTACATGTAATGCCGGTGCTTTCAACGAATATAAATGAGGAATAAAAGTCACAAAAAAGTTAGTGGAACAACTCACAAATAAAACACACTTTTGAGAAGAAATTTTTGCTAGATGATATTTTGGTTCATCCTGGACTATTATCAAGTCACAACTGAGAAAAAGGGAAGAAAACCAGAGGAAAGGGTTTCATACCCATTTTCTAGCTCAGCTGTGACTTGATAATGGTCAGGATGAACTGAAATATCAGAACATAAGAAATGAGAACTGCTGGCCCATGCTAGACAGGTCCAATTCTCACCCACCCACACCCACTCATGTACTTGTCCAACCTATTTTTAAAGCTGCCCAAGGTTTTTTTTCACTTCAATGATGCTACTCAAGAGTTTGTTCCACTCATCCATAATACTATTACCAAACCATTGTTTGTTTATATCTTTTCTAGTTCTATTTTTTTTTTTCAACTTCATGCCATTGCTGTGAATCCTATCTTGGTTTGATATGTTTAGCATGTTATTTATATTTCCTTTATTTATTCCTGCCTTCCATTTATGCACGTTAATCATATCCTGGAGTCTACCTGGAGAGAATTCCAGGGGTCAACGCCCCCGCGGCCCGGTCCGTGACCAGGCCTCTTGTTGGACCAGAGCCTGATCAACCAGGCTGTTACTGCTGGCCGCACGCAGTCCAACGTACGAACCACAGCCCGGCTGATCAGGTACCCTCCTAATTCTACACCTTTCCAGAGAGTGCAGATGCAGTGCCCTCAGTCTATCCTCCGAGGAAAGATATCTGATACATGGGATCAACTTTGTCATCCTGCTCTGAATGTTTTCCAGCACATTTATGTCCAGTCTGTAGTACGGTGACCAGAACTGTGCAGTATAATCTAAATGAGGTCTTAGCAAAATTTTATAAAGTTGAAGTATAACCTGAGGATCCCTATTATTTATACTTTTTGATATGAAGCCAATAATTCTATTAGCTTTACTGCAAACACTTATGCACTGTTGTCTTGGCTTTAGATTACTTAAACAGAACTCCTAAATTTTCTTTTTTTTTCATAGTTTCTTCTCAAAAGCATGGGTTATTTGCAAATATAAATGAGCACACAAATTCCCATGGAAAGTACAACTCAAGTGGAAAGTAGGTATTACATCCTCAGTAGTAGGTATTTTCTCTGGCTACTCATAATACAGTATAGCAGCATGTTGTCTGGTTTATTTTTCTCAATCTCTATACTACTATCCTCTTTCAAATGATAACACTTTGCTATCATCAATAATACAATTTAAGGATAAAAATTAATGAAGGCAGTTGTTTAAAGTAATGTATTTTGTGGCTATGACAATTATTCCATTTAGGGATATGCCTGGAAGATAAGGAGCATAACTGAAAAGGACACAGGCTGAATTCAGGACAAGGCATGATAGCCCTGTTCCCTAGAAGTAAATAGTTACCTGTACCTAGGAGTTAGTCACATGCTGTAAGTAACATCCTAAAGGAGAACCTAAGACCCCCAATAAAAACAAGCCACACAGCTTGGGTGTCTTGGATTATCCTGAAATACAGTATTAGCCCTTTAGGGTTACTGATCCAAATAATCTTTGTCTACCCACAAGATGAAACAAGAGGAACAGACAATGCAGAGATAAATCTACATATTTAGGTGAACTGAAATAATCTTAGGAAATTACAGTTTTTATAAAACCTATTTACTTACATGATATTTCTTTGGCAGTCTCTATGAACTGCATATAGTTCATATACACATTCTTCTTGAGTTGGGCATTGGTTTCTTCAGCCAAATGCTGAATCCTTTGTCTTTGTTGCCTCAACTCCAAATCCCCAACACTACTGTGGCTGAGGTCTTGAACATCTGAACACAAAATGGCAATTCAGAGAAGTTAATGAATAAAAAACATATAAATAAATTAAGAATATACAGTAGACCATTGATTAACACACAATCTATTAACGTTTATTTCTGCATTAACACAGTTGAGAAGTTGCGGTATATTTTATTTGAACATGCCGTAATTATCACATAACAAATGTAGGGAAAAATGTGACATGCAGCGGATTCATTCCCCCTCCGTCTCACAGCTTGCCTACAGGCAAGGAAGTGGAAGGCGGCCTACTTAATGTACACAACTTTCCTCTCTTCAGTTCCCTGTATAAACGGAATTAATACTGCACCCAGCCTGTTCTAGTGAACTGATTTTTCATATTTTAATCACCCCATCTCGTCTCGGGATGGTAACCATGACACCCAAGAGGAATATGAGTGATCCTGGAAATACAAAGGAGCATAACCATGAAAATACTAGCATTTTGAAGAAAATTAAGATAGTAGATAAGCTTAAGTGACATACATGTGATGAAGACGGCATGAGCTTATGGCTTGAATGAGGCATCATTTCATACAGTTAGGAAGAATAAGGCAAAGATACTAGCATGTTCAATGAGTAGCCCATAATTTTTGAAGTCTGTTACACTGAGGGTTGACTGACTATGTAGCAGTGGGTAAAATGGAAGGAGGTAAAGCAGCTGAAATTGGTGGGATCAAGACAGAAATGTTAAAAGCAGGTGGGGATATAGTTTTGGAGTGGTTGATACTTTTATTCAATAAATGTATGAAAGAGAAGGTACTTAGGGACTGGCAGTGTGTGCATAGTTCCTTTGTATAAAGGAAAGGGGGACAAAAGAGTGTAAAAATTATAGGGGCATAAGCTTGTCAAGTATGCCAGCTAAAATGTATGGTAGTTTTTACTGAAAGAATTAACATCAACACGGAAAGCAGGAAGATTAGAGGAAATGCAGACCAAGTGTTTACATTGAAGTATATAAATGAATATTACTTAGATAAAGGTAAGTAAGTTTTCATTGCATTAATGGATTTAGAAAAGGCATATGATAGGGTGGATAGGGGAGCAATGTGGTAGATGTTGCAAGTGTATCAAATAGGCGGTAGGTTACTGAAAGCAGTAAAGAGGTTTTATGAGGGTAGTGAGGTTCATGTTAGGGTATGCAGGAGAGAGAGGGAGATTATGTTCCAGTACAAGTAGGCTTTAGATAAGGATGCATGGTGTTACCTTACCATGGTTGTTTAATATCTTTATAGATGGGGCTGTAAGAGAAGTGAATGCTAGGGTGTTGCAGAGATGTGTGGGATTAAAATATGCAGAATCTAATACAAAATGGGAGTTGTTACAGTTGCTTCTTGCCAATAATACTGTGCTTTTAGGAGATTCTAAAGAAAAGTTGCAAAGATTGGCAGACAAATTTGAGAGGGAATGTAAAGGAAGGAAATTAATAGTAAACATAGGAAAGAGCAAGGTGATGAGGGTAATAAACAATTCAGGCAAAGTATTATGGCTGACATGACAACAAATAATAATTTCCATAACAGATAAGTGTTTTTCCTGTGTAATGAATATGGATTTCTTACAATAAGTGTGCATTGTTAATGGGGTTGTCCAGGAAATTTTGTCAATAATGATTCTAAAATATAATACGTATAGTGGTACCTCGCGCCATACGAGCAGCTCCCAACTCAAACAATTATGTAAGTGTATTTTTGTAAGTGCTTTTGTAAGTGTATTTTTGAGGGTCTGAAACGGATTAATCTACTTTACATTATTCCTCATGGGAACAAATTCGTTCGGTATCAGCACTCGAACAGCCTTCTGAAACGAATTAAGCTCGTAACCCGAGGTACCACTGTACGTACAGTGGACCCCCGCCTAACGAGCAAAATTCATTCCAGAAGCCTGCTCAAGTGCCATTACCGAACGAATTTACTTCCTTAAGGAATTATGTCACGTAGGTTAGTCTATTTCAGACCCCCAAAAATACACTTCCACAAGCACTTACAATATTATACTTACATAATTGTACGATTTCCGGGGTGCTCGTTAGGCGGGGGTCCACTGTATATCTAAAAAATCCTGTCTCTAGGGTAGACCTGGGACTAGCCAGCCTTATTGTTTTACATTTGTTTCGTCTTTGTTTATGTTATCTATGGCTGGCCTGGAGTGTTAATACTACCTGTTCATTAGACCCTGACGTGTTGCTCGTCTCAAACTAAATATATTAATTTTTCTAATACATATCAAACAAAATAATAAGTAATTATAGGTTAGCTTTAAGGCAGCCTGACATGCCTTGCATAACAAGGATCTTTCTGTAGTTTATACATGTCATTTACCCTAATTGTATATTGTACAGTACGCCACTTTATATTATTATTACTACAATCAAAACTAAGCGGTAAACCCACAAGGGTTATACAGCGACTCCACTTTATAAAGTCGTTTGTTACCATATATTTTATGAAAGTGTTTCTCAAAACAGGCACGGATCTCCATATTAACCTATTTTGCCCTAGAATTAAGAGTACTCAAATACAAGTTATATTTTGCCTAAGAAAACAATATTGAACCTAATAAGTGTTGGTTGGAGGTGCAAGTGGGCGGGACACCCAACCTGCTCTTAACATTGATACTGGCTACTCTACTTTCTCTTATGTAAATTCCTCGTATGCAAAACTCATCATATGAAACAACATGCAGTAAACAGGGTATTTTACTCACATCTCTCAGCATTAAAGTCCTCAGCTGTCAGTTTTTTTACCAACAAGTCTGCCATGTTGTTGACAGTGACGTCACTCACTGGAGTCCCAATACCAGCAGTATTATCATTATAAATTTATTTTTAGGCACATGTACACATGAGTACAATTATCATACATAGTAACATGTGTGTAACCTCCCAAAAAAAAACAAAGTGACTTACTTCCATCATCATAACCATCAAGGACTCCCATGGAAATAAGTCACTTGACTTTTTTTGAGGGTTATACTAGGTAATTTACACATTATTAGCTACGATAATTAAACTTGTGTGTACCTGTATATAAATAAAGTTACCTACACCATCATCTGCAGTGCTTGAAGAACCAGGTGATGAGCAACATGGTCCTACCCAACTCGATGATAAGTGAGCCTGGATATGACAAGTAAAAAACAAGCTCATTCTTGTGGATCCAGTTGGCACAAGTGTTTATAACTGCCACCACTACTGAAGAAAAGTAAGTTGATGGATGAGACACTTGTGTAACTTCTGGGTGTCTTTACTGTGGAAACATTACACCAGCCAGTGGCTTCTTCAGTCCAATACAGAGATGAACAGTGGAAGATGAGTTTGAGGTAATCAGTCCCTCAGTTCAAGGACCTCAATGGAAATAAGTCATTTTGTCTGACTTTTTTGGGGTTATCGTATGTAAGCTACACGTATGCTGCTATGTGTGACGGTTTATGTAACTGTATTTATGTGTACCCATACCCGAATAAACTAACTTAGTCTGGAGTCAGTGTTCAGGTCATCAATCTTGATAAAAGTACATTATATGAACGGAGAAGTGTATAAGCCCCTTCTCTACTCATATACTGAACTTTTATCAATATTGATGGCCAGAAAACATCAGCTCCAAGCAGAGGGACTGATTACCTCAAACTCTTCATCATCCAACGTTCTCCTAACTTATGACACTGAGCTTGACTCTATCATCATTACTGATTCTATGTCATCATTGAAGGCTCTTGACTCATATAATGACTCTAACAGCATGCTCATTGGAGAAGCCAGGTATAGATACTCAAAAATCCGGGACAAAGGAATTAAAGTACATTTGCTATGGATTCCGTCACACATTGGATTACTCCTTCATGATAAAGTTGATATGTTAGCCAAGAAGAGCACCCATAAGGAGAATGTAGAATATAACTTTGGTATATCTGTGTCTAGCATTAGGAATAATATTAGGAGAGAAATAAATAATGAAAATGATTGCTATAGGAATGCAGTTAGAAGCCTGAGTAGATCTATAACTCACTATGATAACATGAATACAGATAAGCATGTTTATGGAGCAACTTGCAATGTGAACAGACTGACTGATGTTGTAGTGGCCAGGCTTAGGCTTGGCTACAAGTACTTCTGGCAGTTTGGGAGATACACAGATGATGATCAAACTAAATGCAAATTATGTGATCAGGCATATGGTCACTGTCTTGAAAACTATGTGCTTAATTGTGCACTTATTGAGGAATATAGAGATAGACAATATAATAACCTATGTGACATGTCAAGATATCTTATTCATGAAATAAGATACCTGCTTGTAACAGATAATTGAAATGTAGATATAAACCCAAATGTACAATTGTTAACCCCTTTGGGGCCTAGTGCCTATGCCTTTTGTGTATCCATATGCTCTTGCGCTACCGTCCACAGGATGGATATGGGGTGCACAATAAACTAGCCACTTCGGTGGCAAAATCTAAAAAAAAAAATCATGTGTGATGGACTGATGAAGCCACTGGGCCTGGCTGGCGAAACGTTTCCACAAGTGTCTCGTTCATCAAGACAAGAGGAAAACTTCCCCAAACACCAGACACATTTCATTACGAAGTAAGAGTATTCAGGTACAGGTACACATAAATACAGTTACATAAATTATCATACATAGCAGCATATGTGATTACCTAGGATAAACTCCCCCTCCCCCCTCAAAAAAAAAAAGTCAAATTGACTTATTTCTTGTTGTTGAGGTTTACAGGGACATTGACAGATTGATAACTGATCAGCTAGTTGCTATCAGTGCTGTTCTACTTTCTTCAAGCTCGTTTGTTAGTTCCTTTGTGACATTGTTTCATGAACTTCTGTTTGAAAACCCAAAAATTATATTCATCATTCTCTTTATTTAATGCTTGTTTATCTAATTCATCAACTTTGTGGTGCATCAGGGTGGTGTTTCACGCCCACCGGAGGGAACACCGAACCAATCAAAACGACATTTGAAAGGATCTCTCCTGCCAAGACACTTTCCAAGTTAAGATTTTGTTCGGATTTTTAACCCCGGAGAGTTAGCCACCCAGGATAACCCAAGAAAGTCAGTGTGTCGTTGAGGACGTTTGTCTTATTTCCATTGATGGTCGTTATATTTTGTCCCCCAGGATGCCACCCACACCAGTCGATTAACACCCAGGTACCTCTTTGCTTGCTAGGTGAGCGGGACAACGGGTGTAAAGAAACAAGACCAATGTTTCCACCCTTGCTGGGGATCGAACCATAGACACTCAGCGTGTGAAGCGAGAGCATTGCCTACTAGCCAGCCATGCCAAGCCAGCTCCTCCTTCAGACCATCATCATCGGAAGGAAGTAAAGGTGGGAGAACGTAAACCGAGCACCATCTGCCAAAACTTAAATTTCTTAACAAATACCCTGACTTCACAGGCGGGCTCTGTGGCTAAGTAATTGCAGCATTCGGACCGTTAAATGAGTGGGCCACGGTTCGAGTCCCTGTCCAGTTCTTTGTTCATTGGGACTTATTCTGGGTATACACACACCAAAGATGGAGTTGAATGATAGCTCTAGGCCTGTTGTGCTGCAGTCAACACATCAGGAGCTTGCAATGTTGCAGAAATATTATAAGCAGATAAAAAAAAGAGGCCAAAAAAAAACAGAAAACAGTGATGCCGATCACAATAAATAAATCTAAAATAAATTAATAATCAGTCTGTGACTAATTTCTGTTGGACTCTCCATAATAATAATAATAATAATAATAATAATAATAATAATAATAATAATAATAATAATAATAATCTAGGCAACACTATCAAGAGGTATCTTGCTGAAAATATTTGTCTGGTGAGAATATTAAGTAGCAAAAATTTTATTATGCTTTATTGACCAGATCTACCTGGAGTTCATTACCTGGTCATGATTGTGACCGGATCTACCTGAGTTTATTACCTTGTAACTTGGTCATGATTGTGACCAGATCTACCTGGAGTTCATTACCTTTGTACGTTGTTCAGCTATCAAAACTTTGAGGTCGTCCCTGGATCCATTATGTACCTCTGTAATCTTTTGACTACCACCCACAGGATGGGTATGGATTCATAATAAAGATATTATACTAAACTTTATTATTTCCATCGCTAAAGCTCTCGCTTCACACGGCGAGGGTCTGCGTTCGATTCCCAGCGAGGGTAGAAACATTGGGCGTGTTTCTTTACACTGGTTGTCTATGTTCACCCATCAGTAAAATGGGTACCTGGGAGTTAGTCGACTGGTGTGGGTCGCATCCTGGGACAAGGACCTAATTTGCCCGAAATGCTCAGCATAACAAGGGTCTTTCTATATAGTAGTATGTCAATGATGTCAGCTAGGCCTGTATACCTTGTACATGTACTTGTAGTAAATAAAGATATTATTATATTATTATACTAGAAGCTGGATGTAAATTAAAGTGCAGTATTCACAGTATACAACATGAGTGCCGTAACTATACTTGCATAATCATTTTCATTTATGGTAGTGAAACAAAATAACTCCAAGAATGATGTATTTACAGACAAAAAAGCATAGACAGCATATTTAATATTCATTTGATCTTTGATGCGTCTTGCACGAGGGATCTACATGGTTACACCAGCAGGTCAGACTTATGGTTCTAAGCATTACTCATTATGATACCTTAAAGTTTAAAACATGTAATCTCAGAGCTAAAACAACTCTGTTAAATAAATACATCACAGTTAAGGATTGTTTGGTGGTAGAATGTAGGCCTACTCCTGCCCTCCCTCACCAGGTGTAGAGGTGGGGCGTGGGTAGGCCTACCCCTGCTCTCCCTCCACCAGGTTTTGTAAAGGTGAGGCGTGGGTAGGCCTACTGCCCTCCCTCCACCAGGTGTTGTAGAGGTGAGGCGTGGGTAGGCCTACTACCTTTCACCACCAGGTGTAGAGGTGGGGCGTGGGAAGGCCTACCCCTGCTCTCCCTCCACCAGGTTTTGTAAAGGTGAGGCGTGGGTAGGCCTACTGCCCTCCCTCCACCAGGTGTTGTAGAGGTGAGGCGTGGGTAGGCCTACTACCCTTTCACCACCAGGTGTAGAGGTGGGGCGTGGGAAGGCCTACCCCTGCTCTCCCTCCACCAGGTTTTGTAAAGGTGAGGCGTGGGTAGGCCTACTGCCCTCCCTCCACCAGGTGTTGTAGAGGTGAGGCGTGGGTAGGCCTACTACCCTTCCACCACCAGGTGGGGAGTGGGTAGGTCTACTGACCTCTCTCCACCAGGTGTTGTAGAGGTGGGGCGTGGGTAGGCCTACTGACCTCCCTCCACCAGGTGTAGAGGTGGGGCGTGGGTAGGCCTACTGACCTCCCTCCTACAGGTGAGGCGTGGGTAGGCCTACTACCCTTCCACCACCAGGTGTAGAGGTGGGGAGTGGGTAGGTCTACTGACCTCCCTCCACCAGGTGTTGTAGAGGTGGGGCGTGGGTAGGCCTACTGACCTCCCTCCACCAGGTGTAGAGGTGGGGCGTGGGTAGGCCTACTGACCTCCCTCCTACAGGTGTTGTAGAGGTGGGGCGTGGGTAGGCCTACCCTTGCCCTCCCTCCGGCAGGGGTTGTGGAGGCAGCGGAGGACGCTCATTATGGTAGTGACCATGGAGTGGGAACCTGGGAAAGGTGGTGACTATGGGCACGTACGGTGGCTTCACTCTGTCATTAAACAGCCACGGTGACACATCAAATCCTGAAGACATAAATAGTCTGTATAAGTTGTATCATGTACGTGCAGAAATAAAGATTATTATTATTATTACTTAATAAAAAATATAATGCGTATTATAGTTCATGTCATTGGCGGACAAAGAAACATTCATTCCGTCACGTCTGTAATATATTGTAATAAGTAAAGAGATGTTTTAATGTTGATGTTCTCTTCACTTGTTACAGATACATGTAAGTAATATCTAACTCTATAAGATGATGTTCAAGAGACAAGGTAGACTTATAGTCGAATTTTTAACACCGGAGAGTTAGCCACCCAGGGTAACCCAAGAAAGTCAGTGCATCATCGAGGGACTGTCTTACTTCCACTGTGGGCCTTTAATCTTGTCCCTCCAGGATGTGACCAACACTAGTCGACTAACACCCAGGTACTTACTTGTTTACTAGGTGAACGGGGACAACAGGTGTAAGGAAACACGCCCAATGTGTCCACCCCGTGGCCCCGTGGCCTGGCTGGCAAAGCTCTCGCTTCACACATGGAGGGTCCGGGGTAGATTTCCGGCAGGGGTGGAAACATTTCGACGCGTTTCCTTACACCTGTTGTCCTGTTCAGCTATCAAGCAAGTAGGTACCTTGGTGTTAGTCGACTGGCGTGGGTCACATCCTGGGGGACACGATTGAGGACTACAATGGAAATAAGACTGACAGTCCCTCGATGACGCACTGCCTTTCTTGGGTTATCCTGGGTAGATAACCCTGTGGAGTTAAAAATCCGAACGAAATCTTATCTGACCGGGGATTGAACCGTGGACACTCAGTGTGTGAGGTTATATATATGGTATCTAACACAAATACTATGTAGTACGTAGGCCTACATACCTATATCATTGCCCAAGAATATTTTTCTCCATATGTCTCGCTTCTTGGCTATCAACTCCAACACCTGCAATAAAATTTATAATGAAGTTTCACAGAATATTTACTGAGGGAAATTTTGATAAAATTCTATTGAAAATATCTTCGAGAAAAGCGATGACGACTGACTCGCATATACGTAATATACGTAAACACATATTTTTCATAAAGATAGTAAGAGCGTCGGCATTTTACTCTTACGTCACATTAATAAAATCAAACGTGAAAAGGAGTTAAGAATTTTGGTGGTATAAATGTAAAGTTAGGGCAGAAGTGTTTGTGTATTGACAAGCCTGACTTCACATCAAGAAGTGTAAGTAAGTTTCCAGGTAATATAGTAATATTTTATAGAGCACTGGTAAGGCCTCATAATTGAGCATCTCAATGAAAATAACCTATTGAGTTTGTTTCAGAAATTGAGACTGGAAGTTCATTTTTGGTATTTGTGATTTATTGGAACTTAGGATTTAAGAAAGACTTTTCTATGGATTTTATTTATGACACGTTGTTTAGTTAGTAGTTTTACTAGTTTAGATTAATTATTACATTCGTAAACATTGATAATTAATGTCTTAAAAACTGGGTTTTTTTTTTGCAAACAATAATATTGTATTTGCATGTAACATGTAACATAGGAAGTAGGTAGTGCAAGTTTCCGGATTTTTAATAAAAAGTTTATATCGGGTCAATAATTTTAGAAACGGTATTAGAAAATCGGTATAACATGGTTATTACTGTACCTTGAAATATCCATCCAAGGTGAAGGTTTGAGTGATGATGGGAGATACAGCCACCACCACCACCACCACACACCACCACACCTTCATGAACATCCTCCAGGTTACACACTCCTGATCCTGAAAGCTGTTGATGCTGATAATCATCACCGAGTATTTATATATTAAGCTGAGGTGAAATATGGAACAGAATACAAGTAACCCACACACTAAAGATTAAGACATGTGCAACAGTTGGGTATCTTTATTGATGAAACGTTTCGCCTACACAGTAGGCTTCTTCAGTCAAATACAGAGAGAACAGTAGTAATGAAATAAAAATGTGATCAGTCTATCTACCTTGGAGAAAAAGTATTTGAGGTGGTGAGTCCGCCAGCCTGGCTGAGGGACGACGTTTGGGTTCGTCAATGGACCATTATGAATTATTCAGTTTCCGATTTTAGTTGGTGAATTAACTGTAAATTGATGCAGATTATGCATTCTGACTTTTATTCATATAATAATACATATTGCCCAAGGATCAACAACTAGCAACCATTGCAAGGATAATATTACATCAAAATAATCAGCAGGTTAAACTTAACCCAGCTTCACCTACTACAACGCCTCCTTTATCATAAAGTCTTTCACTTAACAACTTTCGAAGCTGTTAGAGAAATCCATTACTTTGAAATATAAAAAGTGTTATGAATATTGCTGCCAGCAATATATAAATCGTCTTTTTTTTTTTTTTTAAATTGCTCTATTGTGTTTCAAGAATCACCATACATTGTGCTAGAGGAATTTAAAGATGGATATTTTACAAACATTGCTACAAACACGGAAAATGTCGTTTATGTCAAATTATATAATAAAATGTATTGATCAAGACCTACCTGGCTGTCTCCTACAGGTACACTGACTGACGCTGTTGTATGGGACACTGGCTAGACTCACCAGTCGGGGTTACTTCATAAAACTTAAGAAAACGGAACCCTGTTGTAGGTCTACTGGCCTATACTAGGCAGGGCCAACTTAATAATAAATAAATATTTTATTTTTCAAGAAGGTACACAAATTTAACGATGGGTTGATGCCTTCCAATATCCCTTCTAAATCTGAGGTTATCCAATTTCTGTCCTCTTCTACGAGCCTCGTCCTGGCTAAATATTATCTTTTCTGTATCGTCTGTATCTCAAACTGTCCTCGCCTGCACACCTCAGTCATATTCCCCTCCTTCCGTGCTTTCCGGGAAGGGAGGATTCAGATCTCCCAGTCCCAACAGTAGGTAAGATTCTCAATAGAGGGACTACATAATAAAACACAAGTTTGCAGAAAGAACTTTTAACATGACAACATTTCGACCTGTTAAGATCTTTAAGGCATATAGCAAATACCCCTTGTGCGCACTATACTTACTGGCAGGTGAGGTGAGTAATTTGATGAAAATCTTAATAGATAGAAACGTTATCCTGGCTGCAGACATATCGTTTCTTCACTGCCGTAGGCAGTACACCATTGTGATGTTGCTGTGTAAGGCAGTAATACAGGGCTCCAGCTACTGCCGCAGGTGGTGAAGATCCTCCCCTAGTTGGATATATGGTGGCTACCACCCACAGGGTACTGCCTGGAGGGTATTCCAAGGGTCAACGTACAACAACTATATGAAATAATTGTAAAATACGAAATGACTAATGTTCCTTTCTAGTGATGTAACAATGCTCAGTGAGGTCTGACAAAGACCCATTGTGACTTCTGTAATTTTTGTTGTTGTTGCGCTACCGCTCACAAGATGAGCTGTGGGTGCACATTAAACTAGCCGCTCAGGCGGCACAACTAAAACAAATACTATCGTCCACATGATGAGAATGTGGTGACTCCTGTCCACAGGATGGGTATGTGGTGACTCCTGTCCACAGGATGGGTATGTGGTGACTCCTGTCCACAGGATGGGTATGTGGTGACTCCTGTCCACAGGATGGGCATGTGGTGACTCCTGTCCACAGGATGGGTTTGTGGTGGCTACTGTCCACAGGATGGGTATGTGGTGACTCCTGTCCACCTTTACCTTTGATATACCTTTGAAGAGTTTCGAGAGTATCTACTCTCTGAGCCCGGCCATGGGCCAGGCTCGTCTGGTGCTTGCCTGGTCAACCAGGCTGTTGCTGCTGGAGGCCCGCTGCCCCACATATCCATCACAGCCTGGTTGATCTGGCACCTGGTGAAGATATTTGTCCAGTTTCCTCTTGAAGGCTTCTACACTGGTTCCAGCCGTGTTTCGGATATCTTCTGGTAAGATGTTGAATAGTCTGGGACCCCGGATGTTAATACAGTGCTCCCGTATTGTCCCCACCGCACCCCTGCTCCTCACTGGGTTTATTTTACACTTTCTCCCATATCTCTCACTCCAGTATGTTGTTATGGCAGTGTGCAGATTTGGGACCAGGCCCTCAAGTACTTTCCATGTATATATTATCATGCTTTACAGGATGGGTTTATGGTGGCTACTGTTCACAGGATAGGTATGTGGTGACTCCTGTCCACAGGATGGGTTTATGGTGGCTACTGTCCACAGGATGGGTATGTGGTGACTCCTGTCCACAGGATGGGTTTATGGTGGCTACTGTTCACAGGATAGGTATGTGGTGACTCCTGTCCACAGGATGGGTTTATGGTGGCTACTGTTCACAGGATGGGTATGTGGTGACTACCGCCCTCAGAATGGGCTGTTAAACTTTTTTTGCACGTTTCTCCAGGTTTACTCAAGGCATGTTCTAGTAATTGCATAATGAGGACACTGAGGAGAAGGGGCTTAGGCAAGGCAAGGTAAAGCAGAAACATCAGGGATGGCTGTTGGTGGTTAATGGCATCTTAGGAATAGGTGTAGGTGGTGAATTTCAGCTTACGAATGGCTGTAGGTGACGATGGTATCTTATTAATGGGTAAAGGTGGTGAAAGGATATTATTATATTCCATCAGTGGTTCGGTAATGCATTATACTCTATAATTCATCAACAGTGTCTGGAAATTGGTGATTAGGTGACCTATACAGGATTAATTTTATGGTTAGATTTATACACTCAAAGTCATTCTATTTTCGTTCCACATGTAGAGAGGGTGGAACGAAATAGAATGACTTTGAGAGTGTATAAATCTAAAGTGGAGGGAAGGCGGGGTAAGGGTCGGCCTAGGAAAGGTTGGAGGGTGGGGGTAAAGGAGTTTTTTTGTGCGAGGGGCTTGGACTTCCAGCAAGCATGCGTGAGCGTGTTAGATAGGAGCGAATGGAGACCAATGGTTTTTAGGACGACGTGCTGTTGGAGTGAAAGCAAGGTAACATTTATGAAGGGATTCAGGGAAACCGGCAGGCCGAACTTGATTCCTCGAGATGGAAAGTACACTACTGTAGTGTAAGAATGCCTCTGGCAAGACAGTGATGGAGTAAATGATGATGAAAGTTTTTTTCTTTTTCGGGCCACCCTGCCTTGGTGGGAAACGGCCGATGTGTTAATAATAATAATAATAATAACAAATATATATATATATATATATATATATATATAACAAATTCCAACCACACAATAGAGCGAAAACTAATGTCAAAGACCTGCGAGTGATCATGTCAGAGGATCTCACCTTCAAAGACCATAACATTGTAGCAATCGCATCTGCTAGAAAAATGACAGGATGGATAATGAGAACCTTCAAAACCAGGGATGCCAAGCTCATGTTGACACTTTTCAGGTCGCTTGTTCTATCTAGGCTGGAATATTGCTGCACACTAACTGCACCTTTCAAGGCAGGTGAAATTGCTGACCTAGAAAATGTACAGAGAACCTTCACGGCACGCATAACTGCGATAAACCACTTCAATTACTGGGAACGCTTGAAGTTCCTAAACCTGTACTCCCTAGAACGCAGGCGGGAGAAATACATTATTATATACACTTGGAAAATCCTAGAGGGATTAGTACCAAACTTGCACACGAGAGTCGCTCTCTACGAAAGCAAAAGACTCGGCAGACGATGTAACATCCCCCCAATGAAAATCAGGGTTGCCACTAGCACGTTGAGAGACAACACAATAAGTGTCAGGGGCCCAAGACTGTTCAACTGCCTCCCAGCGTACATAAGGGGGATTACCAACAGACCCCTCGCTGTCTTCAAGCAGGAACTGAACAGGCACCTAAAGTCAGTACCTGACCAGCCGGGCTGTGGTTCGTACGTCGGACTGCGTGCGGCCAGCAGTAACAGCATGGTTGATCAGGCATACCAGGTATACTCCAGTTACACGGCTTACCTTAGTCATATGCAGTTATATGGTAGTTGTGTTACCCTGTTCTGCATATAGTTATATGGTAGGAGTGTGTACCCTGTTCTGCAGTATATAGTTATATGGTAGGAGTGTGTGTTACCTTGTTCTGCAGTATATGAGTTATATGGTAGGAGTGTGTGTTACCTTGTTCTGCAGTATATGAGTTATATGGTAGGACTGTGTGTTACCCTGTTCTGCAGTATATGAGTTATATGGTAGGAGTGTGTGTTACCTTGTTCTGCAGTATATGAGTTATATGGTAGGACTGTGTGTTACCTTGTTCTGCAGTATATGAGTTATATGGTAGGAGTGTGTGTTACCCTGTTCTGCAGTATATGAGTTATATGGTAGGAGTGTGTGTTACCTTGTTCTGCAGTATATGAGTTATATGGTAGGAGTGTGTGTTACCTTGTTCTGCAGTATATGAAGGTTGACCCTATGATTTAAGGAGGCTGTGTGTTACCCTGTTCTGCAGTATATGAGTTATATGGTAGGAGTGTGTGTTACCTGTTCTGCAGTATAGAGTTATATGGTAGGACTGTGTGTTACCTTGTTCTGCAGTATATGAGTTATATGGTAGGACTGTGTGTTACCTTGTTCTGCAGTATATGAGTTATATGGTAGGAGTGTGTGTTACCCTGTTCTATAAGGAGTTACATAGTGGAAACACCTGCGGTGTGTTGGCTAATTGACTGACTAGATTCGTATCAAAAAGTAAAAGTGGAGAAAGTCCCAAGGCCGTATATACGTACTTCAGTTCTATACAGAGGTGGTGGCGCATTATTTTATTTGTGTCATGATAATGGTGTACATGTATTGCGGAGTACAAACGGATGTGATGGAAAACATACGGAGAAGGATAAATAAAGTTATATTATCCCTGAATTCATATGGCATATTGCTGACAGTAATGAAGAAGACACATTTGCAGGAAGAGCGTTTATTGAAATATCGTTGCGATATCATACGATCATTATCAAGTCATACAAAGTATGCAGATTGCATTAATATGGACATTGAATGGAGAGAAAGAGGTGAGGTATTAGAATGTTAAGAAATGAACCAGACACTGTCACAATGAATCTTACTAAATTTCTAGAAGTAAATACTCACAGATCTAAATGGATTGTGAAAACATGCAATTACATTAAGTTTTACAACCTGCATGAATTGTATTACTGTAGGCAACAAGAGCATTTCACCCCTCCATGGAAGATGTGTTCATTTAATATCACATACCTGCAAGCCCCTCCCAAGAAGCTCATTGCTAGTAATCCCTTCCTTAAATCACTTGTTAAAGCAACTGCTCAAGAAGAAATTTCTCGCCTAGCTGGTAGCAATAAGTTATCACAAGTTATATACACTGATGGATCTAAACAGGAGTCTTCTGGCAGGGCTGCATCTGCTCTGGTTCTCACCTCCCTAGTTAAGAACAATAATAAATTTGTTGAACTAGGCATAAGAATTAACAACTGGGCGTCTACACTACAAACTGAATTGTTTGCAATCCTAATGGCACTGAAGCTAACCTATGACACTAAGCTTGAATCTATCATCATTACTGATTCTATGTCATCACTGAAGACTCTTGACTCCCATAATGACTCTAACAGCATGCTCATTGGAGAAGCCAGGTATAGATACTCAAAAATCCGGGACAAAGGAATTAATGTACAATTACTATGGATCCCATCACACATTGGATTACTCCTTAATGATAAAGTTGATATGTTAGTCAAGAAGAGTACCCAGAAGGAGAATGTAGAATATAACTTTGGTATATCAGTGTCTAGCATTAGGAATAATGTTAGGAGAGAAGTAAATAATGAAAATGATTGCTATAGGAATGCAGTTAGAAGCCTGAGTAGATCTATAACTCACTATGATAACATGAATACAGATAAGCATGTTTATGGAGCCACTTGCAATGTGAACAGACTGACTGATGTTGTAGTGGCCAGGCTTAGGCTTGGCTACAAGTACTTCTGGCAGTTTGGGAGACACAGATGATGATCAAACTAAATGCAAATTATGTGATTAGGCATATGGTCACTGTCTTGAACACTATGTGCTTAATTGTCCACTTATTGAGGAATACAGAGATAAACAGTATAATAACCTATGTGACTTGTCAAGATATCTTATTAATGAAAATAAGATACCAGTTATACTAAGCAAATTTCCTAAATTTGCTTGTAACAGATAAGTGAACTGTAGATATAAATCCAAATGTACAATTGTTAACCCTTTTGGGGCCTAGTTCCTAGGCCTTTTGTGTATCCATATGCTCTTGCTCAATCGTCCACAGGATGGATATGGGGTGCACAATAAACTAGCCACTTCGGTGGCAAAATCTAAAATCTAAAAATTCAGGTATATACAAATACAGTTACATAGATTATCATATATAGCAGCATATGTGTAGTGACAAATGTTGGGCCCAGAACCGTAACGAGACCTTCCCTCGTGCCTGGATCAACAAGGATAATCACAGGCAAGTGTCACACATCCCATGGCAGGTGAGTCCTGTGAATTTCAGGACTCACCTACCATGAGTTCAAACCCCATAGCCATTTGTTTCAGCACAATAATGTCAAGGGAGCAAGTGTGTATCCCTAAGCTGCTTGGGATAAGAATGTTGACCCATCTTTCACAGGCTGCAGAATCGATGAGGCAAATAGCTGGAATGTAACATGGATGATCTGAGGATAAGTAAGGCACATGTGCAACAGCTTACGAATCTTTATTTTCGACTGAAGAAGCCAACACAGTAGGCTTCTTCAGTCGATTACAGAAGTGGCTAGATATGGAGACACCAGAAGCAGTGGATAGGTAAAGATGATGTGATCAGTCCATCAGTCTTGAATAAATAGTTTTGAAATTGTCAGTCCCTCAGCCTGGAGGGACTATGGAGCTGAAAACTTTCCCAGACTGAGCAAATGACAAGTTCAAAACTATTTCTTCAAGGCTGATGGACTAATCACACCATCTTTACCTCTCTACTACTGCTCTCTCCATATTTAGTCTGTATTCAACTGAAACGTTTCGGTAAAAGATACCTAACTGTTGCACATGTCTTAATCATCTAGTTGTCAGTATTGTATACCATTATTATAACTATGGATGATATGAGTGAGGAAACGACTTCATTTATCATCCAAACGTTTCAGAGTATCATACCAGCGTCAACAAGACGCATCGAATGTAAGCAAAGACTGCCATTGCCATATCTAACGCTGGCGGAGTAAGAAAAAAGGTGCGTTAGGTTACGTTTTTTTTTTTTAGTTTGATATCTTTATTATGCACCCCATACCCATCCTGTGGGCGGTAGTCAAAAGATTACAGAGGTACATAATGGGTCCATGGACTGGACCTCAAAGTTTGATAGCTGAGCAAGTTACAAAGGTAATGAACTCAGATGGTCACAATCATGACAAGTTACAAAGGTATTTGCAGATTACAGAGGTATATATAGGGTCCAGAGACTGGGCCCCAAAGTTTTGATAGCTGAACAAGGTACAATGGTAATTAATTCACTAGTTAGGTTACGGCTGGAACAATTCGCAAATAACCAGTAGAGAGGAAAGTTATGACGACGTTTCGGTTTGTCCTGGACCACTCTGGCATATCACAAATGATTTGATAATGTGATGGGACAGTAGTCTAGGACATGATTTGTTCATGATCCAAGTCGGATTTTAACGTCGTTATAAGTTTGTCTCCTATGAGAGGACGGAGATACCCCCCCTTCCCCCCAAAAAAAAAAAATCAGACAAAGTGACTCATTTTCATTGTAAGTAAGTTTATTCAGGTATACACAAATACAGTTACATAGATTATCATACATAGCAGCACATGTGTAGAAAACCTAGGATAACCCAAAAAAGTCATGTACATGTAAATAACATTGGGGTTCTCTGCATGGAAGGAATTAATTTTTGAATGACATATCACATATAGAAATTTCCCCAGACTTCTCTCTGAACGAGCTTGCTGATATAGAGGTTAAGTTAGCACTGGTTGAACCACTTAGTCTCAAATACTAAACTAAATAGAGCCTGGCATTTCATTATTGGGACAGATCGAACAAGTGTGATTAAAAATGCTAAATTACTTTTTACGTGTTCTTTTTCTTCTCGTTATAATTTATTTGTTGTTTAAAACACTTTGTGTGTATATAGACATGTATAACATCATTTTTGGGGGCAAAGTGTTGATAACATTTAATGTTAGGGATGTGTAACGGTTGCGATGTTTCACCTGTGTACATTCATGTGTTGGTTAACACTATGTTGAGTGGTGTATAAATGTGGTGAAGGTGGGTGATGTGAGAGTGGCGGCGGGTGAGTGTGGTGAGTGTTAGCGCACTCACCACACTCACCATCCACTACAGCAGCATCTGATCCCTCTCACCACCCCCGCCATCACCCTCACTTGTTCACTGTTTCCAGACATATTGCAGCGCTTCTCCGCAGTCTCGTGTGTTTACACTCTCTTTCTGTTTAATCATGAGCTAGTGGGATGTTTTATCTAGTGACACAAGTGAGTAGAACAGTCGAGTGCATTTAATGGCGGCTGGTGGACAGTGAATGATGATGAGTGGAAGATATACAAGTGGTTGAAAGTTAGTGAAGGCGGTGGTAGCGTCCACTTCTCTGATGGTAAACAGCTGATTCAGTCTTGGCAACTTGATGTTGCTAACATCAACACATCTCTACTACTACCCAACATATCAACGCACATACACGTTTAATGTCATTTATATACTTTACGTTATAAATAAAAACTTGTAGTAATAAATTCTCAGGTTATGAAGATTATTTCCATAAAGTTTGGGCCTTTCTCCTCATTGACACAAAAGCTGATTTTTTTAATTCAGTCAAATCACACAAAAAATCAATCTTGGGAAAATATCTTTATAGGATTGCAGCAGTGACACGATTTAACCAGTCATTGATACAAGCACTGAGGATATGTATAAATGACCTCTTTAATGATGATAACATTATTCAGAGTGCTGAAGGAGGGGTTGTTAATGTAGTTTGGACATTTAGAGGATGGAGTAAAATAGGATGATCTGGAGAATGTATGTAAGTTTATTTAGACACGGGTACACATAAGTACAATTATCATACATAGTGGCCTGGTCGTGGACGGGGCTGTGAGGGCATTGATCCCCGAAATACCCTCCAGGTAGACTCCAGGTAAAATACCCCCAGGTAGGTAGTGTAAATTACCTAGGAAGACCCAAAAAAGTCAGAGTGACTTATTTCCATTGGGGTCCTTGACTTATTTCCATTGGGGTCCTTGACTTATTTCCATTGGGGTCCTTGACTTATTTCCATTGGGGTCCTTGACTTATTTCCATTGGGGTCCTTGACTTATTTCCATTGGGGTCCTTGACTTATTTCCATTGGGGTCCTTGACTTATTTCCATTGGGGTCCTTGACTTATTTCCATTGGGGTCCTTGACTTATTTCCATTGGGGTCCTTGACTTATTTCAATTGGGATCCTTGACTTATTTCCATCGGGGGTGGGGTAGGGGTCGCCCTAGGAAAGGAGGTTTTGCATGCGAGGGGCTTGGACATCCAACAGGCAGGAGTGTGTGAGCATGTTATATAAGAATGAGTGGAGGCAAGTGGTTTTTATGACTACGAACTGTTGGAGTGTGAGCAAGGTGACATTTATGAAGGGATTCAGGTGGGAAGTACAGTGCCTGCATTCTTAAAGGTGGGTGGGGATATTTGCAGTTTGGAGGGGCAGACATCTGAATTGTAGTGTCAGCTCGCCTCTGGCAAGACAGTGATAGTGTGAGCGATGGTGAAAGGCTTTCTTTTCTGGCTCAGGCCTGTTGGCCCATACTAGGCAGGTCCTTCACAATCCACCCCACTTACAGAATATTTGCGCATCCCGGTGTAACACTCATACATCATAACAAGTAGCAAATTTTAAGATTTCTGAAAATTGTTAATGGCAGCAAATTAAGAAGATAACAAGAATAGAGGAGCATTACAGCAGGCCTACTGGCTCATACTAGGCAGGTCCGTAAACCCATCCCTTCTCGCTCAAATACATATTTTTTCAAATTATTTTTAAAGTGCCCATAGCATAAGTTCTTAGGTTCTTAAACTAACACCTTATGGGTGCTTCAATCACTCTACTTAGCACTTGTCAACAGCTTTATTTCTAGACCAGTATTTATGTATATCTTCTCTAATACTGAATTTATTCAAATGTGAATCCATTATTTCAAGGTATATTTTGGCCTAAAAACTAATCCACACTTAGGAAACTTTTGATAACATTTCAGGCTGTCCTGGGCCATTGTCAAATCTCAGCTGAGTGAGAAAAAATAGAGATCAGAAGAAAAGGAGGAGGAAAGAAGTAGTAGTAGAGGTTGTAGACTATTAGTAGCGGTAGTAATAGAAATAGTAGTATTAGTAGCAGTAGTAATAGAAGAAATAGTAATAGTGAAAAAGGTAAATTATATAACATTCATTCATAAAGGTTTGCCAGGACGGGTCGTGCACCGGGTCTTCTCCATTTGGTGACCGGCAGTGGCTCCTGAAGGAGTGTTAGAGTTGGTACAAGTGTCTGTTGTACCAACTCTGACACAATTCTCACTGTGCCCCTATGACTGGTGCACGGTGCACTGGGTCACTGTGCAGTGTTCCTCCTTTCTTATGTCCTTATGACTCCAGGCTGAGGGACTGATTACCTCAAACTCCTTATCTTCACCATTTTTCTTTGTTTAGGACTGATGAAGCCACTGTGTGATGGACCGTTTCCTCAATAAAGATACCCAAGTGGGCAAATTAAAACAAAATAACTCAGCTAAGCTTCATTGTTAGTTGTATTAATGGTGAATTTTATGTGTGTGTGTGTGTTTTAAGTTCGTTTAGAAAAACACGTAAGCAAACACTAGGACATGTTTATGTTCTTATTGCTTGGGTAGCATTGAAAATTGGGGTGGGCAAATATTCTGTTAGTGGGATGGATTATGAAGGACTTGCCTAGTATGGGCCAACAGGCCTGCTGCAGTGTTCCTCCTTTCTTATGTTCAAGCCCAAAGGGCTTGCAAAGAAAAACTGCTAGGAAAGACAGAAGCAATTAAGAAGAAAGAAGACAGTAAAGGCAAGGAAATACAGAAGACAAGTGGAGAAATGAGGCTTTTTCTTGCATATTTGTGACTTGATAATGGTCTGGGACAGAATGAATAATCATCTAGTTTCCTCATAAGTGTGGATTATTTGTGACTTTTATTCTTATTTCTTAGGTATCCTTTAGTATTGTATTTCTTCTTTATTTATATCTGTTTTCCATTTATATACATTATTTCAGTCATATCTCTCCTCATTCTATTAAGAGAGTGAAGGTTCAAGGCTCTCATTCTATCTTTGTAGGAAAGATTCCTTAGACAGTGGATTAATTTTGTATAATAATGATGTTAGCAACCTTTTATATTAAAAACACTTAAGTAACCAAACAGATCTAGTGCTTCATGAATCATACTGCAGTAATAATGGTGGATGCAGAGAAATATATTACCTTAATTTGTTTAAAATTATATACAGGAGGACAGTTGCTATCATGTTGCCAAAATTTTCTGATCTGATCATTGGTTAGACTGTGAAATTATGAAGATCTTGCATGTTAAATTTTTTGATACAGTACCAGTATGTTTCTACTAATGATAATTGCATAATATTGTACTGTACTGCTGATGGTAATACTAAATTAATTGCCTTATTTCTGTCTTTTAAGGTGAAATGAAGCAGGCAGTGCATTTTCTTTCCCTGCATTTTCTTAATTTGTAAGCCAGATTTGAAAACCCCTTGAAATTAGTCACAAGTACATAAAAGTATCAGCCTCTATACAACAAACACCAATGTTACAGTTTTGTAAGGTGAGTAAAAAATGTTTTTCTCGTATAGAGTTGAGTTGCAAATTTCTAATCTTTTCATGGTCTTTGCAAGAATTATAAAGTGTACATAGATGGCGTGGGTGTTGAAAAAAAAAAAAAGCATATTTAAAGCTGTACGACTCGTTTGGGTAAATTTAGTGCTTTTATGTTAATTGAATGCATTAATTATATTGTAAGGGCATGTCTAAACTCTTTGTTTTGTTTATTAAATATATTTTTCAAAATGTAGGGCCTATTGTATATGGCATCTGCATATTCTAACCTGGATCTAATATACAATACATTGTAAGCAATTTATTTAGCAATTTTTCCCTGTCAAAATGTATTGAACTCTTTGAACTGGCAGTTTTGGGTAGATGACTGCATTGCTGATTATGTTTTAATTGAAGAAGATTGTTATTCTCTCTCTCTCAGCTACTGTTGTAGTGTGAGAAAAATAATGTCTGTAATGAGATTCAGGAAAATTGGCTAGCTGAACATAAGTTATGGAGGTTGGGAAAGACAATGCTTGCACTTTTAAAGTAAGGCAGAAATATTAAGGTTTAGTGAGTCAGTGTTGGATTGCAATGTGTTTGCTTTTGGAAAGGCAGCTACAGAGGGTATTGGCATTGAATCTGTTTCTCTCTGCATTATTAGTTATTGACCACAGTTGATAACTAATAAAGTCTATTGTTGCTATGTTTTACATGTTTTTTGGTATACTACAAGAATCTTTCTTTTCTTATTTACAGAATATTACAGAGAGTAATTGGGATGGACCCTCTCTTCCTTAACCTTGGACTGCCACAGCAGGCAGCTGCAGTGGCTCCAGCATCTACTCCTGTGACCAGTCAAGTGAATGGCCTGCCACAGGAGTCGAAACTTGCCACTTATATAAGTGTTAGCCAATTTATACAGTTGCTACTCTAGAAATCATTTGCTAATAATTTTAATAATTTATGTTGCTTCCATTTTTTATCATTAGTTCTTGATCATGGCCTTTCATTAATACCCTAAGGCATCATTCTCGTCTTAGTTTTCTTGCTTTCCTATAAAAAAGTGTGCAAATGTGATCCTGGTTAAATTATAAATAATGTTTGAATATTATAAAAATACAGTAATGTAATTACAGTAATTTTTTATTTTAATTGTTGCTTTTTTATGTTCGGGTGATGTTGAATTGGCACAATTATCCTATAAGGCAATTGTAAATAACTAAAGATAATCATAAATAATTATACCAGGTATATATATATAAATAATTATAGATAATCATGGCTAACATTATATAGTGATTATTGACACTATAATGTACAGTATATTGATAAATTATGGATGAATAAATTTTTCAGGTTGATTCTTCTTAATGAAGGTAGCTATAATAGAAATAGAAAATAAAAGTAGATACAGTAATTAGGTAATCTTCACTTATTTGCACATTGCAGAATCGCCAGCAGTTGTCAGCATCAGCACAGCAGCAGCAACAGCAGGAGCAACAATCTCTAACTAAAAGTGTTGCTGCACTGAGCCTTGATGGAGTTAGTACAAGAAAAATTAATGTGGTGAGTGGATAATACTGTATACAGTGGACCCCCGAGTAACGAACAAAATTCATTCCAGAAGCCTGCTCAAGTGCCATTACCGAACAAATTTACTCCCTTAAGAAATAATGTCAAGTAGGTTAGTCCATTTTAGACCCCCAAAAATACACTCGGGGGTCCATTGTATGTGATATTTTGCACCTTAAAGTATGATAGTCTGTGTTAAGTAAAAGGACACAAATGCAACTAATGTGACATTTTATTGTGGCAACGTTTCGCTCTCCAGGAGCTTTGTCAAGCCATTACAAACAATACATGGACACAGAGGGTATATATAGGCTCAGAGTGAGGTGTAATACTAGTGGTGGTAGAAGTAGTAGTGATATAAGTTGTAGTAGTAGTAATACAATAAGGTAGAACAATCAACTTGCACATGAGTAAAAGGTGATAAAAGCAATTACTTGGGTAGTATAAAAATACTAATACTACACAAGCACATCGCAGATGTGGAGCACTGCTACAGGCCTTCTCTATTCCAACCTCCTACAGAAATATTTGTCTAACCTATTTTTATACTACCCAAGTAATTGCTTTTATCACCTTTTACTCATGTGCAAGTTGATTGTTCTACTTTATTGTATTACTACTACTACTACTACTACAACTTATATCACTACTACTGTACTTCTACCACCACTAGTATTACACCTCACTCTGAGCCTATATATACCCTCTGTGTCCATGTACAGTGGACCCCCGAGTTACGAGCATAATTCATTCCAGAAGGCTGCTCAAGTGCCATTACCGAACTAATTTTCTCCCTTAAGGAATAATGTCAAGTAGGTTAGTCCATTTCAGACCCCCAAAAATACAATTACAAAAGCACTTACAATATTACACTTACATAATTGTACGATTTCCAAGGTGCTCGTAACTCGGGGGTCCATTGTATTGTTTGTAACGGCTTGACAAAGCTCCTGGAGAGCGAAACGTTGCCACAATAAAATGTCACATTAGTTGCATTTGTGTCCTTTTACTTAACATATTGTTGGTAATTCTACCAATATTTATACATGATAGTCTGTGATAACTTAAGGCATTTTTCTATAAAAAACTATATCTGACTTACAGTTTTATTCTTTTATTATTTAACACCCCAGCTATCTCCCACTAAGTCAGGGTGACCTCAAAAAAGAGAAAGCACGCTCACCATCACTTATTTAATCACTGTCTTGTCAAAAGTGTGCTGACATCACATTGCAGATGGCCTGAATTGCATCATTTTTACCTCTTCTTCAGAGTGCAGGCACTGTATTTCCTGCCTCCAGGCCTTAAGTCCATCTAACCAGTTTCTCTGAATCCCTTCATAAATGTTGCCTTGTTCACACTCCAACAGCATGCCAAGTCATAAAAACCAAGTCTGTTGGACATTCAAGCCCCTAGCAGTCAAAACCTCCTTTAAACCTCCCCTCAAGCCCTTCCTGGGATGACTCCCTACCCTTCCTTCTCTCCACTCCTATTCATTCTATTTTGCTCCATCCTCTCTAAATATCTTAACCACTTCAAAAAACCCTCCTCAGTCCTATAATATTGATATGTTTGGAAATTCCAGTATATTCTAATATGCTGTACAGCCTCTCCTCACTTAACGACGAAGTTCCATTCCTAAGACCACGTTGTTAAATGAATTCGTCGCTGAGTGAGGAACATACAGTGGACCCCTGCTATTCGAACGGCTCGGCAATAGAACATATCGTTATTAGAACAAGAAAATCAATATTGCCATGCAAACAAAATATCATGATTCGAACAAGTGCGTCCATCACCTGTCCGCCCAGGCGCTTGGAGAGCCAGTCCCGCGTTGTTTACACTCGAGAGAACATTACCCTGCACGCTCATCCAGACATTTCACACTTAATTATAATTGTTTGGAGTTTGTTCATTAAGTGTGAGGCAGTGGTGAGAGGCAGTGGTGAGAGGCAGTGGTGGTAGATGCAGTGGTGGTAGATGCAGTGGTGGTAGAGGCAGTGGTGGTAGAGGCAGTGGTGGTAGAGGCAGTGGTGGTAGAGGCAGTGGTGGTAGAGGCAGTGGTGGTAGAGGCAGTGGTGGTAGAGGCAGTGGTGGTAGAGGCAGTGGTGGTAGAGGCAGTGGTGGTAGAGGCAGTGGTGGTTGAGGCAGTGGTGGGTAAACAAGATTAAATGAAGGTTCGGGAGTTTTGTAAACAAACCAGTTGTTGTTGCTGTAACCAGCCTGACACGTATGATTTCTGTTCATTCCTTGAAGCTGACTGGAAGTGATCTAATGCAGATACTAGCATTACAAACTCCGAGGAAAGAATGGGAAGATGTTTTCACAGCTGTAGTGAGAATGCCCGCCACCACCATCCTTCCCAGCCACCACATTCGTAATGACATACATATTTTATTCATTCTAGAGTGTATATCAGGTTTTTTTGTTATTTATATTGTTTATTATGTCATATTAGATGAATTGTGATAGATAAATAATCTGTCGAGTTGATAATAGTTTCACAGTGAAGTACTATTTTGTCATGCCTCCTGACAGCAGGAACGGATTAATTGTATTTCCATTATTTCTTATGGGAAAAATTAAATCGCCACTCGAACATTTCGCGTTGAGAACTAGCTCCTGGAACGGAGTAGTGGGTTTGTGTCAACCATCTTTGATATTGTTTTAATGTCACCTTTGCACCATTTATAACATTTCTGGTATATTTTTTAAATGTTTATACAGTAGTGTACTGTATATTGAAATAAACAGAATAGGGGAAATCAGCTCTTAATATACATTTTTTAGGTATGCATACTGGTCAGAGAGCCTGTCGTAAGTCAGAGGCGTCGGTAAACGAGTACGTTGCTGAGTGAGGAGAGGCTGTATTTTATATTCATGTTTCCTTTTAATTTCATTAGGGTCAGACACAGTTTATATAAGAGGAAAATTCAGAAGTTTGACAGAAATAATTAAAAAATTGTTATCCCTTAATCATTTTTTTTTCCAGCCTGCAGTGAGCAGTGTTGCTGAATTCATACCAGGGCCAGGTGGAGGTGGAGGTCTTGCCCACTCATCCTCCACCCCATCTTTCCACTCATTCTCAGGCCTTGGCTCACCCAGCCTCTCCACTCCATCCTCCTTGGGTTTTTCTCCCATGACACGGTCTTCACCGGCTGCAACGATAGCATCCCCGCAGAGACCGATATCGCCTCAGGATTCCCCGAGCAGAGGACGATGTTCCCCACAAAATGGTGGAGAGGACAATAATTCTTCCAATTTGTCCACCTATCAGGAAAATGTTGGGGGGACAACCTACTTTTTTACTACACAAGACCAACCCTCGTTTGGAGCTAGTGCAGCTACTGCATCTCCAGCTTCATTCACTGCTGGTCCTCCACCAGCTCTTGTGTTCCCACCATACCATATTTTACCGCCCACGCCTGCCCATGTCCATCACTTGAGGGCTCCCAACAATACCCCACACTTCTTTATGGGTGATGAATTACGAAATGAAATACTGGAAAGACATGCAATTACGTTGGCGCATGTTGACCCAGAGCAGTTTTCTGGTAAGTTTGAATACACAGAATTGTTGATGACTGTATTTATGTATTGTTTGTGTACTTTTTCTTTGTATAATATATAAGTACAGTTCAGTCAAACTAATCCAACATGTACTGTATGTACCAAAGAAGCACTTTGTATTAACCCTTTGACTGTCGGAGGCCCCATTCTGAAACTGTCATTCTATGTTGCAAAATTTTGGAAAAAAAAAAAATTATATTTTCTTATGAAATGATAGAGAATCTTTTCCCGATAGTAATGACACCAAAAGTACGAAATTTGATGGAAAACTTATAGAATTACGCTCTCGCGAAGTTAGCTATGTTGGCGATATATACGCATCGGCGATTTCGCCGACTGAGCCTTATTTTCGGCCAATTCCATTGTTACAGTCGACAAAACTCATAGCTATTTCTTTAGAACTCCATTTGTTCTATCGATTGAGTATAAGAAACCACCAATTTACCGATTTCACCTACCCAATAAAGTGGTCAGAAATTGGCAATTTGGCCAATTTCATGCAAAATAAAAAAGATGTCAATTTCAAAATAGGGTCCAGAATAAAATATGGAGACATTCCTGGCACTAAAATAAGATTTTCTCTGTTCATTAGTCACGTCTTTAGGCCCCTCTTGTATTACTCTTGCTTTCTATTTTGATTTTTTATTCACACAAAAAATAGAAGATTTACTGTTATGCAGACTACTGCATTATTGTAAAAATGGTATAAATAATATCAGTGCACTTGTGTAAGAATATTAGACTCGCCAGTTGATGTGTATTGGACGCATGGCGTGATTTGTGTACTCTTGAGCATTGGCAAAAATCGAACATTTCCACTACTTTGAGCTCAATTTCAAGGTCATTTTCATCATGAAATTAATCAAAATCATCTCTGTTTCTGTAATATGTTTTCCATTCTATTGAATGAGACCACGAAAAAGAGAATACAACCATAAATACTATACGAAAATACACCTCAAAGTCGGCGTTTTAATCCAAAAACATGGTCGGAGTTTTTTTTTTTTTTCTCATTATGCACTGCGTGCAGCAGGATTTTTTTTTATACAGCGCACACTCACCACACAGACCCATTATCTCATATATGGGCCTACCAGCTTTCTCCTGCTTGATTTGAAGCCGCTTGAATTTTTGAGTATACAGTGGACCCCGAGTTTCGTAAACCCCGGAAATCGTACATTTATGTAAGTATAATATTGTAAGTGCTTGTGGAAAAGTATTTTTGGGGGTCTGAAATAGACTAACCTACGTGACATTTTTTCTTAAGGGGGTAAATTCATTCGGTAATGGCACTTGAGCAGACTTCAGGAGTAAAGTTTTTACGAAACTCGGGGGTCCACTGTATATACGTCCGAAACACTGGCTTGTAAGACGTATATATACGACCGAAACAGTCAAATGGTTAAAAAATGCATTAATAGTATTTTAAAAAAATCTTGTGTATGGCTTGGATTTTTTATCTGAGGTGTAGGCTTTGCCACTAAATATTCATTAAGCTGTATTTTGTTAGTGTCACTCACTTCTTGAATATGGTTGTTGATTGTTAATTATTTTTTATATTATGTTTGATATTGGTTTGTAATTATTAATGACAGAGGGATCACCCCTTTTGTTCACTGAAGTTTTTTTTTTTTCAACAAGTCAGTCGTCTCCCACCGAGGCAGTGTGACCCAAAAAGATAGAAAATCCCCAAAAAGAAAATACTTTCATCATCATTCAACACTTTCACCTCACACATACATAATCACTGTCTTTGCAGAGAGGCTCAGATACTACAGTTTAGAATAGTCCTTCCAAACTGTCACTATCTCAGACCCCTCCTTTAAAGTGCAGGCATTGTACTTCCCATTTCCAGGACTCAAGTCCGGCTAAATCAATAACCGGTTTCCCTGAATCCCTTCACTAAATATTACCCTGCTCACACTCCAGCTCGTCAGGTCCCAAAAACCATTCGTTTCCATTCACTCCTATCTAACACGCTCACACGCTATTACAAAATAAATAACCATTTGTAATAAACGACTGTTTGGGATACTAAGTAAAATATCAGATTCTCAATATTTATTATATTATATTATTATTAATATAAAAACATATAATCTGAATAAAAACATAATCTAATAATCTGTGTAAAAACATAATATTTTCTGTATACACAAAATCATAGTACAATAAAATATCACAAGCAAAATCATATACTTAGTGCAGTGTCAAGTCGCTGTCGTCATCGTGTCACACAGGACACTACCACCCTTTGTCATGATACGCCTTCTCCACCGTGTCCTCAGACACCTTTATCTCTGTCTTATGGCACCTACGGGGTTCCACGACACCCGTTCCTGTACCATAAAAGACACCTTCACTGTGTCACACGACACCTTCTCTGTGCCACATGGCACGCCCCCTGTATCATGAACTCATTCTCTAGTAAAGCCTTTGCACCGCGTAATGACACCCCAAATACACGACTCAACCTGTGTCGTGCCACCGTCACAAACTCTGACTACACCACTAAATACCTGACACCACATCTTAGTGTCACACAAGACACCACCTGTTACCAGTGTCACACAAGACACCACATCTTAACGGTGTCACACACTTTCAGGTACATAATTTCAGGTACAATAGTCTATTTTCAGGTACATAGTCGCAGGTACGATGAAAGCCAGTAGGTAATTCTGGTGACCAGACTTGCCGCTCTCCTCATTACAGTGTCCTCATATCAAGCAGGAAGAGAACACCATCACTGTACTTGGCCTTGCAAACATCACAAGTACAGAGTTGCTTTCGAGTAACACGGTCTAGAGAGGATAGAACTTCCAGTTCTCTCTGCACTGGAGCACTGTAGGCCTGTCACCAGCACCACACTGCGAAAGTCTGCAACTCTCAAGCAGGTCTGCCTGGCGAACTCCAGTAGTGTATCAGGGAGCTGGTGGACTCTCCAGTGTTGAATAGGGGAGAGTCTCGTTGACACTGTCGGTCCAGCCGGCTCGTCAGTCAAACATCACGTTTGATTACGTCACAGGCCGGCAAACACACGTGCTTGCTGGAAGTCCAAGCCCTTCACCCAAAAAACCTCCTTTACCCCCTCCCTCCAACCTTTTCGAGGACGACCCCTACCCCTCCTTCCTTTCCCTACAGATTTATATGCTCTCCAAGTCATTCTAATTTGATCCATTCTCTCTAAATGGCCAAACCACCTCAACAATCCCTCTTCAGCCCTCTGACTAATACTTTTAGTAACTCCACACCTCCTCCTAATTTCCACACTCCGAATTCTCTTCATAATATTTACAAGACACATTGCCCTTAGACAGGACATCTCCACTGCCTCCAGCCTCCTCACTACAGCATTTACAACCCAAGCTTCACACCCATATAAGAGTGTTGATACCACTATACTTTCATACATTCCCTTCTTTGCCTCCATAGATAACGTTTTTGTCTCCACAGATACCTCAACGCACCACTCGCCTTCTTTCCTTCATCAATTCTATGGTTAACCTCATCCTTCATAAACCCATCCGCTGACAAGTCAACTCCCAAATATCTGAAAACATTCACTTCTTCCATAGTACTCCCTCTCTCAAATGTGATATCCAATTTTTCTTTATCTAAGTCGTTTGATACCCTCATCACCTTACTCTTATCTTTGTTCACTTTCAACTTTCTACCTTTACACACCCTCCCAAACTCGTCCACTAACCTTTGCAACTTTTCTTTAGAATCTCCTATAAGCACAGTATCATCAGCAAAAAAGTAACTGTGTCAACTCCCATTTTGTACTTGATTCCCCATAATTTAATCCCACTCCTCTCCCCAACACCCTAGCATTTACTTCTTTTACAACCCCATCTTTAAATATATTAAACAACCGGTGACATCACACATCCCTGTCTAAGACCTACTTTTACCGGGAAGTAATCTCCCTCTCTCCTACACACCCTAACCTGAGCCTCAGTATCCTCATAAAAAAACTTTACAGCTTTCAATAACTTACTACCTATTCCATACACTTGCAACATCTGCCACATTGCTCCCCTAGCCACTCTATCATATGCTTTTTCTAAATCCATAAATGCAATGAAAACTTCCCTACCTTTATCTAAATACTGTTCACATATATGCTTCAATGTAAACACTTGATCTACGCATTCCCTACCCACTCTAAAACCTCCTTGCTCATCTGCGATCCTACCCTCTGTCTTACCTCTAATTCTTTCAATAATAACCCTACCGTACACTTTACCTGGTATACTCGGTAAACTTATTCCCCTATAATTTTTACAATCTCTTTTGTCACCCTTCCCTTTATATAAAGGAACTATACATGCTCTCTGTCAATCCTTAGGTACCTTCCCTTTTATACATTTTTTTTTTTTTTTTCAAAAAGTCGCCGTCTCCCCCTGCTTTTAACATTTCTGTCATGATCCCGTCAGTACCTGCTGCTTTACCCCCTTTCATTCTACGTAATGCCTCATGTACCTTCCCACACTCGCATCCTGCTCTTCCTCACTCCTAAAAGATGTTATACCTCCCTGACCAGTGCATGAAACTACCGCCTCCCTTTCTTCATCGACATTTAAAAGTTCCTCAAAATATTCCCGGCATCTACCCAATACCTCCAGCTCCCCATCTACTAATTCCCCTACTCTGTTTTTAACTGACAAATCCATTCGTTCCCTAAGTTTTGGAGCTCACTCCAAAACTTTTTCTTTAATCCCAAACCTTCCTATAATTTTTAAAGTGATTTGTTAAACTCAATCACTTCACAACATTGAAAAAGTAAATGACATGAAAAACTGTCGTTAACAAAGATGAAGAATCAGTATCGGTGCATTCCATCACATGGCCTCTTTACTTGGATTGAAAGGGCTATGTATTGTGGTGCATTGAGACATTTTTTTGTGTTGGTTAATAATGGAGTGTGTCTGATTTGTTGAAGAGCATTGATATGGCTAATGATAGTACTGTACATGTTCAACTTAAGATGTTTTTGTGAAACAACCTATTTTACAAAAGTTTGTAGTAGGTTGGCAGATAACAACTATCCAGGTAGGTACCACTGTCTGTCATACAAGTGTGAAACTAAAACCTGTTAGGTTTTACATTTTGGCAGGATTGTGGGTTGTTTCTGTCCCTGAACATGTAAGTAGATGGTATGTAAATCTTATAAACTTCTACTTACATTCAGTGTACACATCTCTAAATTCCTGTGTTTCTTAATGATTGTTATTCTTTCAGTATATTTCCATTCAGTTTGCGGAGACCCTGTCTCGAGACCAAGTTGCTGGGGTAATGATCTCTGGAATCATTTGCAGATAAATAATATACAACAATATTTTATTTACTAAGTATGTAGTAGTGTTAAACCTGTTTTTTTTTCTTTTGACTTCAGATTTACCTCAGGAAATTGATATGTACCATGAGCTAGTGCCATTGGAGCCTCAACACACCGTAAACAAATCATCAATTTTTGGTTATGCTTCCTCTGTGTATAAGGTAGGTATCTACCAAGCATATTTTTATATTAAAATATTGAAAGTTATAAAATACCTTTTTTTTTTTTTTTTGCCGTCTCCCACTTAGGCAAGGTGACCCCCCCTCCCCCCCCAAAAAAAAAAAAGTACTTTCACCATCATTCACACATAATCACTGTCTTTGCAGAGGCACTCAGATGTCACTCCAAACAGCAAATATTTCAAACCCCTCCTTTAAAGTGCAGGCATTGTACTTCTCACCTCCAGGACTCAAGTCCGGCTAACTGGTTTCTCTTAATTCCTTCACAAAATATTACCCTGCTCACAGCTCGTCAAGTTCCAAAAACCACTCGTCTCCTTCACTCCTATCTAACACGCTCACACTTTTTTTTTTTTTTCAACAAGTCGGCCGTCTCCCACCGAGGCAGGGTGACCCAAAAAGAAAGAAAATCCCCAAAAAGAAAATACTTTCATCATCATTCAACACTTTCACCACACTCATACATAATCACTGTCTTTGCAGAGGAGCTCAGATACGACAGCTGAGAATAGTCCCTCCCAGCTGTCACTATCCCAGACCCCTCCTTTAAAGTGCAGGTATTGTACCTCCCATTTCCAGGACTCAAGTCCAACTAAATCAATTAACTGGTTTCCCTGAATCCATTCACAAAATGTTACCCTGCTCACACTCCAACAGATCGTCATGTCCCAATAATCATTCGTCTCCATTCACTCCTATCTAACACGCTCACACATGCTTGCTGGAAGTCCAAGCCCCTCGCCCACTAAACCTCCTTTACCCTTCCCTCCAACCTTTACTAGGACGACCCTACCCCGCCTTCCTTCCACTACAGATTTATACGCTCTCCAAGTCATTCTACTTAGATCCATTCTCTCTAAATGACCAAACCACCTCAACAACCCCTCTTCAGCCCTCTTGACAAATACTTTTAGTAACTCCACACCTTCTCCTAATTTCCACATTCCAAATTTTCTGCATAATATTTACACCACACATTGCCCTTAGACAGGACATCTCCACTGCATCCAGCCTCCTCCTCGCTGCAGCATTTGCAACCCATGCTTCACACCCATATAAGAGTGTTGGTACCACTATACTTTCGTACATTCCTTCTTTGCCTCCATGGATAACGTTTTTTGTCTCCACAGATACCTCAACGCACCACTCACCTTTTTTCCTTCATCAATTCTATGGTTAACATCATCCTTCATAAACCCATCCGCTGACACGTCAACTCCCAAATATCTGAAAACATTTACTTCTTCCATAATCCCTCTCTCCAATGTGATATCCAATTATTCTTTATTTAAATCGTTTGATACCCTCATCACCTTACTCTTATCTATGTTCACTTTTAACTTTCTACCTTTACACACTCTCCCAAACTCGTCCACTAACCTTTGCAACTTTTCTTTAGAATCTCCCATAAGCACAGTATCATCAGCAAAAAGTAACTGTGTCAACTCCCATTTTGCATTTAATTCTCGATAATTTAATCCAACCCCTCTCCCCAACACCCTAGCATTTACTTCTTTTACAACCCCATCTATAAATATATTAAACAACCATGGTGACATTACACATCCCTGTCTAAGACCTACTTTTACCGAGACGTAATCTCCCTCTCTCCTACACACCCTAACCTGAGCCTCACTATCCTCATAAAAACTCTTTACAGCCTTCAGTAACTTACTACCTATTCCATACACTTGCAACATTTGCCACATTGCTCCCCTATCCACTCTATCATATGCCTTTTCTAAATCCATAAATGCAATAAAAACATCTCTACCTTTATCTAAATACTGTTCACATATATGCTTCACTGTAAACACTTGATCTACACATCCCCTACCCACTTTAAAGCCTCCTTGCTCATCTGCAATCCTACTCTCTGTCTTACCTCTAATTCTTTCAATAATAACCCTGCCATACACTTTACCTGGTATACTCAGTAAACTTCTTTCTTTCAACACGTCGGCCGTTTCCCACCGAAGCGTCGTGGCCCAAAATGAAAAACGAAAGTTTCCCCTTTTACATTTAGTAATATATACAGGAGAAGGGGTTACTAGCCCCTTGCTTCCGGCATTTTAGTCGCCTCTTACGACACGCAACTCAGTAAACTTATTCCTCTATAATTTTTACACTCTCTTTTATCCCTCTTCCCTTTATATAAAGGAACTATACATGCTCTCTGCCAATCCCTAGGTACCTTCCCCTCTTTCATACATTTATTAAAGAAAAATAACAACCACTCCAGCACTATATCCCCCCTGCTTTTAACATTTCTGTCATGATTCTGTCAATTCCAGCTGCTTTACCCCCTTTCATTCTACGTAATGCCTCACGCACCTCCCCCACACTCACATCCTGCTCTTCTTCACTCCTAAACGATGTTGTACCTCCCTGGCCAGTACATGAAATTTCCGCCTCTCTTTTTTCATCGACATTTAAAAGTTCCTCAAAATATTCCCGCCATCTACCCAATACCTCCAGCTCCCCATCTACTAACTCCCCTACTCTGTTTTTAACTGACAAATCCATTTGTTCCCTAGGCTTTCTTACCTTGTTTATCTCACTCCAAAATTTTTTCTTATTTTCAGCAAAATTTCTTGACAGAGCCTCTCCCATTCTTTCATCCGCTCTTCTTTTGCACTCTCTCACCACTTTCTTCACCTTTCTTTTACTCTCCATATTCTCTGCTCTTCTATTAACACTTGTGTTTTGTAAAAACCTCTCATAAGCTACCTTTTTCTCTTTTATCACACCCTTTACTTCTTCATTCCACCACTCACTCCTCTTTCCTCCTGCACCCACCCTCCTATAGACACAAACTTCTGCCCCACATTCTAATACTGCATTTTTAAAACTATCCCAACTCTCTTCAACCCCCCCCACTACTCATACTTGCACTAGCCCACTTTTCTGCCAATAGTTGCTTATATCTCACCCTAACTTCCTCCTCCCTTAGTTTATACACTTTTACCTCTCTCTTACTTGCTGTTGCCATTTTCTTTTTGTCCCATCTACCTTTTACTCTAACTGTAGCTACAACCAAATAATGATCTGATATATCCGTTGCCCCTCTATAAACATGTACATCCTGAAGCCTACCCATCAACCTTTTATCCACCAATACATAATCCAACAAACTACTTTCCTTACGTGCTATATCATACCTTGTATATTTATTTATCCTCTTTTTCATAAAATATGTATTACTTATTACCAAACCTCTTTCTACACATAGCTCAATTAATGGTTCCCCATTTACATTTACTCCTGGCACCCCAAATTTACCTACTACTCCCTCCACAACATTTTTACCCACTTTAGCATTAAGATCCCCAACCACAATTACTCTCTCACTTGGTTCAAAACTCCCCACACACTCACTCAACATTTCCCAAAATCTCTCTCTCTCCTCTACACTTCTCTCTTCTCCAGGTGCATAAACACTTACTATAACCCACTTTTCACATCCAACCTTTATTTTACTCTACATAATCCTTGAATTTATACATTTATATTCCCTCTTTACCTGCCATAACTGATTATTCAACATTATTGCGACTCCTTCTTTAGCTCTAACTCTATTTGAAACCCCTAACCTAATCCCATTTATTTCTCCCCACTGAAACTCTCCTACCCTCTTCAGCTTTGTCTCACTTAAAGCCAGGACATCCAGCTTCTTTTCATTCATAACATCTACAATCATCTCTTTCTTATCATTCGCACAACATCCACGCACATTCAAACATCCCACTTTGACGGTTTTCTTCTTTTTCTTTTTAGTAAGCTATACAGGAAAAGGGGTTACTAGCCCATTGTTCCCGGCATTTTAGTTGACTTTTACAACACGCATGGCTTACGGAGGAAAGATTCTTATTCCACTTCCCCATGGATATGAAAGGAAAAGCAATAAGAACAAGAACTTCCTTTCCTTTCAACACGTCAGCCGTTTCCCACCGAGGCAGGGTGGCCCAAAAGGAAAAACGAAAGTTTCTCCTTTTACATTTAGTAATTTACAGTATTCAGGAGAAGGGGTTACTAGCCCCTTGCTCCAGGCATTTTAGGCGCGCGCCCTCTTACGACACGCATGACTTACGTAGGAAGAATTCTGTTCCACTTCCCCATGGAGATAAGAGGAAATAAGAACAAGAACTAGTAAGAAAATAGAAGAAAACCCAGAGGGGTGTGTATATATATGCTTGTACATGAATGTGTAGTGTGACCTAAGTGTAAGTAGAAGTAGCAAGATGTACCTGAAATCTTGCATGTTTATGAGACAGAAAAAAGACACCAGCAATCCTACCATCATGTAAAACAATTACAGGCTTTCGTTTTACATTCACTTGGCAGGACGGTAGTACCTCCCTGGGTGGTTGCTGTCTACCAACCTACTATCTACCTCTTGCACACAAAATCTTTTTACCTCCTCCCTCCATCCTTTCCTAGGATGACCCCTCCCCCCTCCTTCCACTACAGATTTATATGCCCTCCAGTTCATTCTGTTTTGCTCCATCCTCTCTAAATGACTAAACCACCTCAACAACCCCTCCTGAGCCCTCTGAATAATACTTTTAGTAACTCCACACCTCCTAATTTTCACTACAAATTCTCTGCATAATATTTACACCACACATTGCTCTTAGGCATGACATTTAATGTACAGTGGACCCTCGGTTTTCGTTGAAAATTCTTTCCAGAATGCTGTTTGAGTGCCGTTACCAAACGAATTTGTTCCCATAAGGACAAATGTAAATTTGATTAGTCATTTCAGACCCCCCAAAAGTACACTTACAAAAGCACTTACGAAAATACACTTACATAATTGTTCGAGTTTGGAGGTGCACGAAAACCGAGGGTCCACTGTATGTTGGTTTATACTCACCTCTTTGTGGTTATTATTTGTATCTAAAGGAGCAGCACTGTGCTCATTGTGTCCTGTCTTTAGTGTTTTATCTATTATGCATATTTGAATTTTCTTAATTTCCAGTCTTCTTGTGCTCCATTTTATTGTTTATCACGCTTGTTTGTAAAGAAAATCATTATAATATCCCATCAGCACTGCTTCTCATTTTACATTTGTGGCCTTCCTTGTTCTCTCTGTTGATGGCACAAAGGTCTTTCGTTGTATTTTTTTTATGTTCATGGGGAAGCTCTTAACTTGTAGTAGTTATACATCACTTGATGAATAAGAGATAATCAGGTTTTTATCCAAGGCAGGGAATGGTAGCTCCAGTTGTCCTTGTATACCCTTGTGGCTATCCTTTCCTCATTCATGTGAGGAATTTTTAGTGTTTTCAGCCTTCATAACTTGTGTGGGGTGGATAGTTGTTAGAGAAAAGAAAGCGAGAAAGTAGAGAGATAGTGAGGGAGAGAGAGAGATTGTCCTGACTGGACTAGGCTTGACAGGACCAGACTGGACTTGGCTGATTTATTTGACTAACTGACCTGACATAATGTTCATTAATATTTGTGCAAGTTGATACTAATATTTTTCCTATTATTCTTCAGGGTACCAATATCAAGACTGGGCTACATTATTGCCTTTACCGTATCCATGGATTTCGGTTGAGCAACGTTAAAGTCACTCAGCTAGTAGATCTATGGAAGAAGTTACAACATTCCAGTGTGACACAGTTGAGAGAAGTCTTCACTACTAAGGCCTTCAATGACAATTGTAGGGTATTCATTTTATATTTATGCAAAGTATATTAGTGCTTCAAAATATTTCTATACACTTTATCTGCTAGTTTTTGTAAAATTCTTTTATGTAATTATTTCTTGTATTTTTAAGAGATTTTTATAAGAATTACCTTTTAGATTTGCAGTGGAACCAATGTTTAATTCTATTATTATTATTTTTATTATTATTAGTCCATCATATACTTTTTTAGTTAGCAGTGGTTTTAGCACATAATACCTCCTCTTGGATCCTATTTTAGTATTTTTGCAGAAATGCTTCTGTATCCATTTCCAGTTATGGTCTCTTGTTCTCTCTGTTGATGGTGACAAGACATCTTTTTCCCATTTTTTTATTACTTTGATGGCCATCTCTCACCAAGGCAGGGTGACACAAAGAAGAAAACACATTAACCATTATTCATTCAAGTGCTTTCTTTCCAAAAAAGTGTGCTGACATCACAATTCAGATTATCCTTCAAGTGCAACATCCCCATCCTTTCAGTATGCAGGAACTTCACTTTCCACCTCCAGGACTCAAGTCTGGCTAACCAGTTTCCTTGAATTCCTTCATAAAAATTACCTAGCTCATACTCCAACAGCACGTTCATTAAAAACCACTTGTCTCCATTCGCTTTATTTTAACACACAAACCTGCCAGATTCTCAAACCCCTAAATCTCGAGCCTCTTGTACTCCCTCTCTCCATCTGTTACTGGGACAACCCCTTCCTCTCCTACCCTCCACCTCAGATTTATGCACCCTCTTTGTCATCCTGTCTCTTTCCATCCTCTGCATACCCAAACCACCTCAGCAACTCTTCCTCAGCCCTCTGAATTATATCCTTGGTGACTCCACATCACGTATTAAATTCTATGTTCGTTTTTTTAACACTTTGCAATCTTCCATCAAGGTAAGGTGACCTGAAAAAGAAACTTTCACCATCATACACTCCATCACTGTTTTGCCAGAGGTGCGCCAATACCACAGTTCAGATACCCCCTCAAACCGCAAATATCCCCACCCATCCTTCAGAGTGCAGGCACTGTACTTCTCTCCTCCACAACTAAAGTCTGGCTAACTGGTTTTCTTGAATCCTTTCACAAAATATTACCTCGTTCATACTCCAACAGCTCATCAAGTTCCAAAAACCATTTGCCTCCACTTGCTCCTGTTTAGCACTAATTATCTCTGCATGATATGTATTCTCACACCCTGCCCTATTGCAGCATTTTCCAAATTTGTTTTTGTTTTTTTGTGAATAGATTTTTATTCACTTCAACATCCATATATGTATTGGCAATACTGAAGCTTACCAGTGCAACATATTTGCTTCTCACCAATTTATTTATAATTTTGCAGTGACAGTCATTCATTTCAGTGCTTTTCACTATATCTCAGTATTTTTTACATGTCCTTTTATTGTATAGCTGTACTATTTCCATTATATGGCACTTACCTACACTAAATCCATCATCCATCTGTCACTCTGCTTAACTTTTTAGTCCTGTTGGAATTTAAAGTAATTTTTGCATGCCTATTTTGCATTGGATATTTGCAACAGGTGTGTATAGGAAGAAAGTTGAAAGTGAACATAGATAAAAGTAAGGTGATGAGGGTATCAAACAATTTACATAAGGAAAAATTAGATATGTATCACATTGGAGGGAGGGAGTATGGAAGAAGTGAATGTATTCAGATATTTGGGAGTAGACCTGTCATTGGATGGGTTTATGAAGGATTAGGTAAACCATAGAATTGATGAAAGAAAGGTGGGTGGTGCATTGAGGTATCTGTGGAGGCAAAGTGGAGTGGAGGTGTGGAGTTAATAAAAGTATTATTCAGAGGGCTGAGGAGGGGTTGTTGGGGTGGTTTGGTCATTTAGAGAGGATGGAGGAAAATGGGATGACTTAGTGTGTAAATCTATAATGAAGGGAAGGAGGGGTAGGGGTCATCCAAGGAAAGGATGGAGGGAGGGTAAGAGAGGTTTTGTGTGAAAAGGGCTTGGACATTCAACAGGCATGTGTGAGTGTGTTAGATAGGAGTGAGTGGAGATGACTTGACAAGCTGTTAGAATGTGAGCAGGGTAATATTTCGTGAAGGAATTCAGGGAAACTGGTTAGCTGGACTTGAGTCCTGGAGATGGGAAGTACAGTGTCTGCACTTTAAAGGGGGGAGGGGGATATTTGCTGTTTGGAGTGACATTTGAACTGTCATATCTGAGCGCCTTTGCAAAGACAGTGATTATGTGTGAATGATGGTGAAAGTTTTTCTTTTTTGGGTCACCCTACCTCAGTGGGAGATGGCCTGTGTGCTAAAAAAAATATTTGTTGCAGACATGTTTGTGTTCTTTATTATTCCTTCTGGTAAGCCATGTCAATTAGAATCATTATTGGAGCAAGTGTTGATCCTTGTGGGATCCTGCTTATTGTACTGCTCTGAGTTTTTTTTTTTTCTCTTATTGATGTGCATTTTCCTTTCAAGCTGAAAACTTAATAGTGTATTTTTCCTATGGTTTTTTGGTTCCTGATTGGTCTTTTGTGGGGAATTTTAATATTTTGAGTCTGAATGAATGTGATATTTCTGTTTCTTAAAAAAATTATCTGACTATTATTAGTCAAAGGTAGAGTTTATATCTGGAATATATACAGTCTGTCATTAGCCATCTGAAGCATCAGACCTGGAGCCTTTGAATTAGGCACATTTTTGGACTTCAGAAATAGTGAAATATCAACATTAAGCATGCAGCTCTGCTCTAGAGGCAGTCAGGTGACCCAAACATCACTGAATATCCTAAGTATTTGTACCAGTACTGTACTGTATGTTGCTGTTTCTTTTGCTGGACTGTTATAGATATTTTTATGTAACAGTAACAATGCAGATACACAAAACATTGTATACAGTATTATGCTGGAATTTTTTTTTATAGTTTAATAATACTTTTGAATAAATAGAATTAAAACTTTTCCTTTTACAAAATGAGAAAAATGTGGTTTATTTATATAGATGGGAGACTTATAGCCATGAAAATTTAGTTTATTTTTTCATCTGTCTCATGTAAAATATGAAGTATACAGTATTATATTTTGTTGGAAATAATTGAACAGTTTGTACAAATGCCAAAGTGTCCAGTCCAGTGTATACCATACACCATGGTGCACTAAACATTTTCCCAGAAAGCCATGATGTATATATAACTTTTTGACAATTGTCATTGGCCAGTACATGGTGCATAACTTTTTGGCAGTTTTCAATGGATAATGCTTACAAATCTTACTGAAGTTAAGTCAGACAAACTTTACTGGCACATGAGAACTAATACTGCTAATGGAAATTTATGCAAGCCATACCTTATAATTAAATTTGGTACGCCGATAGATTATTGTTATCCAGAGTTGAGAGCAAAGTGCAAAAATACAGCATAGTCATAAGCCATAAGTTGAACTTCCTCATCTAAAATAGTAATTGGATTGAGCATTCTAATGGGAAATTTGTGATAAATTTGTCTGACAGACAGTACTACCTCTGCTCTGTTGCTTGAAGTAAGTTTCTCTCACAACAAAAGTGAGTTATGTTGGCATTGCTAAAGGGTTTGTTAATTTGGAGAAAAAATGTAATAACAAAGTGCCTACAGGAAGAGGGTTGAGGTTATGGTTCCCCGCAAGCCACAGTCTAGGGGTAATTGTACCTATCAGGTTATCTTTGCTGCTTTTTGTATTATGCATAGATACAATTTTTTTCTTTTTTTTTGGGTCATCCTGCCTCGGTGGGAAACGGCCGATGTGTTAAAAAAAAAAAATTGCATAGCCACATGAATGAAATGGATGCCTGATGAAGGTTAGTGCATTGTCCTGAACACATTAGCTGATAGGTTAATCTTACAAACTTCTGCTTAGTCAGCAAACACATACAGTGCAGTTTCAGACCTGGTCTGAAACTGCACTGAGGGGGTTGATGATGCCTGGAACCATTAATGTATTAACAAGTATGTTTTAGTGAATTTTGGCATATTTCTTTTATATTTTAATTGAATGGCTATATTTTGATTTCTTTAAAATTAAATATACATTTCACAGCCATTGTGTTTGTTTATGACTACCATGCTGGTGCGGAGACTCTGGCTTCTCGGCACTTCTCATCTGCAAATGCCTTAACAGCAAATGGTTGGGAAGGGCTAACAGGCTCTCCAGGGGGAAATGGGAGTAGCAACTCTCACGATCCTCCTACACGAGGTATTCACAAGAGTCATCGGCAGAATTCTAGCAGTAGTAAGTCGTACTCTTTTAAAGTGGTATGCTCACATAGCTTTCAAACTTATTAATGATGATGATATTTCTTAGTTGCTACTTGACCCCAAAGGATGTATAATTATAAATGTGTTTTCTTCTTTGGGTCACACTGCCTTGGTGGGAGATTGCCATTGTAATAAAAAAAGAAAATTAAGTATAAAGAAAATCATGTGGTGAAAGCCACTTTTGTAGATGCATGCTAAATACAAGCAGAGTATAATGAGATGATCAGGCCATGGGAAGCTACCTGCTTTATTCCATAGCCTGTACAAGACTTAGAGGAAACAGGGCTAAGTGGTCCTATTCTGGATTAAAAAAAATTAAAGTTTAACATAATTTTTGCCTAGTCTTTTACTTGAAGTACTTTGAGAAAGGTCTGGCGGGAAAATTTATTCTTGTTAACAGGATATATTGTAGATGCTTAATGTGTGGGCATGTCACATTATATTGTATCTTAAAAAAGTAGTTTGTCTTTGTGTACATGTATGCTATTTTTGAAAATTTGAAAATAAATGCTGTATTTTGCCCCCTTCATCCCCCATTTTTTTTTTTATATATATATATCATGTGATTATCTGAAAAGGTAAATAGTCACACCATTCCTTAGTGAAATGAACATATTTTATGCATAAGAGAATTAACCCTTTCAGTTTCGAGACCCCTGATCCTTAATTTACTCTGTCAAAAAAATTTCCCCCCCAAAAAGAAATTTCTTATGAAATGATAAGAGAATCTTTTCCCGATGGTAATGACACCAAAAGTACGAAATTTGATGGAAAACTTACGAAATTACGCTCTCACAAAGTTAGTGATTGCATTGGGGATTTCGCGAGCCCTATTTTCGGCCAATTCCATTTTTCCAGGTGACTAAAATCATAGCTATTTCTCTAGAATTCCATTTGTTCTATCGATTGAGTACAAGAAATCGCTCATTTACCGATTTCAACTACCCAATAAAGTGGTCAGAAATTGGCAATTTGACCAATTTCACACACATTTCAAAAGATGCCAATTTCAAATTAGGGTACAGAATAAACAAGGCAGACATTCCTGGCACTAAAATAATATTTTCTCTGTTCGTTAGTCACGTCTCCAGGCCTTTCGTATATTATTCTTGCTTTCCATTTTTAATTTTTATTCTCACAAAAAATAGAAGATTTACTGTTATGCAGACTACTGCATTATTATTATAATTGTATAAATAATGTCAACCCATTTGTGACTGCGTATTAGACTTGCAAGTTGCACTAATATATTTGTTTACTCTTGAACATTGGCAACAATCGAACATTTCCGCTACTTTGAGCACAATTTCAAGATACTTTTCATCTTGAAACCAATCAAAATCATCTCCATTTCTGTAATATATCTTTCATTCTATCAAATGAGATCAAGAAAACGAGAATACAACCATAAATACCATATGAAAATACACCGCAAAGTCGCTGTTTAAAACCAAAAACATGGTAGTTTTTTTTTCTCATACACTGCAGGCTGCAGGATTTTTTTTATATTGCACACACTGACCATGCAGACCCATTCTTTCATATGTAGGCCTACCAGCTTCTTTCTTCCACCAGATTTGAAGGAGCTAGAATTTTGGCGTAGTATTACAGGACGTAGTATTACAGGAAATTCGGAGTTTGGAAATTAGGAGGAGGTGCGGGATTACCAAAACTATTATCCAGAGAGCTGAGGAGAGGGGTTGTTGAGGTGGTTCGGACATGTAGAGAGAATGGAACGAGACAGAATGACTTAGAGAGTGTATAAATCTGTAGTGGAGGGAATGCAGGGTAGGGGTCGGCCTAGGAAAGGTTGGAGGGGGGGGTAAAGGAGGTTTTGTGTGTGAGGGGCTTGGACTTCCAGCAAGCATGTGTGAGCGTATTTGATAGGAGTAAATGGAGACAAATGGTTTTTAATACTTGATGTTCTGTTGGAGTGTGAGCAAAGTATGTAACATTTATGAAGGGATTCAGGGAAACCGGCAGGCCGGACTTGAGTCCTGGAGATGGGAAGTACAGTGTCTGCACTCTGAAGGAGGGGTGTTAATGTTGCAGTTTTATAACTGTAGTGTAAAGCACCCCTCTGGCAAGACAGTGATGGAGTGAATGATGATAAAAGTTTTTCTTTTTCGGGCCACCCTGCCTTGGTGGGAATCGGCCGATGTGTTAATAAATAAATATTACAGGACCAACACTGGCTCTCAAGCTGTAATATTATGGGGCTGACACTGAAAGAGTTAAAGAAACAGCATGAATGCAAAATAATGTCAGTATTAACTCATTCGCTGCCTCTCATGTAGATGTACGTTATAGATGCCAGCATCACTCACGTGGTTGTACATTTTAAGCACAGCGCCTTCAAATATGCTGTGAGTGGTAAATTTTGGCCTAGACATAAGAGAATGGGTGTGTGCAGTGAGTGTGCATTGTATAAAAAAATCCTGCCCCACGTAGTGCATGATGGGAAAACCAAACTTTAAGCAAATTTAAAGCATTTTTCAGGGTGGTGGTTATGATTTTATTGGCTGTTTCTTTGTATCAATTGATAGAATAGAAAACATGCTAGTGAAGTAGAGATGATTTGAGTTGTTTCAAACCCAAAAGTAACTTAAAATAGGGTTTGAAGTAATGGAAGGGTGGGGCCTTCCCTTATGCACCTGGACTGTTTTATGGGTTTTACTACCTGTTTCAATTATAAGGATGACCTAAACTATGACCAATTATTCTTGGTTATATTTTACTAATCTGAGAAATGGAGAGCACATGTTATATAGAAGTGCTTGGAGACATTGTGGAATACAGTGGTACCTCTACTTACGAGCAGCTCCCAACTCGAACAATTATGTAAGTGTATTTTTGTAGGTGCTTTTGTAAGTGTATTTTTGGGGGTCTGAAATGGATTAATCTAATTTTCATTATTTCTTATGGAAAAAATTCCTTCGGTATCGGCACTTGAATAGCCATCTGGAATGAATTAAGCTCGTAACTCGAGGTACCATTGTACAGTGGAATACTGAATATTTATTTTGGACTGTTTTAACAAAGTCTTCCAATGGGCAAATGAAATAACATGATTTTCAGTGGCGACAAATTTCAACTGCTTAGGTATTGGAGGAATTAAGACCTCAAAATGAGCACAGTGTACAGAATGCAGGCAGACTATATCATAGTGCACAAGGAACAGCTAAAAGACTTTAGAATAATTATTTCACAGTATACGTCCTTTGAAAACAATAATGAAAATGCAGCAAAAGCCTGGAAAATAACAGGGAGGATTATGAGAACTTTCAAAACAAAAAGCAACACCAGTGTTGGTTCTGTTCAAATAATTTGTGCTCTCGTTACTAGTGTATTGTTCTCACAGTGCCTTTTAAGGTAGGAGAAAGAATGGAGCCTGAGTTTGATCTGGTTTGCCAGATGGTTAACAGGAGGGCCTGTGGCCTCAGGCTGGGTTGTCAGCTTAGAAGAGTCCTTCAAGCCAGCCACAGGTAAAAAAAAAAAAACAGAGCTTTAAAAATTATACAATTTTATTGAGATTAGATGCTCTCCATTACTGACTTTAGTAGCATATATTAACCCTTCGACTGTTTCTGTAGTATATATACGTCTTACGTGCTAGTGTTTTTGACATATTAATATGCCAAAATTCTAGTGGCTTCAAATCAAGCGGGAGAAAGCTGGTAGGGCCCACATGTGAGAGAATGGGTCTGTGAGGTCAGTGTGCGCAATATAAAAAAAATCCTGCAGCACGCAGTGCATAATGAGAAAAAAAACCTCCGACCGTGTTTTTTAATTAAAACGCCGACTTTGGGGTGTATTTTCATATAGTATTTATGGTTGTATTCTCGTTTTCTTGGTCTCATTTGATAGAATGGAAGACATATTACAGAAATAGAGATGATTTTGATTGGTTTCACGATGAAAAGGACCTTGAAGTTGAGCTCAAAGTAGCGGAAATGTTCGATTTTTGCCGATGTTCAAGAGTAAATAAATGACGTCATTGTTCAATAAGTTTCCAACTAGCCATTCTAATATGCAGTCACGAATGGGTTGACATTATTTATACAATTATTACAATAATGGAGTAGTTTGCATAAAAATTCAAAATAGAAAGCAAGAGTAATATAAGAAGGGCCTGGAGATGTGACTGATGAACAGAAAAAATGTTATTTTAGTGCCAGGAATTTCGGCATTGTTCATTCTGGACCCTATTTTGAAATTGGCATATTTTTTAATTTTGTGTGAAATTGGCCAAATTGCCAATTTCTGATTACTTTATTGGGTAGTTGAAATTGGTAAATGGGCAGTTTCTTGTACTCAATCGATAGAACAAATGGAGTTCTGAAGAAATAGCTATGAGTTTGGTCGACTGGAACAATGGAATTGGCCGAAAATAGGGCTCAAATTGAGCGAAATCGCCGATGCGTAAATATCGCCGAGATTGCTAACTTTGCAAGAGCGTAATTCTGTAAGTCTTCCATTAAACTTCGCACTTTTGGTGTCATTACCACCGTGAAAAGATTATCTATTATTTCATAAGAATTTTTTTTGTTTTTTTCGAATATTTTGCGACACAGAGAGAGACTTTAGGATTTGGGGTCGCGACAGTCAAAGTGTTAATATTGCAGATGATGCTCTTTCATTTTTTATTTTTTAATAGGTAGTAGTTCAGGTTCATAGTTCTTAGGAAAATTAGTGTTTAAATAATTACAGTACAGTGGTACCCCGGTTTACGTAATTAATTCGTTCCAGAATGCTGTTCAAGTGCCGTCACCAAACAAATTTGTTCCCATAAGGAATAATGTAAATTAGATTAGTCCTTTTAGACCCCCAAAAATACACTTACAAAAGCACTTACAAAAATATACTTACATAATTGTTCGAGTTTGGAGCTGTACGTAAACCGGGGGTCCACTGTACTTGATCACTTCTAATCACACTCAGAAAGAAACTAATAGGTGCATTTCTGTATCAAATTGTGTTTACAAATAGTGCAACTGTATTCCATAAAAATCCTCCCATCTTCTGTGACAGGTCTTCTACCAGAATCCACTTTGTGGAACTACATCATCCAGTTGACAGGAGCCCTACGGACCATTCACACACAGGGCCTTGCATGCCGCACGTTAGACCCTACAAAAATCCTTCTTATAGATAACAAGGCAAGAATCAGAGTCAACTGCTGTGGAATTCATGACGTTTTGAACTTTGATCCAAATGTTGCCAATCCCCTTGCCAGTATGCCGCAGTATCAGGTTTGTAGCTCGTAATAGATTGAGAGTAAAGTTTTGAAATACAAGTAGAATTGAAATTGAAGCATATTGTCTTCTCCATAGTTATACTGTACTATACAGTAAATGATTTTTAGTAAATATTTTAAAGTAATGTAGGTGGAGTATGGCTGTGAGATGACTTAGTGATTAGGAAAAGTTCATATAGCAAAAGGAGACCTTACAGTATTACATTTCACCCACAGGAGGCTTCATCGACCTCTTATACTTAAAATGTCATAATGATGTGTCTTTTCCCTTTAAACTTAATATTTTAAAATTAACTATTTTAGTATTATGCATTTACATATTTGACTATTTTTTTAGTACTGAACATTTCTGACTATTTTAAGTACAAAAATATATCCTGTATACTATACATATTTTTTCCAGCAAGAGGACCTGGTGAATTTAGGTAAACTGATGGTGGCCCTTGCATGCAATTCTGTTCTTGCATTGCAAAGAGATAATATCCAGACTGCCCTTGAGTTAATCAATCGCTCATATTCACGTGATTTAGCCATGCTGGTGGTCTGCCTCCTTACCTCACAACGCATCAAGAGTATAAATGATGTTATGCCAATGATAGGAGCAAGGTAATTCATTTATATTTATTCACTTCAGCCTGGAAAATTCCTGTTTTCTAAAGAATAAACAGGCATAGTACACAAATAACCAACACATAGGAGACTGTAACTTATGATTGTTTTGATCTGACTTGGATCATTAACTAGTCACACATGACTGGTCTCCTATGTGCTGGTTATTTGTGTATTGCTGTTTTTTAGATTGCTCATTTGGACCATATTTTCTGCAGATTTACTAAAAAAAATTACCTAACTATATTTAATTTGCCAAATCTGTGTACAGCCTCTGTTTTGTTCTTGTGGTTAATTGAGAAAATTAAAAGTTCAAGGCTGACCTTTTAAACTTTGCTTCTGCACCAGAATCTTCCCTTCACTGTTTTCCAGGTTCTAAAAATAATATAGTACTCTTACATTTTCTGCAATAACTAATTGTCCATATTCCTTCTCTCTATTAATAATTTATCACTATGCTGTTGGAGTGTAAGCAAGTAACATTTTTGAAGGGATTCATTGAAACCTGTTAATTGGACTTGAGTTCTGGAGGTGCCAAGTACAATGCTTGCATTCTAAAAGAGGGAAAGAGGGATGAGGTTGTTACAGTTTGGAAGGTCATTTGTACTGTGATGTCAGCACACTTCTGGCAAGACTGTGATTGAATGATTGATGATGAATGAGTTTCCATTTTTTGGGGTCACCCTACCTTAGTGGAAGAGAGTTGGTGTGTTAAAATGATCCAATCCATAAGACAAGGGTGTACTTTTTTTAAAGTGGTACTGTATATTACCATTTGTACATTGGCTTTATCCATATGATGAAGGGTATACAGTACTTCTCCCAAAAATAAAAAAAAGTCAACTTTCTACCAATATTATAAAGTACAGTACAGTGAACCCTCTAATTAACAGACTAATAGAGGGGTAGCAGGTGCATGTTATTGTTAATTGTCTGTAGATTCTGAATTTTTCATGATGGTAAAATAAACTGCCGAAGTTCTGAATCGGTAGACTTAGTCCACTGATTCAAAAGACTACCAGACACTAAGAAAGCGAGTATTGCAGCCTGTAGTACTACAGTACAGCCCTATAGTATAGGAATTTTATAGTACAGAATTTACAGTAATTTTACTTACCTGTTTTGTGGAGATAGGAGAGGTGTAAACTGCCATGATTGACAGGGGTGACTCAGAAGATTTCTCTGACCGAGAAGAAATAGATGGCTGAGAAGACGGCTCAACTTCATCCAAGAGTGCACTACTAGCCTGACCATAATTATTGTCTTCACTTTACTCAAGCCATGACATTTATGGAAATATCAAAGCCAACCATCATTTGCATGAAATTCTACGTTCATATGTTTTGCTAGCCTATGAGCAGCAGAGTGAAGATGAACACCACGAACATTAACACCAACTAAACATTGTTTAACATACCATTTATGCACTGCTTATTCAAGCTTATTATCATGAACCAGTTTAATGTGTTTTCTGGGACCAACTGTTGAACCTTTAGGCTAACGTCTACACTACACTTAAGAACATAATCTGTAAGTTTGTGTCAGGGGAATGCCTTCCACCTGAACAAAATAATGGAAAAAATAATAAAAACAAATAATGACTCTTGGGTAGGAAATAAACTAAGAATTTTAAGTTTTTAATAAAATATTTTAAAAAAATAGGCCGTTGTGGTTCTGGCAGGATGGAGAGTAGGAGAATATAAGGCCCAGGTTGAGTCTCTGGTGTAGACGAGATGTTGGATGGTTATCCTGGGTAGTTAAGAATTCTCGTATGCCACTTGGTCGAGGTACGTAAGATTTAGAAGCGGAAGAGTAGACAAAAACCAAGTCAGAGAGACGTACATCTAGCTCCTTTAAAACTGGCGTCTGTACCAGCTGACCAGGCCAGCAGCAGAGCTGATAAAGAGAAAATAAAAAATTGTTACCACAAGTAAGTAAACATAACATGTAAGAAAGAAAAAGGATAACATGTTTACTTTAAGATGGAAGAAATTACTGGTAACCTTAAATCAACCACAAACAAAAAAGATACCCCTGGTAGAGCACCTTACCTATTCAGGAGAAGTGTGGAGGTATAGTGACTCTCCACAATTTCACTGTCACCAGGTAAGGTAACTACCACCAGAAAAGGGGGGGGGTTCTGTTTCTGCCCACGAGGGAAGCACCGGCTGAACCCGTGAATGACCGCCGGCAGACTAACAACCTTAACCCATAATTAGACTACTTTTCCCTCACAATACCCCCTTTCCAAAACTTATTGTCGAAGGTAATAAGTTAAACAGAGGGAAAAGCACTATGTACAACCTCGGCTCAGCCAATCTGAAAAGTGGTTTTCAGAGCCAGAGATATAAATAACCTTAAACTTGTAGGCCTGAATAGCCAAAGCCCATCTCAAGAGTCTGCTATTTGTACCTTTGAAGTTTTCTAAATACATGAGAGGTTTGTGATCAGTTTCAAGTATGAAGGGTTTCCCATACAAGTAGTATTTGAACCTACTTATACCCCATACTAAGGCGTAACATTCCTTTTCCACAGTAGAGTATCTTTCTTCCCGTGGTAGAAGCTTCTTACTAGCAAAAGATACCGGGAACGGAGTCTCATCGTAATACTGCAGTAACACAGCACCGAGTCCAGAATGAGAGGCATCTGTTCGGAGACAAAAAACTTCGTTAACATCTGGTAATTTTAGGACAGGAGGGTTCGAAAATATTCTTTTAATTTGTTCGAAGCTTTGTTTTCCTTCATCAGAACAAACCAGTGGTTCTTTCACATTCTTTTTTAAATAGTCAGTGAGAACGGAGGTCAGACCACTTAAGTTTGGGACAAAACTTCTGTAGAAGTTTACAGATCCGAGGAAACTTCTTAGCAACTTTTTTGTACTTGGAAAAGTGCATTCAAGAACAGCTTTAGTTTTGTTAGGAATAGGCGATAAAGAATTGTCTGAAATAATGAACCCCAAGTATTGTATTTTGAAGTAACCAAGAAAACACTTCTGTGGTTTGACTGTAAGGCCATGAGCTCTTAGTCTCTTTAAAACAAGCGACAGTGTTGACAGATGATCTTCCCAGACATGCGTCATGATGTAAATGTTATCAAAATACACCGAAACATTCTTTAAGTCAGAGAGGACTATTCTCATAAGCCTAATATAAGTGGCACATGTGGTGACCAAACCAAAAGGCATTGTGCGATATTGCATTAGTCCTCTATGAGTGGGAAAAGCAGTGTATGGTTTAGAGTCTGGGTGTAAAGACACCTGATGGTATGCTTGTGAGATATCTAATTCAGAGAAGAACTTACAGTCATGGAATTTATACAAGTCATGATCAATTACTGGCATGGGTTCAGCATCCCATTTAGTAATGGTATTTAAATAACGGAAATCTTGAGCCAGTCTGTAAGAATTATCTGGTTTCTTAACCATTACAACTGGAGAACAGAAAGCCGATTTAGAAGGTTCTATAATCTTTAACTTTAAGAGTTTGTCCACTTCGTTATCAAATGTTTGTCGTAAGTGAACAGGGACAGGATAGACTTTCCGTCTGCCTGGTTCCTGAGATGATAATTCAATCTTGTGTATAACAGTAGTGGTAAGTCCTGGGATTTCTGTGAATACATCTGAAAACGTATTTACTATGGCACTTACTTGAGACTTGTTTACACGATAGTTCACTGTTGATGTTGACATTTGAGTTATGGGTGGCAGAATCATCAGTTAAGATATCCAGTAGTTCCTTCGATTCTGTGCGAGATTCGTCATCTATAATACAAATTTTACATTCGTAAGAATCATGACTGCTAACTAAGCTGTAAGACAAAGTGTCTTCATCAACGGTGTTTAAGCAAAGATTAACTTCTCTACGGTGATACCGTTTTAAAATATTGACGTGGTACATTCTTTCCTTACCCTTGACATCCAAGATATAATCTACCTTATTATAGACCTTGGTTACCTTATATGGCCCTCGCCAGGTAATTAATAATTTGTTGGATTTGTCCGGCAAAAGAACTAGTACCTCATCACCAACATTAAACTTACGTTGAGAGCTCTTATGGTCAAAATATGTCTTGTAAGTTTCCATAGACACATTAAGGTTTTTGACAACCAAATCAGCAGTTTCTTCCAATCTTTCCCTAAGGTCTAGGAGAAACTGGTAAGTGTTTTGTACTTCTGGGTTAATATCTTTAGACCATAGTTCATTCAGGATATATAGTGGTCCACGAGCTTGTCTTCCATAAAGTAATTCAAAAGGGGAATATCCCAGAGAGTCACTAGGAATCTCCCTCATTGCAAAGAGAGCACATGGTAGATATCTATGCCAGTCAGTTGGTTTAAGAATACAGAGTTTCTTTAATATAGACTTAAGAATGGCAGGTTGACGTTCCACTCTTCCATTACACATTGGATGATAAGGTGTAGTGAAAAGCGGTTTAACACCCACAAGTTGATAAACTTGTTCCATTACTTCTGACGTGAATTGAGTCCCTTGATCTGACAGAATTTCACGAGGAATACCGACCCGTGAAAAAACACACAGTAAAGCTTCAGCTACTTCTATGGACGTGATGGACTTTAAGGGTACCGCCTCAGGGAAGCTGGACGCATAGTCTATCATAGTCAAAATATATTTATGACCACCTGATGAACGAGGCGTGAGGGGACCAACTATATCCACTGCAACTCTAGCAAATGGAACTGAAAAATTGGCATTTTGACCATGGGAACCCTTTAGTTCTGCCCTTTTGAGAGGAAAGTTGACATACGTGACATGATCTACAGTACTTATAGATGTCCGAGGACATCCCAGGCCAGAAGTACAAGTCTTTGATCTTATCATAAGTCTTCCTATGGGAGAAATGGCCAGAGACAGGCAGGTCATGAGAAATTTTCAGAATAGTCTCACGACAATCCCTAGGAATGACTAATACACTTTTTCCCACCTCATTGGGATTGTCCGCAGTCACTATAGTCCTGTATAGAAGATTACTTTTGAACTCAAATTTATAACTAAACTTCTTTCTTTTAATCACATTGTCATTTAATGCTAGCGTTCGGGTTTCCTCTAAGGAAGGACAAGTCTTCTGGAGACCTTCCAAATCTAGGTGTGACAGCTCAATAGGTTTTCCTTTGGAAAGTACTAAAGGATGGATTGGTTTTACCTTAGATTGAGCTCTGGTAAGGACGTTAACAGTGTCCAGTTGTGTGGAAGATTCAGTCACCTGTGGTATTTCCTCAGTTTCTGTGCAGATTGGTTTGGATGACTGACTCTCTAAGGTTTTTACCGGAACTTCATGATTATCCGAACTCTGAGTTGAGTTATCCTGATTAATCACTTCTGGAGATTCTAGGGAAGAAACAGAAGTATAAAGTTTATCTTTTCCGGAATCATTTGAAAACCTTACACAGTCTAATTCGGATGGGAAGGTAGCCCCTTCTATGTTCCCAACCAAAACAGAACATGAAGTTATTGGGGCCACCACTGCCTCTACCCAACCAGTAAACCATTTGCAGTTAATAAAACATCCGAGAGTAGGAAACACATCACTTCTTCCTAAATAGTCAGTTAATTTAGTACTTTTATACCGAGTTGAATCTAAGTTAGGAAAGCGTTTACTTGAAATAACAATACAAGAACACCCAGTATCCCTAAGAATGGTGGAAACATTCATGCCATTAACAGTACCTTCACTAAAAGGTGCGTTAATATTAGCTTCGGTGAAACACTTCCCAATATTCTCACCTTTTTTCTTGGGACAGTCTGGACGTCTATATCCCAATTCGTTACAGTTGTAACATTTTACTGGGAATTTCTTAGAGGAAAATGGTTTGGATAACTCAGATTGTTTAGGTACAACAGATTTATATCCACTACGCTCTTTAGGGTAGTTATTATGAGCGCAGGCATATATATCTGCCGCTTGTGCCATTTCTGAAGCTGTGTGAACGTCACGTTCTTTAATAAAGATACGTAAGTCAGAGTTAACAGAAGAGAGAAATTGGTCTCTTACCATCAGGTCGCGTAATGAATCAAAGTCATGATCAACCGGCACTATCAATCCAGCAATCAAACAATCTGAAAAGTGTTGTCAGATACTGCATAATTCTGATTGGGGATATTTTAGTGTGCAAACTCAGACCTGTAATGATGGGTGGTCTTCTTGAAAGCCTGTAAGATAGCTTTCTTAAGTAGAGGATAATCAGTGATTAGCACCTGGTAAGGTGGAATATACGTTTAAAGCTGTACCTGATAGAAGTAATCCAAGCCTTGTAGACCAAGAATATGAGGGCCACTCACAGAGTGTGGCAGTGTTCTCGAATCTGGTGATATATGCCACGATGTCATCCTGCTCTGTGAAAGGTGGAATTTGAGGCATCCTAATATTAGATTCGTGGGTAGGGTATTCTAGTACCCCTTCATCTATTTTATGCTTAGATAGCTCTACCTTCTTGGCTTCCAATTCCAACCTTAACTGTTCTAACTCCCTCTGCTTTGACTTTTCTTCAATCTCCTTCATCTTGAAGGCTACTTCCCTTGCCTGAACTCTGTCTTCTCTAGCTATCCTTTCCAGTTCTCTTTTGTCCTCCCGAGCAATCCTTTCATTCTCTCGAGCTATTCTTTCCAGTTCTTTTTTCTCTTCTCGGGCTAGTCTTTCCTGTTCCTCCTGTTTAGCTAGGGCTAGTCTGTCCTGTTCCTCCTGTTTAGCTAGGGCTAGTCTTTCCTGTTCCTCCTGTTTAGCTAGGGCTAGTCTTTCCTGTTCCTCCTGTTTAGCTAGAGCTAGTCTTTCCTGTTCCTTTTTCTCTTCTATAGCCATTTTAGAAGTAATATAACTATCAAGAGACTGGCCTGTAAATCCCATGTCTTTTCCAGCCCTTAACCAGAAATCTAACGAATCCATAGTAAGAAAATATAATACAAACCAAACAAGTCGATCTTAAATTAACAACTGAAACGACTGTTTCAAAAGAGGGACTTCGTCCGCACACTTTCAAACCTTCCCAAAGAAGAAAATGAAATAATATTTTCAACTTGGAAGTAAATCTAGTGGGCTCAAAAGCCTTCACTAAGATAAATGAACACGGTTCACCCAGGAGGGATTATTATGGAAGTTCCTCAGGTCCAACAAAAATGAGTAAACTTCTAAACCCAACCCAAGAACCAAACAACTGTAAGTCAAATAGACTACCAGTAATGACTTGACACCTAAAGATACGGAACTCACCCTTTTCAATCTTAAATGTTATACTACTGAACCAGTAGAACCATCAGGAAGATGTAGCCTCAAGAGTCGTATCCTGGCAAGGTCGCCATTGTCAGGGGAATGCCTTCCACCTGAACAAAATAATGGAAAAAATAATAAAAACAAATAATGACTCTTGGGTAGGAAATAAACTAAGAATTTAAAGTTTTTAATAAAATATTTAAAAAAAATAGGCCGTTGTGGTTCTGGCAGGATGGAGAGTAGGAGAATATAAGGCCCAGGTTGAGTCTGGTGTAGACGAGATGTTGGATGGTTATCCTGGGTAGTTAAGAATTCTCGTATGCCACTTGGTCGAGGTACGTAAGATTTAGAAGCGGAAGAGTAGACAAAAACCAAGTCAGAGAGACGTACATCTAGCTCCTTTAAAACTGGCGTCTGTACCAGCTGACCAGGCCAGCAGCAGAGCTGATAAAGAGAAAATAAAAAATTGTTACCACAAGTAAGTAAACATAACATGTAAGAAAGAAAAAGGATAACATGTTTACTTTAAGATGGAAGAAATTACTGGTAACCTTAAATCAACCACAAACAAAAAAGATACCCCTGGTAGAGCACCTTGCCTGTTCAGGAGAAGTGTGGAGGTGTAGTGACTCTCCACAATTTCACTGTCACCAGGTAAGGTAACTACCACCAGAAAAGGGGGTTCTGTTTCTGCCCGCAAGAGGGAAGCACCGGCTGAACCCGTGAATGACCGCCGGCAGACTAACAACCTTAACCCATAATTAGACTACTTTTCCCTCACAGTTTGTCCTTGCTTTTATGAGTATCAGACACTGTTTGTTATTAACCCATAGTCTTCACATACCCATGTCACTGAAACACCACACTCCACCTTTATTAGTTAAGTTTCTGCTTAACACTCAGATTCATACATTTGCTTTTGGCACCATCACTTGCTTTAGAAGCCATTATTAATTCACTTCATGTAATATGTTAATAAGTCACACAAAACACTGTAAATCCTGGGAAAATTGGAGACTGAATGAAAGGTGTATGCATGAGCAAGCGTGGCGTCTTATGGCTTGGGGAAGAATGAAAACAGACAGATCTTGGATGTGGATGTTCTGGCCCGTACAGGACAAATGTTGAAATCATTGGATTTGGACCGACAATTCAGAAGATAACCAGACACTATTGCTTCAGACAAAATTGGGAATAATAGATTTTTTTTCAGTTTGTCCAATGACTCCAGCATTTGTCCGGCGACTCCAACATTTTTCTGGCCAGATTTTTTGTCAGTAATTTCTAAAATATCTTAAATTGGGGTTCATTAGTTAGAGATTTTCTGTATTTTTTTTTCCTGTATAATGCTAATTTAGGATACCTGGTTTAAGACTGGGCCATAGGTTCTATAAAAATAAGGTACAATCATACCTACAAATTAGTAAAATGCATGATGTGCTGTTGCAGTGCAAAGAAGGTAACATCTGTGAGGGGATACAGGGGAAACTGGTTAGCCAGACTAATCCTGGAAGTGGGAAAAAGTAAAAGAAAAAAAAAAGTGAGCGAAATTAATGATCAACATGCTAAGTTCTTGTTTAACATTTATTTGGTATTTAATACTGTGGTAAATGTTTGTATGGTTTTTTATGAAGGAGTTATAACAGGTATAAATTATACCATTGGTTGAAATACATAAAATAAAATTTGTAACCATTTACTGTATCTTCATTGGGACTGGTAGTTGTAAGTTCTTCTATTGTCTCGTGATTTTAAACAAGATGCTAAGGCCACCTTTTGTAATCTTCAACATTTTTACCTTTAGGTTCTATACTGCATTAGAAACAGCTACACAGAGAGCGGATACATACGAATCTGAGATTTCCAAAGAAATTCATAATGGACGACTTTTCCGCCTTCTTACAAAGTTGAATACTATTGTTGATCGTCCACAGTAAGTTGCTTTTCTTGTGTGACATTTGATATTATATATTTATGGTACATCTCTTTGTGAATATTGTCTTCTGAGTGCTAATTTGCTTGCTTTGCAAAAAACACTGGAAATTTGTTTTTTGTCCTCAACATACTGGTCTCTGACCAATGATTAAGAGACAGATATAGTCTCTGTAGGTTTTAGAAATAATCAGGGATTTAGGCTTCATTCTAAGTTTAGGGTTGAGTTTCAGGAGTCCAATTTGTTGGTTATATCATAAGTCCTAGTTTGTCATATGTACTGTAAGTGATGATGATAATATTGTAGTAGTAATAATTTATTTGTTGAATTGGCAAGTTACATTTGGGTGAAAATATCTATTGTGATGTATGTAGTATACACAGCATTTGGGGCTAATGCAGGTGTTGTAGAATAGTAGTAATACGTGTAATTATTGAAAAAATGCAACACTTCATTTACAAAGTGTTGCTGTGGTTGGAGCTGGGATGTATTTTGATCTAATGAAATTTTAAATAACACTGTAGGAAGCTATTTAAAAAGCTAACAATGTATAATGAAAGATAATAGCTGCTTTCTAGCAATTTTGTTTTCTATTTTCAAGTAGGGAATGGATAAGTAGGTTGCATTAATTTTATTTCAAAAATATTTTAATAAAGCTCCTCATGAAATAATAATCTTGAAACTAGAAAACATGGGTGGAAATAAAGGTATTTATTACAGTATGTTAGAGTTTTTTCTATATGTAAGGAAAATGCAAACAGTGATAAGCGGGAAAAATTTCCTGTGGATTGGTAAATGTAACCAGTGGGATTCCACAAGGATTAATGCAGTGGGATCCCACAAGGATTAATGCAGTGGGATCCTACAAGGATTAATGCAGTGGGATCCCACAAGGATTAATGCAGTGGGATCCCACAAGGATTAATGCAGTGGGATCCCACAAGGATTAATGCAGTGGGATCCCACAAGGATTAATGCAGTGGGATCCCACAAGGATTATGCAGTGGGGTCCACAAGGATTAATCAGTGGGATCCCACAAGGATTAATGCAGTGGGATCCCACAAGGATTAATGCAGTGGGATCCCACAAGGATTAATGCAGTGGGATCCCACAAGGATTAATGCAGTGGGATCCCACAAGGATTAATGCAGTGGGATCCCACAAGGATCAATGCAGTGAGATCTTACAAGGATCAAGTCATATATAAAAATAACTTACGCAGAGATGAGAAGTATTGCCAACAAGTATATTTGAGACATCAGGAGCAAGCAGAGTGAACCTTTGTTAAAGAAGAGATTTTCCTCTTGGAAGACCTTTAACAAGCCATGGCTTGATAAACAAATACATTTGTTGATGGAAAAATCCTATACTAAATAAATACCATAGTAAAATTTGCTGTAAATCAGTTGAGCAGAGAGTGACAGATGGATGATGGAATTTCATTTAATGTTTTATATGGAAAAAGGAATACCTAAGGATGCAGGGAACACTGGCTAGCTGTATTTGAATCCTGGAAAGGGAGATTACAGTGTAGGTTTTTTGAAGAATTTCTTGTGATGTTGCAGTTCAGAAGGTCATTTAAATTGGAATGTCTGCACTCTTCTCGAGAGATAACTGTAGAATGATTGATGGCGAGGTTGTTTCCCCTCTTTGGGTCACACAAATTATTTGTTACCTGTTAGGTTACCTGTACACAAAAACCTCAGTTTAATGGGGTTCAGAGATACAGGACAAAATCTGCTTGGTTAGATTATTTGGAAACAATGGGGAAAGCTCTTTAGTTATGGAATTATCTGTTATTGTTACACTCACACCAAAATACTCATCATTATCCACCACAATCACCATTATTGTCCACCTGCTTCCTCCCTATTATTGTTAACCCTTAAACGGTCCAAACGTATACGTATATACGTTCTTTCCGCTACTTCCCCGAATATTTTGAATTTTTTTTTTTTATAGAAATAAAGAGCACATTATTTTAAGTGTTATAGGATAAAAAAAAAATTAGGGTCAGTACTTACCGAGATATGAGGCAGAGAAGTTGGCACTGGCTGCTCACCTGACGTCAACATGAGTCCTGCCGCTTGCAGAATTGTTGCCGATATACCTTTTTTTTCTCTTTTTTTATATTATTTTATATAATTTTTATGTTCTGATAATTACAATTTATAGTAGTTCTTGTGATTTCATAGCCAATCTTTGTTCTGACACTAATATTAGGTACTGAAATTGTACTCAAATAATAATGATAGTGCATAATAATAATAATAATAATGATAGTGCATAATAATAATAATAATGATAGTGCATAATAATAATAATAATGATAGTGCATAATAATAATAAGCTCCCTTGAAGCATTATGTAAGATGTGTGTCACTGCCTTATCATATCTTATCTCCACTAATGACTGTGGTGACATTTGATGAGGGGTGAGCGTCCTCTTATCTTTTCTTATCACTCCACTAATGACAGTGGTGACATTTGATGAGCTTACACTGCTTCACTTTATGTGTTACACAAACCTGTCTGTCTGTTTGTTTGTGTGTCTGTCTTTCTGTCTGCCTGTCTGTGTCTTTCTTTCTGTCTGTGTGTCTCAGAGAGTAGCTCATGAACCAACTGGTATTACACATGATCACAAGCACAGTATAGCACTTTGTCTGGATTTTTTGAGTTATCCTAGGTAATTTACACTATATATATAATTGTATTTATGTATGCGTTCCTGTGAGATAGAGACAAAGAGACAGAGATAGATACAGACAAACAGACAGATAGAGACAGCCAATCAGCTGGCTGGCCAGCCTATCGACATCACTTTTCACTTAAAAGGGGAGTGTTAATATGACATGACATCAGTGAATCCTTGGTGTTTGCCGCACTGTTTGCTCTAGCTGGCGCTCAATTTAACTGGTGCTCCCACAAGGTACTAAGTGGTCCCAGATTTTTTTAATACAGCGCACACTGAGTGTTAAGACCCATTCTATGCTGACCAAGCATCTCAAGCCAATCGTGCCAAATTTGGAGGCAGGAAAAATAAAACTTATATATACGTTTGGACTGTTTAAGGGTTAAATTGAGGGGTTACTGTAGTGGATTTTGTCGGTCACTTCCCCACTGCCCAGTCCTGGACCCAGACCAGGTATTCTGTTTTATGGCCTGATCTTCATGGCCGGCAGAACAGGAACTATCTTAAGGAACTTATCAAGTTCTCTTTTGAAGATAGCTAAAGGTATGTTGGTAATTTCCCTTATGAATGAAGGGAAAGTGTTAAAAAGTCTTAGGAATTGAGTTCTCTTAGTGTGCTCTTTGCACCCTTATTCTTCGTTGGGCTTAAGCTATTTTACAATGTCTTCTGAGCCTTTTGCTCTTGTAGAGAGTAATTTCTGTGTGCAGATTTGGGATTAATTCTTCCAGAGTTTTCCAGGTGTGAATTATGATATGTTTTTTGTAGCATATATTCCATGGAGTACAATTCAAAGGATGTAAGCCATTCCCAATAGTTTGGTGCTTTACTGAACTTATGCAGGTAGTACATTCTCCAGATCCACAGTTTTTCCTACCTTAAAATAGAGCTGTTAGTGTAAAGCAATATTCCAATCTAGAGAGAACAGATTTGGCAAAAATATTGTCATTGAGATAAATCAAGGGATAATTATAGACAAAAGATTGTCATTGGAAGACCACATAAGTACTGTAATGAGAAATTCATATGCTACACTAGCCAACTTCAAAATAGCCTTCAGATATATGGAAGAAAAATGTAATAATAGCTATAGCTGCTCACAACATATGTTTAACCAAAATTGGAACAAGTATGTTGTAGTTGTAATGTGTTGCCACAATAAAAAAACTTATGGACAAGATAAAAAAAAGTGTAAAAAGATGTGCCACAAAACAGCTCCCAGTAAAAAGACAAAATACCCTCATTGTTAGATAGGTTAAAAAGAGGATATGTGATAATCACATAAACGATCATAAAATAATGAGAATATATAGAGTGAATGGAGACGAATGGTTTTTGGGACCTGACGAGCTGTTGGAGTGTGAGCAGGGTAACATTTTGTGAAGGGATTCAGGGAAACCGGTTTAATTGATTTAGTTGGACTTGAGTCCTGGAAATGGGAAGTGCAATGCCTGCACTTTAAAGGAGGGGTCTGGGATAGTGACAGCTGGGAGGGACTATTCTCAGCTGTTGTATCTGAGCGCCTCTGCAAAGACGGTGATTATGTATGAGTGTGGTGAAAGTGTTGAATGATGATGAAAGTATTTTCTTTTTGGGGATTTTCTTTCTTTTTGGGCCACCCTGCCTTGGTGGGAGACGGCCGACTTGTTGAAAAAAAAAAATAGAGATAAAGATGATGTAGCATTGTCATTAGGGAACACAGGTCACAATTATAAATTGATAAAAAAAAAGTAGGATCAGTAAGATATTCTAAAGATTTCTTCACAAATAAAGGGGTAGGAGAGTGGAGTGGGATTCAAGAGGTGGCATGTGCTGTACCTTGAGAGCTTGAATTTTTTTTTTTCACCTTGTTACAGCCTCCCACCAAGGTAGGAGACAGCCAATTATTATATAATTACTTTTATGATTGATTAATTATACAATAAATATTAAAGATGGTACACCACAAGCATAGCTACTGCAAGTACAAATAAGTAATCACATGTTCAAAGGGCTCATTGCATGCTGTTATCTGATATATTGTCCCTGCAAAAGGGAATTACTGGTTCATTGTTTTTAGTTACTACAGTATTTGCTTCTTTCCAGTGGTTTACCAATATTATGGACTTGCCAGAACCAGGACCTATCTGTTATTGACATTTTCTATTACCAACCTCAGTAACTAAGTGCAAATAAAAAATCTAAATTTTTACCTGCTACAAGATGATTTATATGTCTTTTCCAAATTCTTAAATGCAGATACCATATTTATACTTCATAGTAGAGGATATAACGGTGTAAGCATCATCGAGGGTAGAAGCAGTTGAGGGACCTGGAAACACTATTGATGCAAATACAGGATATGGATCATCATAAAATGAATCTTAAATAATAACATCACTATCATCTGTTTCATAGCTTCAGGCCTCTGTGATTAACTTCTCTTGTATCCTGTGCAGTTGCACGAGTTTGTGATCGGTAATGAAGGATTTCTTCTCCAACCAGGTTATAAGTGTGCCTGAAGTTGATATACACAGTTCGTTGTTATACTGTACCTGGAGCATCTGGTTCCTCATCATTTTCGTCACTATCGTCACTTTCTGCAGACTTTGGGTTAAAGACAACAGTAATTTCCAAGTCAGTGAGTGTATTGCAAGCAAACATTTTTGTCACACTCAGTCCATTTCTTAATAACCTTTATCACTAGCATTAGGAATTATATCATGTATCTTTTTGGCATATCTCATAAATTCAGTGAGTTCAGCCTTCTCCGATGGTACAATACAAAGAACCCTTCGAAATCAGGAAGGAGTACCTAGATCATTGGTGAATGTGCTAGACAATCATATATTATGCCGTACGTTTCTTAGAGCAGCAGTATCAACATCTTGCTAAGATTTTACAGTGAAATTTATCGTATTTCTAACATTGAGTTCTTTCTTAACTTCTTCCTAGTTTCCAGTTGCTGTAAACTCCATAGTGTTACATAATTCAGTGATGTAATATGTTGACTTCCTTAGGAAATGCTCGTTTTCCTACCCTGGGGAATACTTTGTTCAAAAACAATATACAGTAACTCTTATTTTTATCCATGATTTGCAGGAATAATTGGAGGGTGACTACGGAAGTGTTTTTTAAGTGTACATGAAATTGTACACTTTAAAAACACAGTTTAATAAGATAAACATCATCACATACCATAGACCACCTAACCACTCTGTTACTGAAAGCGCAGGAAAAATTCTGTTAAGCCACTGTTCTAGATTTTGTTGTTAATTTGAGAATCCAGCAGAGTAGAATCCATAGTTTGGGTAGACCATCATAGTTCATTGCTCTCTTCATTTCTAGCTAATTCACATTTGCAGTGTCAGTTAAATTTGTTTTTCTTCATTTATTTGAGTTAGCTGTAATGTTCATTCTAACATGTAAGTCATTAATGAATGTGCAGATCCATTTGTTTCAGGGAAGTGAGTTGTGATTCTGGTTTTCACTGTTGCTGTTTCATGAGCATCTTGACTCACAATATGGCTCAAGTAAGAGTGTAAATTTACCTTTGTACTTTGTTCGTAGGTCACTGTAATGACTGTGCCTGGAAAAGTACAGTGTTTTCAACTTCGTAACTCACATTTCTAAACTGTGGGAGCAGTGAGGTGTCATGTCTTTAAAAATGATCTGTTTTATCTAGTGTAAATGCTTCCTTGGTGCAGACACTGTACTTCTGCTGTATATTCCAGTTTTAGTCACAGTTTGTGAAGAGTTTTTTAGCATTTCTGTAGTTATATACCTGAAGGTTATTTTGAAGGCTTGCCAATGTAACAAAAGTTTCTTACTACAGTATCTTATTTATGCAATCTTCTGGTAACACACTTTTGTGATTACAGTACTTAATCTGTCTGTGATGCTTTCAACACTTTATTGTGCAATCTATAGTACATTCTTCAAGTTGCTTGTTTCTGTTTTTTTCTCATTTCCTTTATATAGCATTTATGTTAAATTCCATCATCCAATCTCCACTTCATTTGTTCAACTTATCTAAATTTTCCTGTAGCTGTATTTATTTTATATAGGTTTCTTCATCATCTGCAAGCATATTTTTGTTGATTTGTATTACTGTTGACAGATCATTTACATAGATTAGAAATATTGGGTCAATGGATGGTTCTTCTGGGATCCCACTGGGGACATTTTTCATGAGAATGTTCCGCTCTTATCGTTGTTTGCATTTTTTTTTTAAATGTATAATCTTTCATCTATTTATTCATCTAGAGTATATGTCAAATTGGAAAGGAGCCGTCAATAGTATCAATAGTAAGGTCTATGTCACAATACTGTTCTATATTCTAAGGAAAAAATCATGATGAATGTAAGCATTAACGTTGTCATATAGTCATTAGTAGGTTAAAAGTTTGTATGGAATACCAACTCTGATTTTAAATATTATGTGGTATGGAGGGAAGTAGATAAAATAATTTTTTTTTTCAACGCACCAGCCATATACCACCTAGGCAGGGTGACCATTTAGTAATGATAAAATAAATGTTTACAGTAATAAAAGAAGTAATATTATTGTAGACTTATATTGAGGTTACACTTCATTGTGATTGTGCAGTTTTATGCTGTTAAATCTGTGCTCATGTCTCAAAAGAATCAGTCTGTGATTGTAACATACATGGTGGCCTTACTTGATACTGGAGGGCCACAATGTATGCTTCCGAGCCTGGCAGTATTAAGAACTTGGTGTAACTTTGGACCATTAATCAAACAGTTTAAAATGGAAAATTCACTACTGACAAGTTGCTGAGTAAGACACATGTTGCACCTGTCTAATTCATCAAAAGGAATTTTTTTTTAAATGTTTCCTTCATTGGTTATTCATGCACAGCAGGTCACATTCTCTGAGTCTTGACTGAAACCAGATTGCTTGATGCATCCTGGAACACCCTACATTAGTGAATACTGAATAATGTGGTCTTGTATTTTAGTAGTAATGAATTCTTTTTTGACAGACTCCACTTGGATTCATCTTGGAGTGAGACTGGTGACCGATATATGCTAAAGCTCTTCAGAGATTATGTCTTTCATCAGGTGAGTTGTTACACCCTCTTTATGAATGAAAAGGTTAGTGATATGTGACAAATTGCAACTTCATTTATTAACCAAATTTTAGATTTTCTTTATGAAAAGTTCAGGGCTGCAATTTGTACAAAAGAATTTGAGAAAGATGTGCAAAATTAATAAGAATACATTAGTAGAGATGTCGAGACTAGGAGTTAGGTGGGAGTGTGGTAAGTGGTTCAGCAGAAAGATGGCATGTAAATATATTAAGTAATACAGTGCTTCTATCAAAATAATTTTTAAGGAGTATATATTGGATTGATAAAGACCCTGACTAGTGAAGCATCTCCTTTATAAATGTCCTAATGCCTCATTTGTCTTGTATGGTTCTATGGTATCAATGTTATTTGTTGTGGAAATGTGTACTTATGACTCAGAACAGTGATATCAGCATGAACATGCAGTTTTCCTTTTTTTTTTTTTTTTTTAACATGTTGGCCATTTTCCACCGAGGCATGGTGACCCAAAAAGAAAGAAAAACACAAAAAGGAAAGAAAAAAAACTTTCATCATTCAACACTCACCATTACTCATACATAATCACTGTCTTTGCAGAGGCGCTCAGATAGGACAGATTAGACGTCCCTCCAAACTGCCAATATCTCAAATCCCTACTTTGAAGTGCAGGCATTGTACTTCCCATTTCCAGGACTCAAGTCTGGCTAACCGGTTTCCCTTCACAAAATATTACCCTGCTCACACTCCAATAGCTCGTCAGGTCCCAAAAACCATTCGTCTCCATTCACTCCTATCTAGCACGTTCACGCATGCTTACTGGAAGGCGAAGCCCCTCACCCACAAAACTTCCTTTACCCCCTCCCTCCAACCTTTTCGGGAAAGATCCCTACTCCGCCTTCCTTTCCCTACAGATTTATACGCTTTCCAAGTCATTCTACTTTGTTCCATTCTCTCTAAATGACCAAACCACCTCAACAGCCCATTTATTATTGTTTATTCTTTAACATGCCCACCATATCCCTCCATGAAAGGGTAACCCAAACAAGGAAGTTCATTAAATAACAAAAAAAAGGCACAATACAGTGACTGGAACAATACACACACAACCCGCACATAGAAGAGAGGAGCTTGCGACAACGTTTCGGTCCGACTTGGACCATTTACAAAGTCACACTAACACAAAGAACAGGTAGAAGGGGTTATATATAGGCCAGCAGACAGGGGAGGGCACAAGAAAGTGGTGGAGAGTAATAGTGGAAGTAGTAGTAGTGGAGTCAGTCATATTCTAGGAAAGAGGAGCACTGCAATAAAGCTGGCGGCCTGCATGGGGTAAGGACAAGAACACAGAGGGGGAAAAAATTAAAATAAAATAAAGAAGGACAAATACAAGGCAAAGAAAAGAACACAGAGGGGGAAAAAATGAAAATAAAATAAAGAAGGACAAATACAAGGCAAAAGAAAGAAAACCCAGAGGTGAAAGAAGAAAGAGGAGAAGGGGGAAGAGATAGAAGGGGAAGGAATCAGGTTAAGTCACAGGTATTCTGAAGTTTGGAGCATTTAACAATGTAATGGGAGAGGAAAGCATCTACAGAGACAAAGCCAGGGCTAAGATTCATACAGGGAAAGTTGTATATAAGGGAGGATTCAACCAGACGGCGACTGTGAAAGTTGGACGTAGGGTAGACAGTTTTAGCAGAAGACCAATCAATAGGATGACTGTGATCTCTGACATGACAGAAAAGAGCATTATTATTCATTCACCATTCATTCATTCAATTACTGTCCTGCAAGAAGTGTGTAGACATCACATTACAAATGACCTTCCTAACTGTGCCATCCCCACACATTTAAAGTGCAGACACTGTAGTTCCCACCACCAGGACTAATCCAGCTAACTGGTTTCCCCAATCCCTTCATAATGTTTCCTTGCTCACACTCCAAAATTACATCGTCATAAAAAACACTTGTCTCCACCCTGATCAAATATGCCCGTGTAAGCCTGCTCGTAGCACTTAAAACCACTTTTACCCCCTTCCCTCCAACCTTTCATGGAGTGACTACCACCCCTCCTTTTTTTCACCCCAGCCTTTTGTGCTCCAGCCTTTGTAAATACCCAAAAAAACCTTGACAATCCCTTCTCAGCCATCTGAATTGTACCTTTGAAAACCACACTGTCTTCTAATCTCTATGCCCTGAATTTTCTGCATAATATTCACATCACAAATTGCTCTCAAGCATGACATCTTTACTGACTTTAGCCTCAATCATCACTTCAAAGTTTAATGCTCATGCTTCACACCCGTAAGTGTTGGTGTCTCAATGCTTAAGAACATTACCCTTTTTGCTTCCATAGATAAACTTTCTCTGCTTCAGTACACCACTATCTTCTTCCTCTCTTCTGTTTTGTGATTCTCATCTTTCATAGACCCATCTGCCAACACGTCTACTTCTAAATATCTAATTACGTTCACTTCTCCCATATTCCCTCTCTCCAATCTGATATCTGATTATTGTATCATTAAATTATATGTCTGGGAGCATTTAACTGTACCAGAACACACTGATACTACACTAAAATGCCTTTTAGAAGTGGTGTATATTTTTTTATTTCAGGTAACAGATGATGGGAGACCTTGGTTAGACTTGGCACATATAGTATCAGTCCTTAATAAATTAGATGCTGGATCATCAGACAAGGTGGGTATTATTTGGTAACTTAAAATTATTTTCCAGCTTATAATCTTTTACCTAATAGTAATCTACAGTAGTTAACTACATGCGTAATGGAACATCGTACAGTGGTCCCTCGGTTTTCGCCAAAAATTCATTCCAGAATGCTGCTCAAGTGCCATTACCGAACGAATTTACTTCCTTAAGAAATAATATCACATAGGTTAGTCTATTTCAGACCCCCAAAAATACACTTGCAACAGCACTTACGAAAATACACTTACATAAATGTTCGAGTTTGGAGATGCACGCAAACCGAGGGACCACTGTATTTACTTAGTGCATATTTTGTTTATTACCTGTGACTCAAATATGGCTCCTCTAGCTTCTAACCATCACACTTATTATTATTGTTTAACACACTGGTTGTCTCCCACCAAGGTAGGGTAACCTAGAAAAAGAAAGAAACATTTTCACCATCATTCACACTGTCACTGTCTTGCCAGAGCCACGTAGATACTGCAGTTGGGATGTCCTTCCAAACAGCAAATATCCCCACCCCTCCTATAGAGTGCAGGGACTGTACTTCCTGACTTCTTTTTTTTCTGTTTTTTCCTGTGATTAATCCTGCTGTGCTTCTCTGTTCCAACCAAAATGGTCCATGAATATAGGCATTAATTAAATATCAATACAGCTTATGGTCTAGTTAGTCTGCTTCTTGTGTGCTAAATATTTAGCACACAGTGTACAGTATATCCTCTATGGGAAATATGCTGGTTTAACCTGCTACATAGAAATGTGACTAATATGTTGTATTGCCAAAATATTTAGATCAAATCTTGAAATCTTTCTATAGTGTCGTATTGCTGTTATTTTCTGTCTAGTGGCTGAATTCCTGTCTTCAACAAAGATTCCCTAATGTCTTGAACACTAATTTTTTTCTGATGGGGCCTAGTATAAGTCTTTTCTCTGCTAACTGCTTTGACTAGCCTTTATATCTGCAGTTTTCTTTTTTAGTTTTCTGTGTGATGCAGGGAGATCTGTCTTCATAGTTATAGATAAGTCTTCTCATATACTCAACTATAAGTGGTTGCAGAGGTCAACTCCTAGCTTCTGGTCCCACCTCTCAACTTGCTGCTTGCCAGATTCACTCCCCACTTGCCTCATGGGCCCTATCATACCCACTCTTACATCTATTTATGGAGCCTGCCTCCACCACTTCCTTGCTGAGGTCATTCCATTTCCCAACCACTCTGAAACTGAAGCTGCAGGAGTTGAGTCTTAGCTCCTGACTCTACCTCTCAACTTGCAGCTTGCCAGATTCACTCCCTTCTAGCCTCGTGGGTCCTGTTGTTCCTGTTCTTAAAACTACATAAGGAGCCTGCCTCTACACTCTTTCGTTGAAGTCATTTCACTTCCTGACCACCCTGAGACTGAAGAAATACTTCTTAACATCCCTATAACTCTCTTGTGTTTTACCTTCCAGTTATGAGTATCTCACTCTTTGTTCTGTCTATAGGTGTGAATAGTAGTGTACCCAGGTATGTTAAATACAGATCATGTGTTGAATCATGTTTTGGCTTTGATTCTTTTTTATTTAATAAGGTAGATTTGATAATGTAGAGTTGGCATTGTGTACATTGGTGTAGGATCACTGATGACAGGTATCACTCATGCCTTGGTGTAGGATCACTGATGACAGGTATCACTCATGCCTTGGTGTAGGATCACTGATGACAGGTATCACTCATGCCTTGGTGTAGGATCACTGATGACAGGTATCACTCATGTCTTGGTGCAGGTTCAGGGATGACAAGTGTCACAAGTGCTTTGTTATGGGTTCATGGATGACAGATACTATCACCCCTGAGCTCACTCATAAGTATAGAAAAACTCAATCATTCCATAAGAAAAACCTGTGCTAGAGGATGAGGAGAAGCACTTAAGTGCATTGACAGACAGGGTCCTACGGTTTTGCCAGAGTATAAGAATATGGCTTACCGTAATTCACAGGAAGGCCAGCAATGGAGATACCAAAGTTGCTGAGTGTTTCTTCTCTGAGGTCAAACACATTTGATCTTAGTTAAAATAAGTGTGGTAATTAAAAATTATAATTGTAGTGTACATTGTTTTTCTTTATATCTTCTCTCATCTCATATTATCGTATTGTTTATTTGTAAGCTTCATATGTGGCTTCTGATAAGAATCCTCTTAATCATAAAACCTTCTGGTCACAGTTATCTCGGCATTTCCAATTCCTACTGTACAGGGTGTTTCAAAGAGATGGACCGGATCGTGAAATATACTGCTTTGAAATCGAGTCCATCATTTTGGAACACCCTGTATTGTACAACGTAAGTCAAAATAATTTGATGGTAATGCTAGTGCTTTCTTGTTGAACAGCTGACAGTAAGCAAATCATTTTTATTGAACATATGAAATATAAGTAGATTTAATGAAAGTGTCTTCACCAATGTTAAAAGTATAATTACAGTGGTACCTTGAGTTTTGGCCATACTAATTTGTTCCAGAAGGCTGTTTGAGTGCTGTTACCAAACGAATTTGTTCCCATAAGGTATAATGTAAATTAGATTAGTCAGTTTCAGACCCCCAAAAATACACTTACAAAAGCACTTACAATGATACACTTACATAATTGTTCAAGTTGGGAGCTGTTTGAAACTCGAGGTACCACTGTACTCTTATTTTATTTTATTTTATGTATGGCTTACGATTTCTATTCAGAATTAGCAGACATTTTGTATTGTGAAAACCTTATATATGTGCATTTAAATATTACAGATATGTCTAATGTCCCATGATGAGCAGAACATCCTGGTTACATCCTATGCTGAGTTGAAGCGGTGTTTTGAGAGATCTTTCAATGAAATACTACAAGCTGCCTCATCACACAAGACAGCATTGTCCTAGCAATGTCTCATTTGCATGTGGTTGCTTCATTGTTCACTGTTACATTAGAAGTGAAGGAAAACAATCAGTAATTCATCCTTTGTTATGGCTCTTGATAGAACTCATGGTTTGGTAATCCCTAGGCTAATGCAAATTACCACTTAGACACTGGAAAGTATTCAACAGTGAATATGGTAAGCTTAGTAATCTTGGTCTGTTGACCTCCTGCCCAGTGTTCTAGCCATTAGAGGCATTGCATTGAAGTTTCAGTAACACTGTCCAATTTTCATAATCACCAGTGATGATATATGAATTCCAGTTACTGTGTTGCACCAGGAGGGCAAGCCACCTTTCATCACCATGTCACTTGAATCAGGTTTAAGGCTTCAGCTATTTAATATTGTCAAGATGATTTCAAATTTGTATAACATCTTCAAATGGTAGATAATGAATTCATTGAGTAAAATGTGCACTAAAAGTTTTCAGTGAGTGCTGTATATATTTTACAAGATCCAAAACAAACATGGGAGTCATATTGTTACAGATGATCAAAGCATGTTGGCTTGGCTTGCAGTTTTGGGCATCTGTTCTTTGTTAAAACATATGTATGATGCTTAAAGTAAAAAGTCATAAACTAAATACATTTTTTTTAATATAAATGCAAAATAATTTTCAAGCAATCATGGTATACAGTAACAAGAAAAATAGGTGGGAGGGGAAAGGGAGAGAAAGGAAAAATTACTGGCAGGATGTGTCGTACTAAAGTATTTGTTCCTTTAATTGAAAGGTGCATATTATGTGAGAGTTTTAAGCCATTTGAAGATGTCTTAGATTACATTTATTTATTAAATCATAAAATACTTATAAAGAAAACCAAATTTTATACTTTATGAAAATGCATAGTCTTAGCTACGAAAAGAAGTTTTTAAATACGTAGATATTTCCAGTGAGAGAAATGTAGGTTAAGTTAATGCAATTGGAAAAGTTAAATACGTTTGAGTCTTCTGTGATAGGTGTGAACCTGGTCTGCTGTTAATAGCAAGCATTACTGATCAAAATGACTTTTCTCAAATTTTTTTTCTTTTATTTTTCTTATTGTGAGAAGCAGTGAAATAATACATCTATCGAATGAAATGCATTTCATTTGCAGTTAACTTTTATCCTGAGTACTGTGATTGATTTTGCAATATGGATTAGCAATAGCCTGATTTAGTGTTGTACCAGAAGTACCGGGGTGTATTTAGCAACTTCTGTGAAGTGAAAATTATTAAGAAATAATATTGGTGAGAGAGCACAAAGTTAGTGTACTTACAAACTGTACAGAAAATATTTAAAGATTAGGCTAGTGTCTTAAAGATACTTATCACCCCATTCATACTGAATGGTACACTAGCTCTATTTCATATTTATTAGATATTAAAGAGTATTATTTATTTTTTGTGAAGTATAGTCAAAGCTTGATAGGCTTTTGGACTGGTTTAGATTAAGTATTCTTTCCCTTGGCTCTATTTTTTGCTAATTCAAATAATGTAGTTTTTATGTTTACAGTATCAGATAATTGAAACTTTAAAGTTTGAATAGGAAAATAAATTTTCTTTTCAAAAATTATCCTTCATTTTGTGCATGCAACTTTCCTAATAGAGATACTGTACAGTATAGTAGTAGAGCAATGATTGGTATTATTAAAGTTATCTGACCTCCAATATCTGTACAATTAGTGCTGTCATGCATACAATTATTTGCAATAATAGCTGGTTGCTAAATGGTTTCTTCTCAGTAGGTCATTTTATTGCAGGCCTAAGGTTGAGGATGCAACCAATACTACCTTCGAGAAATAAATTTGATACCAAGAGTTGACATGTACCTCTCATTAACAGGCAAGTATTGTAATCATAAAACTATTTTTCTTATCTATATTTGTATATAGGAACACAAAATATTGAATGATCATGCTGACAAAGCATGTAATAATCCTATTTGATTTATGCATTACCAGTTTTATTTAGTTTCTTTTAAATTTGTGGGTGTTTTTGCATGCTCTTAGATTTATCCACTCAAGACATATGACCAAATATATCTTAAAACAATATGAGAATTTTAAAATTCATTTTTTTTTGTAGTCCAGTTAACCATTTAATAGGTAGATTCCTTTGAAATCAAATTTATATTCCTTTTGGTTATTCTGTCAGATACTTATTTATATATACAAACACTATATAAATGCATTTTGCTCACGGAAGCTTTTGCATGCATGTTTGTCTTGGCATACATATTCTCATCTCGGGCTACATGTGCAAATGTGCGCGCACACACATTAAGTGATACTTCAGTGAGCTACCTGAGGCTTGGCTTCCACAGACTTTGTTGGAAGTTACTATCTTATTCATTGGTAACTAATAAAACCTAAGAATGTAGTGTTGTTATGATGAGAATCACCTTGGGAATGGGATTGCTGGAGAGTACAGCTAGAAAGGTACTAATCAAACAATTCTTTTAAGACCATTTTTTTTTATTTAAGCCTTTTGTTGCGTCGGCTATTGGTGTGCCATCAACCAGTTTCTTTAATACTGTGAAAGCCAATTCGTGTGTTATAGATCTTTAGATTACATTCATACTTCAGAATGTGATTTTTTTTTTTATTTTTTTTTTTTTACATATCGGCCATTTTCCACCAAGGCAGGGTGACCCAAAAGAAAGAAAAAACTTTCATCATCATTTAACACTTTCACCATCACTCATACATAATCACTGTCTGCAGAGGCACTCAGATATGACAGTTTAGATGTCCCTCCAAACTACCATTACCCCAAACCCCTCCTTGTGAATATCTACCAGTATTTGTTTTACCTATTTGTGATTATATATCTGTTTTTACATATTTGTGGCTACAGGAACTGAGTTATGTTCACTGTGTACAGTTTTCAATAAAGTATTTAGTTTTTTATTGTCAAAAGTCTCCAGAGATTGTACTACACTTTCTTCTTGAATCCTATTCCACATATCTACAAACCTAATTGTGAAGAATATTTTCTGGTGTTTAAACCACTTTTCTCATGATTTGAAATATGATTTCTTGTTTCCCTTAATACATTGTACCTGTACCTTCGTTTCCTTAACGGCTTTCTTGTATCCTTGTATGAGCTTTTATGTGGTTTTAAAATCCATTCTTTTACTTTTGTTTTTTGCACTTTTATTTAGTTACAGACCTTTCAGTCTTTCTGTGTAATTCATATTTTTATGTTCTAGGATCTATTTTGTTGCATGTCTTTGTACTGTAGTATATATTTTGCTATTGTTTAACCCTGTTGGTTTTGGTGCCATAGTACTATGGGTTTGAGCTCAGTATCTGTGCCGTAGAACTACATGACAAACTCAGCTCACTCAGATAAGCTGTGAGTGGTAAATTTGGGCCTAGATGTGAGAGAATGGGTCTATGCGGTAAGTGTGCACCATTTAAAAAATCCTGCCCCACGCAGTGCACAATGAGAAAAAAAAACTGTGACCATAGATTTTGGTTTAAAACAGCAACTTTGTGGTGTATTTTTGTATGTTTTTTTGTGGTTGTATTCTCGGTCTAGTGGTCTCATTTGATAGAATTGAAGATATGTTACAGTAGAGATGATTCTGATTGGTTTCAAAATGGAAAGTAGCTTGGAATTGAACTCAAAGTAGCAGAAAGTAGCGCATTCGTGAATGTGCTGACATTATTTATATACAGCCTCTCCTCACTTGACGACGGAGATAGGGACCCTAGACACCGTCGGTAAGCGAATTCGTCGCTAAACGAGCAGCATACTATACAGGTCTCCCTCCACATTTGTCCAATCTCTTTTTAAAGCTACCCAAGGTCTTGTCAAAGCTAAAACCTTGGGTAGTTTCAAATTTAGGTTGGATAAATACATGAGTGAGAGGGGTTGGATTTGAGTGGGACTTGCATGTGAGTAAATAGAATTATCAAAGCTTATTGCTTGGGTAGCATTTATTCTGTTAGTGGGTTGGATTTGTGAAGGACCTGTCAAGTACATGTATAGGCCAACAGGCCTACTGCAGTGTTCCTCCTTTCTTTTGTTCTTGTATTAATATTGGTAGAATTACCGACAATATGTTAAGTAAAAGGACACAAATGCAACTAATGTGACATTTTATTGTGGCAATGTTTCGCTCTCCAGGAGCTTTGTCAAGCCGTTACAAACAATACATGGACACAGAGGGTATATATAGGCTCAGAGTGAGGTGTAATACTAGTGGTGGTAGATGTAGTAGTGATATAAGTTGTAGTAGTAGTAGTAATATAATAAGGTAGAACAATCAACTTGATAAATTAGACACATATGTAACTCTTGAGTATATTGAGGAAACGTTTTGCCACACAGTGGCTTCATCAGTACAATACAAAGTAGAAAGTTGTAAGGAGAGGAGGAGTTTGAGGTAATCAGTCTCTTGGCCTGGAGTCTATGTGTTCAGTCCATCAGTCTTGTAGTAAGTACAGCATAGGGCTATAGGAGTTGCTTATATACTGTAGACAGATGAGGCGAAGCAGTATATAAGCAACTCCTATTACCCTATGCTGTACTTACTACAAGATTGATGGACTGAACACATCGACTCCAGGCCGAGGGACTGATTACCTCAAACTCCTCCTCTCCTTACAACTTTCTACTTTGTATTGGACTGATGAAGCCACTGTTTGGTGAAACGTTTCCTCAATAAAGATACCCAAGAGTTGCATATGTGTCTTAATTTATCAACTTGTCGGTTTGCTGAACCATTCATCTACAACAATCAACTTGCACATGAGTAAGAGGTGATAAAAGCAATTACTTGGGTAGTATAAAAATAGGTTAGACAAATATTTCTGTTGGAGGTTGGAATAGAGAAGGCCTGTAGCAGTGCTCCTCATCTGCGATGTGCTTGTGTAGTATTAGCAGGAGAGACTAGGTGATGGTAGGGTTTACTGTTTTCAGGAGGATTCTTGCTAAGACTTCAGAGATGGTGAAGCTGCCTTTGTTTTGTTTAATTGTGTTAGAAACAGCGATAAGTGCTGATTCAAGGCACTTGCGTCTGTGGAAATTAGTTTCTTTGATTGCTAATTGGGTGTCTTTGAATTTCATGAGATGATTGGTGGAATTTCGGTGTTGTACGCAGGCGTTGTTCAGGTTATCATTCCTACATGCATTAATGTGTTCATTGAGTCGTGTTTCGAGGTTTCTTGCTGTTTCTCCTACATAAATCCTGTCGCAGCCTCCACAGGGTATAGTGTAAACCCCTGCGTTGACGGGTTCATGGTGCTTGGATTTTGTCCTGGTTAGATCCTTTATAGAAGTGCTAGAAGTGATGGCGAGTGAGAGGGGTTGCATGTGAGTGGGACTTGCACATGAATAAATAGAATTATCAAAGCTTATTGCTTGAGTAGCATTGAAAATTGAGTTGGGCAAATATTCTGTTAGTGGGATGGATTGTGAAGGACTTGCCTAGTATGGGCCAACAGGCCTACTGCAGTGTTCCTCCTTTCTTATGTTCATTTTTTTTTTTTTCAACAAGTCGGCCGTCTCCCACCAAGGCAGGGTGACCCAAAAAGAAAGAAAATCCCCAAAAAGAAAATACTTTCATCATCATTCAACACTTTCACCACACTCATTCATAATCACTGTCTTTGCAGAGGCACTCAGATACGACAGCTGAGAATAGTCCCTCCCAGCTGTCACTATGCCAGACCCCTCCTTTAAAGTGCAGGCATTGTACTTCCCATTTCCAGGACTCAAGTCCAACTAAATCAATTAACTGGTTTCCCTGAATCCCTTCACAAAATGTTACTCTGCTCACACTCCAACAGCTCATCAGGTCCCAAAAACCATTCGTCTCCATTCACTCCTATCTAACACGCTCACACGTGCTTGCTGGAAGTCCAAGCCCTCGCCCACAAAACCTCCTTTACCCCTCCCTCCAACCTTTCTAGGACAACCCCTACCCCGCCTTCCTTCCCTACAGATTTATACGTCTCCAAGTCATTCTACTTTGATCCATTCTCTCTAAATGACCAAACCACCTCAACAACCCCTCTTCAGCCCTCTGACAAATACTTTTAGTAACTCCACACCTTCTCCTAATTTCCACATTCCGAATTTTCTGCATAATATTTACACCACACATTGCCCTTAGACAGGACATCTCCACTGCCTCCAGCCTTCTCCTCACTGCATCATTTGCAACCCATGCTTCACACCCATATAAGAGTGTTGGTACCACAATACTTTCATACATTTCCTTCTTTGCCTCCACGGATAACGTTTTTTGTCTCCACAGATACCTCAACGCACCACTCACCTTTTTTCCTTCGTCAATTCTATGGTTAACTTCATCCTTCATAAACCCACATACTTCCACATACCAGAACCTGAGCCTTGCTATCTTCATGAAAACTCTTTAACTACTTTCAGTAACCTAATGCTATTTCATCCACTTGCATCACATTCACTACTCTTCCTAAAACCTCTTCCTTCATCAGTGATCCTGGTCTTCATCTTACCCATTATTCTTTCAATAATAATGCCACCATACACTTACCTGGTACACTTAACATGCTCGTTCCCCTATAATTTTTACTCATTTGTTCCTCTTTCTTTTTTTACAAAGAAACTATTCACGCTCTCTGCCAATCTCTAGGTATGTACAGGAGGGTCCCATTTGTACTATTAGGGTCACGACTCCATACAGTAAGTGAAAATTGCCAGCGGGTGGAAAAAGGAGCATTTTTTTCATTGTCACGCGCATCTAAAATGCTTGATAATGTCTACATTATTACATACTAACTGCTCAATACAGCTAGGCATAAAAAGTAAAATAAATACACAGTACAGGAGGGCCCCGCTTATACAGCAGGTTAGGTTCCAAGCTAAAAATGTAAAGTGAATCATAGCCATTTTTCACTTTCAAATACAGTGGACCCTCGGTTTTCGCCGAAAATTCTTTCCAGAATACTGCTCAAGTGCCATTACCGAACGAATTTACTTCCTTAAGAAATAATGTCACGTAGGTTAGTCTATTTCAGACCCCCAAAAATACACTTGCAAAAGTACTTACGAAAATACACTTACATAAATGTTCGAGTTTGGAGATATCATATATTAAGTGAGGAATATAGCTAAGCCTAAAAAATGTATATACAGTACACACATTATTTGCCTTAAATATTTTCATTCTTAGCTTATAGTAAGTGGTGAATATATTTATTGTAGGAAGTCTGAATAAATGAAGAATGGGTATAATTGAAAACCACTGTATTAGCGAAACACTGTAAAGCAGGGCCTGCCTGTACATACAGTACTTACCTTAAAATATGGTGACGATTGCCCTTCCCTTACATGACTGTTGTATGAAAATCTTGAAAATGACAGAAAGGCAGTAAAACTTAATGAAAAATGGCTTAATTGAAAGCCATTAAAAATGGAAGAGCAAAAATAGAGGGTGCTGTATATGCAGGGCCCTCCAGTATATCTTCTGTAAATCATTTATGGCTCATTACACATAAGTTTTAATTTCTCAAAAGCTGTATAACCATCCTATGGGTTTCATGCTTCACCTGAATTTAACCCGTAAACGGTCCAAACGTATATACTATATGTTTACTATGCCAGTGCCCCGAATTTTTTTTTTTTTTTTTTTTTTTTTTTATAGAAATAAAGAGCACATTTTTCTAAGTGTTACAGGATAAAAAAATTTAGGGTCAGTACTTTCCGATATATGAGGCTGAGAAGTTGGCAATGAATTCTCACCTGACGGCAACATCGAGTCCTGCCACTTGCAGAAGTGTTGCCAATATACCTTTTTTCTCATTTTTATATTATTTTATATAATTTTTATGTTCTGATAATTACAATTTATAGTAGTTCTTTGTTCTAAAACTAATATTAGGTACTGCAATTGTACTCAAATTGTCACAAACACTCTGACATGTGGACATTTACACCTGCCTTGGTCATTTACTATTGTCTAAGAATATATTCAAAGTATTTATAGGTCCCAGCAATGTTTTGAATACGTGGGAGTATATAATAATAGTAATATGAATACAGTGGACCCCCGAGTTTCGTACACCCCGGAAATCGTACAATTATGTAAGTATAATATTGTCAGTGCTTGTGGAAATGTATTTTTGGGGGTCTGAAATAGACTAACCTACGTGACATTTTTCATTAAGGGAGTAAATTCGTTCGGTAATGGCACTTGAGCAGACTTCAGGAGTGAAGTTTTTACGAAACTCGGGGGTCCACTGTAATAAGAATAATGAAAATAATAAGAATAATAAGTTCCCTTGAAGCATGATGTAAGACAAGTCATTCCACTGCTGACAGTGATAAGATAAGATAATTGGTGACATTTGATAAGCATACGCGAGGGTGTAGTGATAAGATAAGATAAGGGGTGACATTTGATGAGCATCCCCCTCTGTTTTCACTGTTACACAAACATATCTGTCTGTCAAACTCTGTCTATCTGTGTCTGTCAAGCTCTCTGTCTGTCAAGCTCTGTCTGTGTCTGTCAAGCTCTCTCTATCTGTCTAGCTCTGTCTATCTGCCTGTCTGTCAAGCTCTGTCTATCTGTCTGTTCGTCTAACATCTAGCTCTCCTGTCTCGGAGAGATCCACTCCTGAACCAACACGTCTGGTTCCTGAGCAAGTGTAAATACAGTGGTACCCTGACTTACGATGGTCCCCAAACTCACCCTTTTATGTAAGTTTATTTTTTTAAATGCTTTTGTAAGTGTAATTTTGGGGGTCTAAAAGGACTAGTCTATTTTACATCATTCCTTATGGAGATAAATTCGTTTGGTAATGGCACTTGAACAGCATTCTTGAATGAAAAAATATCGTAAGTCGGGGTACCACTGTACGTATTTGTCAGTCATGTTTACACATTATCTCTACAAGCACTTTGTCTGGATTTTTTTGGGTTATCCTAGGAAATTTACACTATGTATAATTGTATATGTGTACCTGTGAGACAGATAGACAGAGACAGACAGACAAAGATAGACAGGCATAGGTTATAAGACATTCTGAAACGATGTTGCACAAATGTTGCACAAGGGTTATTATCAAGGTTTTTGATATTTCCTCGACCGCTTATGGCCATATCTACCTCAGAGCCACTAAACTCGGGGTCAACATCATTTTCCACTTAATAAGGGAGAGTTAATACTACATGACATCAATGAATCCCATGTGTTTGCCGCGCTGTTTGTTCTAGCTGGCGCTCAATTGAACTGGTCCTCCCACAAGGTACTAAGTGGTCCTAGATTTTTTTAATACAGCGCACACCAAGGGCTAAGACCCATTCTATGCTGGCCAGGCATCTCAGGCCAATCGTGCCAAATTTGGAGGCAGGAAAAATAAAACGTAAATATACGTTTATATGTTTGGGGCAGTAGCGGTACTAACGTGTATATACGTTTGGACCATTTACGGGTTAATATCATTTTACTAATTCTTTCTTTCTTTCAACACGTCGGCCGTTTCCCACCGAAGCGGGGTGGCCCAAAAGGAAAAACGAAAGTTTCTCCTTTTACATTTAGTAATATATACAGGAGAAGGGGTTACTAGCCCCTTGCTCCCGGCATTTTAGTCGCCTCTTACGACACGCATGGCTTACGGAGGAAGAATTCTGTTCCACTTCCCCATGGAGTTTAAAGCAAATTTTGGATCAAGAACCAGTCACCTTCATCAAGGCACTTCCCTTGTGAGGTAAGATCAATGAAACATGAAATGATGGATACCTGAAGATGTTTTAGGGGGCATCGACCCCGCGCCCGAGTTCCCGACACACTATATACGGTAACGAAGGAGACACGATAAGACCCTATTTTACTAATTATCTTTTATAAAAAGTTTCTTTAACTGTCATTATATTAGAGATTTGTTCCTAGAAGTGAATGTGATAAAGCATAATTGAATGTAAAATATAAACATGTTTTCACTGGCTGTTTCTTGGTATCAATTGATAGAATGGAAGACATACTACTTAATTAAATAGAGATGATTGTGTTTAGTTTCAGGACCTGAATTACCTTAAAATAGGGCTTAAAATAATGGAAATATTTTATTTTTGATGATTATCCAGAGGAAAGGTAAGTACCCTTCCCTCCATCCCCCATGTTTGTTTTATGGGTTTTCCCAGGTCTGCTTCAGTTATTGGGATGCTATAAACCGTGACTGGAATGCAGACAGTGTTTATTCTGGACTGTTTTGTTGAATTTTGTGTACAATTGGCCAAATTACCAACTTCTGTAGGCACTGTACAGTAATTTTAAAGTTGAAGGGGCAGTTTCTTGTGCTCAGTCAATAGAACAGAAGACATACTAGTGATATAGCTAAAAAATTGATCGAATTGAGCAATGAAATTGCTCAGTTTGACTTAAAATAGGAAAAAACACCATTGCGTAAATTGTTCCCAGACCGTCAAGTTTGCTCTTGCACAATTCTGTAAGTTTCTTCAGATTTAGTATTTTTGGTGTCATTACCTTTAGATTTAAGTCTCTCTACTCTGTTTCAGAAGATTTTTGTTGGTTGCAATGGTGAAAGGGTTAACAAAGGAAACTTGCTTTAAGCTAAGCAGTTGACTGTAATTCTTAATTAAGAACAGTCTATACATCCTATAGTTTGTGTATCTTGTGCAGCCTGTGATACTTGAGATAGCTTATGTATTAGCAGTGCAATAATATTACTAAAAATAACCTCTCCATAAAATTTTCCCAAGGAGGCACCTTGGTGCCAGTGAAGAGCTCTTGACCCTGTTTTCCTATGGGTCTAACTCATCCCTATGATTATAATAATGGAATTTTGTTTCTTCTGGTTAGTTTGGCTGTCATGCTTTTTTGTGTTGGAAAGTCGTGAGAAACCATGTCTACATTCTAAAGGATGGCTTAGGCTGTCACATTTTCAATGATCATTGGAAACTGTGATGTCCTTGCACTTTTGGTGACACAGCTAGGGAATGAATGATGATAAATGTGTTGGCCTTGTTTTTGGGTCACCTTGCTGTGCTGGAAAATGACTGATGTGTTAAATTCATGAGGCAATAAGAAAACACCTAGGGAACACCAGTTTGAACTACAAACACGGAGTACAAGAGGAGACATTATGAATTTGCATTAGTCGTGGAATAAAAAAAAAAAAGTAAAAATGTAATAATAGTAAATTAAAAAAGATTACTGTAGATGCAAAAAGGTAATTGCAAATAGGTAATCTCATTCTCTCCTTCCCTCCACCCAAACACACACACACACAACCCCTACACACACAACCCCTACACACATCCCCCCCTTCCCACACATTCACATATGCATGCACACACACACACACACCATACATAGTTTTAAGACGAGGTTTGATAAAGCTCATGGAGCAGGGAGAGAGAGGACCTAGTAGCAATCAGTGAAGAGGCAGGGCCAGGAGCTATGAATCGACCCCTGCAACCACAATTAGGTGAGTACATACATACATATGCATGCGCGCGCGCACACATGCGCATGCACACACAGCGGACTGGACCAAGTATTCACCTGGAGTAGTGCAGATATTGAGGACATCATATTTGAAAGACCCCTAGGGGCCAGTGGTTCTGAGCTTTGAATATATAGTAGAGTTACAAGTGGAGAGAGAAGCAGAAATGGCAGGACGAATGAAGCCAAACTACAAGAAAGGGGACTATGCAGGCATGAAGAATTTCATTCATGGGGTTCAGTGGGACAGAACTGGCAGGGAAGTCAGTAAACGAGATGATGGAATATGTAATAACAATATGCAAGGAACTGAGGAGAGGTTTGTGCCCAAGGGTAACAGAAATAACGAGAAAGCCAGGATGAGCCCTTTGTTCACCCATTGGTGTAGGGAGGCCAAAACCAAGTGTGCTAGATAATGGAAGAAGTATAGAAGGCAAAGGACCCAGGAGAATAAGGAGAGCAGTCGGAGAGCCAGAAATGAATATTCACAGGTGAGAAGGGAGGCCCAATGGCAATATGAAAATGACATAGCAGCGAAAGCCAAATCTGACCCGAAGCTGTTGTACAGCCACATCAGGAGGAAAACAACAGTCAAGGACCAGGTAATAAGGCTGATGAAGGGAGGAGGGGAGATCACAAAAAACGACCATGAAGTATGTGAGGAGCTCAACATGAGATTCAAAGAAGTGTTCACAGTAGAGACAGAAGGGACTCCAGAAAGACAGAGAGACATGGTTCACCATCAAGTGTTGGACACAATACATACAACCAAGGAAGAAGTGAAGAGGCTGCTAAGCGAGTAGATACCTCAAAGGCGATGGGACCAGATAACATCTCTCCATGGGTCCTGAGAGAGGGAGTAGAGGCGCTATGTGTACCACTAACAACAATCCTAACACATCTGTCGAAACAGGGCGACTACCTGAGGTATGGAAGACAGCAAATGTAGTCCCGATTTTTAAAAAAAGGAAACAGGCATGAAGCATTAAACTACAGACCAGTGTCACTAACATGTATAGTATGCAAAGTAATGGAGAAGAGTAGTGGAGCACCAAGAAAGGAATGAGCTCATCAACAACAGCCAGCATGGGTTCAGGGATGGGAAATCCTGTGCCACAAACCTACTGGAGGACCAGGCAGGGATAACAGGGAAGGCACTACAGTGGATCAGGGAATACTTGTCAGGAAGACAACAGCGAGTCATGGTGCGTGGTGAGGTGTCAGAGTGGGCACCTGTAACGAGCGGGGTTCCACAGGGGTCAGTCTTAGGACCGGTGTTGTTTCTGGTATTTGTGAACAACATGACGGAAGGAATAGACTCCGAAGTGTCCCTGTTTGCTGATGATGTGAAGTTGATGAGAAGAATTCAATCGGACGAGGACCAGGCAGAATTACAAAGGGATCTGGAGAGGCTGCAGGCATGGTTCAGCAACTGGCTCCTGGAGTTCAACCCCACCAAATGCAAAGTCATGAAGATTGGGGAAGGGCAAAGAAGACCGCAGACGGAGTACAATCTAGGGGGCCAGAGACTACAAATCTCGCTCAAGGAAAAGGATCTTGGGGTGAGTATAACACTGGCCACATCTCCGGAGGCACACACCAACCAAATAACTGCTGCAGCATACGGACACCTAGCAAACCTAAGAACAGCATTCCAACATCTTAATAAGGATTCGTTGTCAGGAATTGGAATAGTCTGGGAAGTGATGTAGTGGAGGCAGGATCCATACATATACCTTTGATATACCTTTGAAGAGTTTCGAGAGTGTATCTACTCTCTGAGCCCGGCCATGGGCCAGGCTCGTCTGGTTCTTGCCTGGTCAACCAGGCTGTTGCTGCTGGAGGCCTGCTGCCCCACATATCCATCACAGCCTGGTTGATCTGGCACCTGGTGAAGATACTTGTCCAGTTTCCTCTTGAAGGCTTCTATACTGGTTCCAGCCGTGTTTCTGATATCTTCTGGTAAGATGTTGAATAGTCTGGGACCCCGGATGTTAATACAGTGCTCCCATATTGTCCCCACTGCACCCCTGCTCCTCACTGGGTTTATTTTACACTTCCTCCCATATCTCTCACTCCAGTATGTTGTTATGGCAGTGTGCAGATTTGGGACCAGGCCCTCAAGTACTTTCCAGGTATATATTATCATGTATCTCGCTCTCCTCCGCTCCAATGAGTACATGTTCAAGACTTGAAGGCGTTCCCAATAATTTAGATGTTTCAATGGTTCAATGTGAGCCGTAAACGATCTCTGAATTTGTTCCAGCTCTGATATTTCTCCTGCCCTGAACGGGGCCGTCAGCACTGAGCAGTATTCTAAGTGAGGGAGCACTAGCGATTTGAAGAATGTCACCATCGGCAGTATTTCCCTTGTTTTGAAAGTTCTCAACACCCATCCCGTCATCTTCCTGGCTGTTGTGATCTTTGTCTTGTTATGGTCTTTAAAAGAAAGATCAGCAGACATAATTACTCCCAAGTCCTTTACGTGTTCCTTTCGTTCTATGTGGTGACCCTCTTGCGTTTTGTATATAGTGTTCCGTTTGAGTTCTTCATTTTATCCATACCAAAGCAGCTGAAACTTATCACCATTGAACGTCATATTGTTCTCCACTGCCCACTGGAAGACCCTGCCTATGTCTTCCTGTAATTTTTCAGTGTCCTCTACCGTAGTGACTTTCATGCTTATTTTAGTGTCATCTGCAAATGATGATACAAAAGTGTGCTGGGTGTTTTTATCTATGTCTGCTATGAGGATGAGAAACAGCAGCATAGCTTTAAGGAGAGGAATGATAAAGCTCATGGAGCGGGTAGAGTGACCGAGTAGCGACCAGTGAAGAGGCAGGGCCAGGAACTGTGACTCTACCACTGCAACCACAACTAGGTGAATACACACACCCGCACATACAACAGGCCTAGTGTCTAATCGACATGTTCCTAGGACAAAATGGTAACTAACACACACACACACACACACACACACACACACACACACACACACACACACACACACACAAATACACACACACACACACACACAGGATGCTTCAGAGAGGAGACACAGAAACAAGGGGTCACAATTGGATGTTGAAGACTCAGATGAGTCAAAGGGATGTTAGGAAGTATTTCTTCAGTCATAGAGTTGTCAGGAAGTGGAATAGTCTAGCAAGTGAAGTAGTGGAGGCAGGAACCATACATAGCTTTAAGATGAGGTTTGATAAAGCTCATGGAGCAGGGAGAGAGAGGACCTAGTAGCGGTCAGTGAAGAGGCGGGGCCAGGAGCTAAGTCTCAACCCCTGCAACCACAATTAGGTGAGGATACACACACACTCACTCTCTCACTCTCTCTCTCTCACTCTCTCTCTCACTCTCTCACTCTCTCTCTCACTCTCACACTCTCACACTCTCTCACTCTCTCTCTCACTCTCACACACTCTCACTCTCTCTATCTCTCTCTCACTCTCTCTCTCTCTCTCTCTCTCTCTCTCTCTCCATTCCCCTACATAAAGACTACTATTCACTATATTTAATTATCTGCTAATTTCCACATTATAATTATGGTAATTTTTATTTTACTCTTTTTTTTTTTTTTTTTTATGGATTTTTTACAGTCCTTCCAAAATAGACAAAATCTATATTTTTGCCTCTTCATGTCTTGATGCTTTTTATAGTATACTGTACTGTACTTGTAGATAACTGCTTCACTTCACACATTTTGTATTGCCTGCACTCAAATGAAAGAGCTTTGAGCACTTGCCATTTAGAAGTTAAAAGTTTTATTGCCACCTCAGCCATCTGCTAGTTGACTTACAAAATCGTAGTAACACGATTGCAAACAGACCATGGAACAGATGGGGTTGAACTGCATAGCAAATGAGTCTGAAGTGTTGGGACTCACTTGCAATGGCTTCAATCCCTGCCCGTTCTGTAGTTTATCTGTTAGTTTTTATATTTTTGGCTGGATCAATTACAGGATTGGTATACATGACCATTAGAACTCCAAGATAGACTTTGCCATTACCTCTCAGAGATGTGCTTTATCTTGCCCTTCAGAAATGTGCAGATTTTAAAATTAGGTTAATAAGGTTAAAGTTCAAGGTCACCACTAGAAGTGCAAGTTAATTTTACTAAGTGGCTTTGAACTTGGGGTAACTGCTGTTTAATATATTTATAATGGCTTAATTATTTGTAAGCAAAATGGTAATTGTGAACCTAAACTGTTTATTGAATAACTATTTGCTAGAAATTTATACAGTCAATTTGTCATATTTAGATTTGTAATTCAGGCTGTAGGTGTTTGGTATTAATTTAAAGGTAATACACAAAACAATTTTACTTAGCACTGTAATGCATTTTGTTAATTTTGCATAAAAATTAATATAGATTATGAAGCATTTACATACAAGTGCATTGTTTATCAGGATTAGAGGAGCTAAATGAACAGAAACACTTAACACTTTTTTTAACACTCCAGCCACCATTCAGTTTTATGTAGAACAATATTTTTGTTTTATATTTGTGATCATAAGTTTGTTTACTTTTATATTTTGAACATTTTTCATTGACAAATACCGGTAAATTGTGAAACTTTATACTGACTTCCAGTATTTTCATTACATAGGTATTATTTAATTTGTAAATATGGTCAAAATCTACTTTGGAACTTTGGCAAACATTGCCTTAAATAACTTATTTATGCAAGTAAAAATAAATACAATCTCTCCAATTTTACATTCCTAATTACTGTTTTGCTTTAAGGTTTTTATTTTACTGTTGTTAGACTGCCAAGTTTGCTTGTAGTATCTGCAATGCCTCAAATGTTCTCAATTTCCTTATGCATTCAAAATTAAGGAGTATTTAAGAACACTCACCAGGGAATAATTTGCAATCAAAATGCTTTATTTTGTCAGTTGGAAAAATAAATCAGGACTTAACTATACAAGACAATGCTTACCAGATCTAATTTTCTGGTGCCAGTACTTAATTGCTAATGATATTTTACAGATATTTAAATAGGATAAATATTAATCCTAGAATTATTCTACTCATGCAGCACAAGTTTCCCAGGTCATATATGTCCAATGCACGGTTTGGCTCTTTGGATTCTCCACCATAAATTATTTGCATATTAGTTAGTGATTTAAAGCTCTTCATACTTTTGAAATTTTAACTTTGACCTTAATGAATTACACCATATTAATTTTTGTACAAAAAAAAGTGCATTTAGTATTTAATTGTTAAAACTCTGTTCATTGTTAAACCAATGTTTTTAATGCTGGACTGTATTGCATTATAAAATGTCAATTTTTCATTCTTTATTCATTTTGATAGCAACTGTGTGTAATTTCATATTAGGCTGTTGCATATGCTTGTTTCATAGGTGGCAAAGAAAGGCAGGACTGGATTTTTAAATGTTGAAATCCTATGCTATGTTATCGTTAAGAGGTTCCAGACAAAAATGTTTTGTTATTATTTTATATAAAAAAAAATATTAAAGGTTGGGTTCCCCTCTGTGAAGTCCTAAGCTGTACCTTGCTTGGCTAAGGCCTAAATCAGGCACTAAAGGGAAATAAAATATTGCATTCAGTGTGTGATGGTAAGTCACTTTATGTAAAATACAGTTCATTGATGCCTTGTACCAGTGTACGTACATTATTTCTGGTATTGGTTCAAAGATAAAGTTGCCATCTTTCAGTATAAATTTATTTACATCGTGCATAACATGCTTTTATCTACTGGTACTTGATGTGCAATTGTATATTTTTAGAAGAATATTACGCTTGTTAGATTTTATTTTTAAATGAGGACTTTGCTTGTGGATGTGTTGAAGTGGATATTTTACAAGATTGAAAGGTAGAGTTTTATCAGAATTTCAAATTTGCCTAACTAGTCTATGGTATGTTGTCCCATGAAACAACCAACAGTGAAGTATTCTTTTTAAAGAAAAAATTATATGTGGAATGTAACTTTGAAAAGTGAACCATCCATGCACCTTTTGTACAAAGCTCTCCCATGATGCAACCTCAAGTGTTCTCAAAGTGAAATGTTCGACGTCCTATATACATTGTTGACACTTGACATATCACTATGTTACTGTAATTCTTAACTGCCAAGTGCACAGTATACTATACTGATAACCACTATGCTATAATGTATATACTGTAAATGCTAGTGTCTGATACAAGGATTTTAACCTACTGGATAATGTCTTCCCTGCTATGGTAAGCTGCCTACCAGATACAGCAAAATACATGAAACTATATGCTATTAAAGGCCCATATAAAGACAATATCAAAGGCAGTGAATTTCAGTTGTTGATATTAATATGGGTTCATGCAGGTTTGTCCCATGTCCATAAGTGATGAGAAATGTGCACAGCAGTGATAGTGTTAAAGTGGTGGTGGGGCACTAATTCGTAGAAACTGATAGACTCACACAAGTGAGATGAAAGATCTCATTCCAGCTGGAGGTACACAGCAATTGCTTATTATAATGTTTTTGTGATTGATCATGTGCTGCTTAGAAGGGAAGAGTGGTAGACTTGTTACAAAATATTAGGCAGAGATACTCCAGTCTTGGAGAATGGACCACTCAGTGGCTGGCAGATGCACAGCAGATGATTCTAATGTGGAAGTCACCTCGGTGAATATGTGACTCAGGTTGTGTAAATATATAACAAAATTGAATTAGCAAGGTTATCTTGAAACTACAAAGTGTAGGTTATCCACAAATTTGTGCTTCTTGCAAACATATTCAAAGTGTTCAAATTCAGTTGGTGATAATGTATACTATACTCACCCTATGTTAATTTTTCTTTTATACAATAATCACATTAGGTCTTTTGTTGTTCTACTATAGAATGATTAGTTTACACTGTATAACACACATCAGACACACAGCAAACATTTTCCTAGACTACATGAACGCTTTTGATACTGTACCCAACAAGAGGCTAGGCCAAAAACTAGATGTGCAGGCAGGAATAACAGTGAGTATACTCTAGTAGATCACAGAGTATCTTAGGGTAAGGAAGCAAAGAGTGTCAAGGAAGAGATATCAGAATGGGGAAGAGTAACTAGTGGGATTCCACAAGGACCTGTATTAAGACCAATACATACTTCTGGTTCATGTGAATGGCATTCACATAAACCAGAGAATAAAAACAGATGAGGACAAGAGAAGGCTTCAAATTTATGTGGGCAAACTGCAACATTGATCAAATAAGTGGTTGTTTGAATTTAACCCCAATAAATGCAAGGTCACAAAGATTGGGGAAGGAGCAAGAAAACTAGAAATGGAGTATAGGCTAGGAAGACAGGGTATGCAACTTCACTCAAAGAAGACCTACAGGTGAGCATAGTGCTTGGTATGTCGCCAGAGGCTCGCATCAACCAAATATCTTCTGCAGCACCTGTATGGGATCTGCATCTGAGAAAACATATTAAGAAAGTGCAGAAGTATGCAGTGAGGTGTGCTCCTGTGCAAAAGGACATGAGCTATGAGAAGAGGCTAATAGGATTGAATCTAACAACATTAGAGGACAGAAAAACTGGGGAAGACATAATACCAACATACAAAATACTCAGGGAATTGATAGGGCAGACAGGGACAGTAGGCTCCATATATAGTTTTAAGAGCAGCCACAATAGGCTCACAAAGTTTCAAGGAAGTGAATTTGGCAAGTGGTAAATTAAAAGGCAAGGCCAGGAGCTGAGAATTGACCCCCTGCAACTATAAATAGGTGAATACATACATATACACACACAAGATGGAATGATCCCGATGAGGATGTGGTGGAGGCAAGCTCTATACATAGTTTTAAGTACAATAGGGCTCACAAGGCTATAAGTGACTGAATCTGGGAAGTGACAAGTTAAGCGGCAGGGCCAGGAGCTGAGAATCGATCCTTGTAACCACAAATAGGTGAACACAGATACGAGCTAAGACTCAACCCCTGCAACCACATGGGTAAGTACATACACACACACTCGTACATTAATTTAACTACTTTAAAAGATAATTAAATTCTAAGCCTTTTCGTGATCTTTTAATCACATTTTTAAGGAATAAAAATGTAATTGATACATGAAAATGCTCGGAACTTATTTTCTTTCAAGGTGGTTAAATAGGATATTAAAATATTACTTGTTTCTTGTGATCTTATTACATATATGTACATACAAGTCCACAGTGTATAATGTTTTGTGTATGTGTTTAGGGAATATGCTTTCTTTTTAGCATGTTTTTATGAAGACCAAGATGGACTGTATAATATTAATAATCTTTTATCTGAAATTATTCTGCCTTGTATAGGTACAGTATATATATTTTATCTTAATATGTACAATGATTGCTTTAATTCCCTTAAATTTATAGGTACTGCATTATGCATACTGTACCTAATTTAATAGGGGTAATTTTTATCTGAGATATTAAGATAACTTACTGCTGTATCTCTTAACTCTGGGCAGAAATTATTTCCTCTCTTCCATTAACATTTTGAGTAGTTTTGATCACAAACCAAGAGTACAAATCTTAGCACATCCATTTAATAAATCTTGCAATTCGATATTGAATATGTCCAAGTATGCGCATACAATTCCCTTTGGATATTTTTCATACATCTCATTACCATTATGTTTGTGAATGATTAGGGGTGGTTAAATTGTTGGAGTGTTTATTACAGAAATATTTTTATATACTACCTCGGTTTGTTTTTTTCATGAATACAGTAAATGGTGTAAAGCCTCCAAAAGAAACAAATAGATTTCTTAATTTATAAATGAAATCATTTCTGTACCTTCAAAGTCTAGTTTTTCTTTTCATTGTGTTCTTTTGTTTTATGAAATGTGTTTTAACAATTTCATGATGATTAATGGTGGCTTTCCTAAATGTGGCAGCTTTTTTTTTTTTTTTTAATGAAAAATGACTGCCATTATCACTGTACCTAATGTGACTGATATTACTGGGGGTTGGGGTGACACTCATCATCTGTTATGCATTGATGCTGGCTATTGTTTATGCTTTATACCTGACCTCTGGGGCTGTTTATGACATTTAAACATTGTAAGATTATGCCTTATTTTAAATGGTTTGGAAGAAACACTTTATGCACAAAATACTGTATTAGTACAATGCCCTGAAAATGTTTGCAGATTCTCTAATAACATAGTGTGTTGAATGAGCCTTTTTTTTTTTTTTTCTCTCCATTAAATTATTTACACCCCCCCCCCCCTGCCAAAAATTTACATATTTTTAACATAGGTATTGAGATAATGCTCAAAATATCCCACTATACACAGTGTGTGTGAGAGAGAGAGAATGTATGTGTTTGTTTTTGTGTGAGAGAATGTGTGTTTTAGTGTGAGACATTTGTGAGAGAATGTGTGTTTAAAACAACATAATGAACATAAATACATATTAACATACATTCTTACAAGGAATGTATTTATTTCTTGCAGTCTGATTTTTTTTTCATTGTATATCTGAGGAAAGGGTGAAAAAAAACATATGCAAGACTTATATTTTTTTACAGGAAGAAACAATATGACCTCATTCAAAAGTGCATGAAGTTTATTTTACTGTCTTTGTAATTTACTCATATTATTAAATAAGGTAACAAAAAATACAGGTGTAATGAATGTGTTGCATCTAAGAAACTTGTTTAGGTACATTGGTAAACATTAATAAACAAAATACTAACAGAAATGTCTATTTGTTTTTCTTGACAATTTCAAGGTAATGTGACAATAAATGACAGAAAACCATTATTACAAAGAACAAGTATCATTTAACAATATCACATGGCCTCTTCGGCTGGACTTCAGCTGAAGAGGCCATAAGATATGGTAACATATTCTTTTTGTCTGTAATAGCAGTTTTCTGTAATCTGTTTTTAAAGTTATTTTACTTTGAAAAAAAGCTTCAAAATTTAACTTATTTGGAAGTTATTTGTCACATTGATATAGGTCATAAATGTGCATACTCCTGTTGCTTGCTCATAAACAAAAAGCAATAACTATAATGTCAGAAAATTAAATTACTAATGGCTGTAGAAGGTTCACATATTTAATGGTATTTTTAGGTACATATGTCAGTTTTTTATTTAGTTGATTGTGATAAAGCATATTAAAATTATTTTAGAATACAGTACTAAAAAAAGGAGCCTATTTTTTATAGATAAACTAAATACCATGTATGTAGTATATGGCACACTACTATTTCCCTTCAGAGGAAGCTCTATCCTTTACCAAGGTGTTCTTGATCTAAGGAATTGGACCTCATACCTTTCCTCTGATTGAATCTTAGTACCTCTTCCCTCAATCCTCTTGTTAGTGAGGAAACTTTTTGCCTTTTGCCACATCAAGCTCTGTGACAGGAAAAAAAGAATCAATCAGGCTATTTCCAATGTAGTTTCTGTTGGTAGTGCTGTGTTGATCATGTCACTCCTTCCAATGGAAATTGAACCAACTTGAGGCATGTCAGGTGAGCTGATGAGATATTGGATAACCATTGGCAGGGCCTCTGATGATGAAAGTATTACTGAAAGTTGTCTGCAAGTCTGAGTGGCAACTGAAGGTGTACGACTCCTGGTGATCATTCTGGTTTGCCTACCACCATGATTAGCTGAAAGTTGGGTGCACGGTTAGTGCTCATCTAATTAGGTAGTTTTGCTAAGCCTAACTCAAGTCAATTCTGGAGGTGTCATTCTAGTGTTGTACACCTGGTAAGGTAAGAGGTGGTTTCCAGGGAATTCTACCACTACCTGTCTGTAGAGGTGACTGGTTAAGGGTAGTTACATGGTTTCTTTTCATTTATTCTCGGAGCTGCCTTCCAGGTTTTACGTTCAGATAAAGGAGAAAGTAACTCATTTCCTTGTACCCCAAGGGACTGTTATTCCCATAACTGCCTCCAGAGAGGTATCCTCTCTGGTACCTCTGACCCCTGCTTTATGTTGACCATAGACCTGACTTCCCAACTGTTGTACATATGTTTTACTCAGTAAACCAGCTGTAGGTAACCTCATAGTTATTGATGCTGTAAACCTACCACCTTTTTCCTTTAGAACTTCAAATAATAACTCTCTTAAACTTATATTTTGTTCATTATGTTTGCTTCAGGCATTTAAGTCTCTAAATACTCTCTGGCAATTTATTAAGCCCTTGTTATAATTTTGTAGCAGATTTAGGCATCACTAACTCAGCATGAGTTTCCATTGTGGCCTCTTGTTTACATATGGTACATACTGAGGAAGTGAGGTCAACAGCATTAGAGATTTTAAAAGCTTTTTCTCCTGTTCCAGAACTCTGTAAAGTATTCAGTATAAAGTTTAAAGTACTGTAATGGCTTCCTCTTTGCCATGGGGCCACCATTGCCTGACGGTACAAAATATTACATACTATTGAAGAAAATTGTTTCAGGATGAAAACACTGGTTAGGTACTAGTGTACTTTTAAGTATACCAGATCACAAAGCCATCATAGTTAGCCAAGCAGAATGTGCCCCACAGTTTAGCACAAATGGCAAGTTATCAATAGGATGCAGTAAGAAACGTAACTCAGACTCTGGTAGATTGTCATCTGGATTCAGTAGGGTATTAGGAATTGATGTAACGTATAACATTGTCTATGAAGTTATCCCATCTAGAATTATAATGGTTTATATGAATAGTTTTTTCTTTCTTTTTGGGTCACCCTGCCTTGGTGGGAAACGGCTGACATGTTAAAAAATATAATGGATAGTGTATGAAAATAGATACTGATATTACTAGCTATTACAGTGGTACCTCGACTTACGATGGTCCCCAAACTCACCCTTTTATGTAAGTTTATTTTTTTAAATGCTTTTGTAAGTGTAATTTTGGGGGTCTAAAAGGACTAGTCTATTTTACAACATTTCTTAAGGAGATAAATTTGTTTGGTAATGACACTTGAACAGCATTCTGGAATGAAAAAATATCGTAAGTCGAGGTACCACTGTACTTACATTCATTCTGAAACTCTTAAATGCAAAGGGCTCATACAATGCCTGGAGAATAGAAGTGTAACTATTTTCTTGGATCAAGAGCTCTCCACTGGCACCAGTACACTCCATCCTCCCTTGAAGAGTGATTTGCCATGAAGCTGCTATTAATTCACCCTTATTTGCTTCATTATATGTTGAAATATATGAAGCTGTTCCTATAGCTAGACTATCTCCAGTACCATAGTGTCAACAATGTGATAACTTTGACAGAACCTCGGCTCATTTATCTGCTCACATACATATATACCTTTACACACTTCTTTTACACACTTACATACACACACCATATACATACATTATATACAGTGGTACCCCGACTTACGATATTTTTTCATTCCAGAATGCTGTTCAAGTGCCATTACCAAACGAATTTATCTCCATAAGAAATGATGTAAAATAGACTAGTCCTTTTAGACCCCCAAAATTACACTTACAAAAGCTTTTAAAAAAATAAACTTACATAAAAGGGTGTGTTTGGGGACCATCGTAAGTCGGGGTACCACTGTATTTAGTTATATTGATCCATACCTTTACTATCAAATTAAGAGAGAGCTTGCACTACAGATGGACATATTACCCCACAAGTATGAATGTAATTTAATACTGTAAAAGTAATTTTTTGTAAGTGCAGGAATGAAGGTGTTTTCACTTCAGTTATTTTTAAACTTTTTTAATAGATGTGCAACACAACCTTCAACTGAAGCCTATTCCAAGTATAAACTATTTTTTGTAAGAAATACATTGTTACCCTTTTCTGTAGTACAGTACAGTGGTACCTAGAGTTATGAGCTTAATTCATACCGAACGAATTTATTCCCATAAGGAATAATGTAAATTAGATTAATCCGTTTCAGACCCCCAAAAATACACTTACAAAAGAACTTACAGAAATACACTTACATAATTGTTCGAGTTGGGAGCTGCTTGTATGTCGAGGTACCACTGTATTTATATACTGTACTGTACAATAAACATTGAAAACTAGCACCCTTGGAACTAAAGCTATTTTTCTCTAGTATTGACCTTGACCAATTTGCATATGAATTTTAAAACCTTGTTAATCTTTACTATAATATTAAAATGTATTTATTTTCATTAAAAATGTATAGAGCACACAGTATGAAGGTAGAAGGCATGAAATCAACAATATGGCTGAAAGGACACAAGTGTTTATACTTTGAACATCTTTACTGAATACTACATTAAAGATGTCCTACTTGGACTATATTTTACTTATTTCTGAACAATTTGGCAACTGCTGGCAACAACGTTGCAGCTAGTTGGACCAGAAGTTTTCTATTAAACAGCATTTGAGATTCTAGCCTTCCCACCACTGTCATGTTTGGGAGACTACACTTTCCCACTTACATATCAGACACATGACATTCTCATGGATACCACATGGAGAAAAACTTGGCACTGTTCTGTGAGGACTGTCAGATCATGCTGTCAGTCCACCATTTATTAATATATTATCCTGTATCAGCTGGCATGCAAAATTCACTTCCAATGTCTCTGCTGCCCCAACACACACTGACCTTGCTGAAAGTCTCACCTTTGATGCAGATTCTTCTGACAGTAACTAAACTATTGCACCAACTTTGATTAAACTTTTATTCTTTACTCTACCCTACTTCCATTAACCCTCTGCATATTCCTTTCACACATCCCTCCCTGCAGTACTGTGCAACCCCTTTCAGGTTTATTACTTAAATTGATAAGAATTATTATTTTAAAGATGTCAATGTATGCACCTGTGTTATACATTACTGTATGTAGAAAAATGTACTGTAAACAAATTGACAATAAGTAACTGCAAATGGCTGTTTTAAGACAGATATACTATGCCAGATAAGTTTGTTTAGATACTGGTTTCTCAAGAATGAGCTAATTCGAAGCAGGTTTATTGCCGTTAATTGTAATTTAATAGTGTGCTTTTGTATTGTGTATAAGATCTATAAAATAAATTTAACTGACTTTCTTATACCCTTTGATTTTATAAGCGCCTGATATATTTTCTACATGTCAGTGAATGCAAATTTAATGTTTTAAATTTGTTAACTGTTTCTTTTGAGTGAAGGCATGTGTATGTCTTGGGAAATTTCTTTTACCATTGTAGAATTAAAGCAGTCACAATGCAAACTTTAATATTGATGTTTTGTTTTACTATACAGCCCCAGTGCAGGTCATGTGTAATTCTGGCTTATTCTCTTAGACAGTTGACAAACTTGTACAGTTTGAGGAAGTTTTGTAATATGCAGATATATTTTTCATTGTATAATTATTATTGTAACTATTCATAAATAAAGGAAAGAAAGGTTCAAGTTGTTTTATATTAACACTAATTGCCACTCAGATTCTTTTAACTACATGTACATTAACCTATTATTATTTTGATTATAAGAAGTGCTAAACCACAGGGGTTATACAGCTAGACCTATTATTGTCACCTACAATATATTGTTCCTTGAATTCTTGTCTGTTTAGCGCTGTATTTGATTAAATAATGTTCCTTGAATTGTTCCCTTTAATATATCAAGGGGGGATAACTTTTTTATTGTTACGAGACATACCAATAGGGAACAGAACAAAGTTAGAGCCATCTGTGGGTCAGTGATTTCATTTGGTCAACTGCCTTCATTTCGTTGGTCATTTCTGCTGTATGAACATGGTTCAGACTCGTCACCCTAGGAATAAATGATCTCAGATGAAGTGATGTTCTTGAGAAGGGTACAGCCAGTGTGTAGTTGCTGTTTACTGCCTGTCTTGTGTAGCTCACTTCTCATTCTACACAAGATGGGTAGCAGACAAGAACACTTGCTGCACCCTTCTCAAGATTATTATTATAATCAAATAGAAGCGCTAAACCACAGGGGTTATACAGCGCTGCAGGTACCCTTCTCAAGAACATCACTTCATCTAAGATCATTTATTCCTAGGATGACTTGAGTCTGGAACATGTTTGTACAGCATAAAGACATCAATGAAATAGTCAACTGACCAAACAGTCACTGGCCCACAGATGGCTCCAACTTGTATGTCCCATAACAATAAAAAGGCTTTAAAATGAGCTGATGTAGGTAACAGCTTTTAGCTTGTAAATAAAGTTAGGAACCCTTAATCTAACATTGTAAATTATTATTATAATCAAAACTAAGGGTCATTCAGTACCTAACCTTGTAAAACACTGTATAAAAAAAAAAAGAACAAGCAAACTTAGCTTTAGCCTTTTAGTTGCTTATTTCTGAAGAGTTACAACCTCTGATGGTACCACAGTGCTGTATGACCCTATGATTATAATAAATCTGATGGTACCATATTATTATTACTACATTCATGGGCGTAGTGCTAAACCCATAGGGGCAAACGGTGCCCGAGGGAATGGAAGGCAGACTTGATCCAAGGAATTGGAACACAGGTCCAATTCCTTTGAAGAAAAGCCCCTCACTAGCACCAAGGAACCTTCCTTGAGGGAATGCTGCCATAGGTATACTGGTTAGGATTTTCCATACTAGCTATCTTCAAAGGGGAGGGGGTTGCCTTGATGCTCGTCAGGGTGAATAACTTGCAAGAATTTCATGAAAGGGGAATTGAAATGCTTATAACAAAGGGTAAATTATTAATAATCAATAAATAATGTCAGAATAGTTAAAATGATTATTAATAGCTGCCACTAAATAAGCATATTTAATGATTGTTGAGCAATTTATTACATACAACTAATAAATGTCACTCAAAATTATAGTATTAAAAATATAATTATGTTCAGTAAGAATGATTCTTAAAACCCTAATAAATCCATAAATTATAGTATTAAAATTATTATCTTCAATTCTAAAAGTTAAAAAGGGTATGACAAATCCCCCCTTTCCATAGAGGGGTATATTTTCATTTATAAAATCCATAGACTGTTGTATGATTATACAGTAGATTAGATCAATCCCTATTATCTTTTCAGCATTCTAATAGGAGTTACAAACACGGCAAATATTTCATTAAATGAATAAAACTTCTAAGACATGATTTAATCAATAATTCTGCCACCCGGGCCTTTAATCCCATGTGTTAATAAACCAAAAAAAAAATACATAGTTACATTACATACCCATTTCTCTGCTTGCAGTTTTAGTAACACTAACTTTACCAGTTGTTCACCTGCCCTGTTCAATGCTCCAGTGTTCATCCATATCCTTACATTCCAATCCCAGGCTGAGATAAAGGTACCCAAACCAGAGTGAAGACTGCCACATTTCTCGACAATGGCTCAAGCTGCTGTCACTCAACAGTTATCTGCTACAGTCATAACCACCTACCATACATTCTAACCTACAAAAATCATAAATAACATTTAAATGGCTAATTAGAGGTTTCATAACCAATGACAAATTAAAAGGATTATTTTGTAGCACCCTGTTTTTTTAACAAACCAACCGTATCCCACTGTAAGCCATGCGTGTTGTAAAAGTCAACTAAAATGCCGGGAACAATGGGCTAGTAACCCCTTTTCCCGTATAGCTTACTAAAAAGAAAAAGGAGAAAACCATTAAAGTGGGATGTTTGAATGTGCGTGGATGTTATGCAAATGATAAGAAAGATGATTGTGGATGTTATAAATGAAAAGAAGCTGGATGTCCTGGCTTTAAGTGAAACAAGCTGAAGGGGGTAGGAGACTTTCAGTGGGGAGAAATAAATGGGATTAGGTCAGGGGTTTCAAATAGAGTTAGAGCTAAAGAAGGGGTAGCAATAATGATGAAGGATAAGTTATAGCAGGAAAAGAGGGAATATATATGTATAAATTCAAGGATTATGTGGAGTAAAATAAGGGTTGGATGTGAAAAGTGGATTATGCACCTGGAGAAGAGAGAAGTGTAGAGGAGAGAGAGATTTTGGGAAATGTTGAGCGAGTGCATTGGGAGTTTTGAACCAAGTGAGAGAGTACTTTTAGTGGGGGATCTCAGTGCTAAAGTGGGTAAAAATGTAGTGGAGGGAGTAGTAGGTAAATTTGGGGTGCCAGGGGTAAATGAAAATGGGGAGCCTTTAATTGAGCTATGTGTAGAAAAAGGTTTGGTAATAAGTACAGTAATACATTGGTTGATAAAAGGTTGATGGATAGGCTTCAGGATGTACATGTTTATAGAGCGGCAACGAATATATCGGATCATTATTTAGTTGTAGCTACAGTTAGAGTAAGAGGTAGATGGGACAAAAGGAAAATGGCAACAGCAAGTAAGAGAGAAGTGAAGGTGTATAAACTAAGGGAGGAGGAAGTTAGAGTGAGATATAAGCAACTATTGGCAGAAAGGTGGGCTAGTGCAAGTATGAGTAGTGGGGGGGTTTGAAGAGAGTTGGGATAGTTTTAAAAATGCAGTATTAGAATGTGGAGCAGAAGTTTGTGGCTATAGGAAGGTGGGTGCAAGAGGAAAGAAGAGTGACTGGTGGAATGATGAAGTAAAGGGTGTGCTAAAAGAGAAAAAGGTAGCTTATGAGAGGTTTTTACAAAACAGAAGTGTTATAGAAGAGCAGAGTATATGGAGAGTAAAATAAAGGTGAAGAGAGTGCAAAAGGAGAGCAGATGAAAGTGGGAGAGGCACTGTCAAGAAATTTTGCTGAAAATAAGAAAAAATTTTGGAGTGAGATAAACAAGTTAAGAAAGCCTAGGGAACAAATGGATTTGTCAGTTAAAAACAGAGTAGGGGAGTTAGTACACCAATTACTACAACTCCTTGTACATCTTTGTATCATGTCACAATAAACTATTATTATTATTATTATTATTATCATATAGTAGATGGGGAGCTGGGGGTATTGAGTAGATGGCGGGAATATTTTGAGGAACTTTTAAATGTCGATGAAGAACGAGAGGCGGTAATTTCATGCACTGGCCAGGGAGGTATAACATCTTTTAGGAGTGAAGAAGAGCAGGATATGAGTGTAGGAGAGGTGCGTGAGGCATTACGTAGAATGAAAAAAGGGTAAAGCAGCTGGAACTGACGGGATCATGACAGAAATGTTAAAAGCAGGGAGGGATATAGTGTTGGAGTGGTTGGTATTTTTGTTTAATAAATGTATGAAAGAGGGGAAGGTACCTACAGATTGGCAGAGAGCATGTATAGTTCCTTTATATAAAGGGAAGGGGGACAAAGAGACTAAAAATTATAGGGGAATAAGTTTACTGAGTATATCAGGTAAAGTGTACGGTAGGGTTATTATTGAAAGAATTAGAGGTAAGACAGAGTAGGATTGCAGATGAGCAAGGAGGCTTTAGAGTGGGTAGGGAATGTGTAGATCAAGTGTTTACATTGAAGCATATATGTGAACAGTATTTAGATAAAGGTAGGGAAGTTTTCATTGCATTTATGGATTTAGAAAAGGCATATGATAGAGTGGATAGGGGAGCAATGAGGCAAATGTTGCAAGTGTATGGAATAGGTAGTAAGTTACTAAATGCTGTAAAGTTTTTTTATGAGGATAGTGAGGCTCAGGTTAGGGTATGTAGGAGAGAGGGAGATTACTTCCTGGTAAAAGTAGGTCTTAGACAGGGATGTGTAATGTCACCATGGTTTTTTTTTTTTTTTCAACAAGTCGGCCATCTCCCACTGAGGCAGGGTGACCCAAAAAGAAAGAAAATCCCCAAAAAGAAAATACTTTCATCATCATTCAACACTATCACCACACACATACATAATCACTGTCTTTGCAGAGGAGCTCAGATACGACAGCTGAGAATTGTCCCTCCCAGCTGTCACTATCCCAGACCCCTCCTTTAAAGTGCAGGCATTGTACTTCCCATTTCCAGGACTCAAGTCCAACTAAATCAATTAACTGGTTTCCCTGAATCCCTTCACACAATGTTACCCTGCTCACACTCCAACAGATCGTCATGTCCCAAAAATCATTCGTCTCCATTCACTCCTATCTAACACGCTCACACATGCTTGCTGGAAGTCCAAGCCCCTCGCCCACAATACCTCCTTTACCCCTTCCCTCCAACCTTTCTAGGACTGACCCTACCCCGCCTTCCTTCCCCTACAGATTTATACGCTCTCCAAGTCATTCTACTTTGATCCATTCTCTCTAAATGACCAAACCACCTCAACAACCCTTCTTCAAGCCCTCTGACAAATACTTTTAGTAACTCCACACCTTCTCCTAATTTCCACATTCCGAATTTTCTGCATAATATTTACACCACACATTGCCCTTAGACAGGACATCTCGACTGCCTCCAGCCTTCTCCTCGCTGCAGCATTTGCAACCCATGCTTCACACCCATATAAGAGTGTTGGTACCACTATACTTTCCATGGTTGTTTAATATATTTATAGATGGGGTTGTAAAAGAAGTAAATGCTAGGGTGTTGGGGAGAGGGGTGGGATTAAATTACATATAGGGAATCAATTACAAAATGGGAGTTGACACAGTTACTTTTTGCTGATGATACTGTGCTTATGGGAGATTCTAAAGAAAAGTTGCAAAGGTTAGTTGACGAGTTTGGGAGGGTGTGTAAAGGTAGAAAGTTGAAAGTGAACATAGCTAAGAGTAAGGTGATGAGGGTTTCAAACGATTTAGATGAAAAATTGGATATCACATTGGAGAGAGGGAGTATGGATGAAGTAAATGTTTTCAGATATTTGGGAGTTGACGTGTCAGCGGATGGGTTTATGAAGGATGAGGTTAACCATAGAATTAATGAAGGAAAAAAGGTGAGTGGTGCATTGAGGTATCTGTGGAGACAAAAAACGTTATCCATGTAGGCAAAGAAGGGAATGTATGAAAGTATAGTAGTACCAACAATCTTATATGGGTGTGAAGCTTGGGTTGTAAATGCTGTAGCGAGGAGGTGGCTGGAGGCAGTGGAGACGTCCTGTCTAAGGACAATGTGTGGTGTAAATATTCTGCAGAAAATTCAGTGTGGAAATTAGGAGGAGATGTGGAGTTACTAATAGTATTAGTCAGAGGGCTGAAGAGGGGTTGTTGAGGTGGTTTGGCCATTTAAAGAGAATGGATCAAAGTAGAATGACTTGGAGAGCATATAAATCTGTAGGGGAAGGCAGGAGGGGTCGTCCTCGAAAAGGTTGAAGGGAAGGGGTAAAGGAGGTTTTGTGGGCAAGGGGCTTGTACTTCCAGCAAGCGTGTTTGAGCGTGTTAGAGAGGAATGAATGGAGACGAATGGTTTTTGGGACCTGACGAACTGTTGGAGTGTGAGCAGGGTAATAGTATTTAGTGAAGGGATTCAGGGAAACCGGTTAGCCGGACTTGAGTCCTGGAAATAGGAAGTACTGTACAATACCTGCACTTTAAAGGAGGGGTTTGGGATATTGGCAGCTTGGAGGAACCTGTCGTAACTGAGCTCCTCTACAAAGACAGTGATTATGTATGAGGTGAAAGTGTTGAATGATGATGAAAGTATTTTCTTTCTTTTTGGGTCACCCTGCCTTGGTGGAAGACGGCCGACTTGTTGAAAAAAAAATATAAATAATAATGTAAATGCATGTATGCACATGAATGTACATAAATATAATTAAACTTGTAAGAATAAAAAATACAGTGGTACCTCGGTTAACGATGGTCCCCAAACTCGCCCTTTTATGTAAGTTTATTTTTTAAATGCTTTTGTAATTGTATTTTTGGGGGTCTAAAAGGACTAGGCTATTTTACATTATTCCTTATGGGGATAAATTCGTTTGGTAATGGCACTTGAACAGCATTCTGGAATGAAAAAATATCGTTAACCGAGGTACCACTGTATTTGTCCAAAAAGTTTCAACCAACATTACCAAAAATTTTAAATGTATCTCTAACCCTACTTTATAAATTTCTTAATTTTATTCAAAACCATACTAGTATAAACATCTGAGAACCCTGTTAGCATATTAACTCTTCCAAAACAAATAACCAATATGTACAACTCAAAAATAGATAAAGAAAACAGTGTTTACTCTTCCTCTGACAAGACAAGCTGACATCCCTCATTAAAACCCATTAAATCTCATAATTACCTGTTACTTTACAGTCCTCAATATACTCTTCCAACTTCTGATCCTCATAGTTTAACCACACCAAAAATATAATATTACATACCCTACCAATAAAAATTCTATTTATAAAAAAAAAAAAAAAAATCTCAGCCATAAAAACATGGCAGCCTGTATGGTTCTGTAAAGACATTCCAAATTGCTAAATTCCTCAGGTTCTTTGATTACCATCATGGAATTCTGTTTAGTGTATAATGTGTTTTTATTGTGCTATCCAATGTTCCTTCACATTACCATACATTTTCATGGATAATAAAATACGTATTACCTAAAAATACCACCATATATTAATACAGTATGCATACACTTCATAATACAAGTTCTGTTATTTCTATTTAGTATATTCACAGAGAATAAAGTCCTTATATGTACATTATACCTCACTATACATACTGTACATGCACCTTTAAAAAAATGTCATTTTTGTATAATAATTTCATATTTATTAAAGTACTGCACTGATTCATATTCCTATAGACTTCTGTAAATTTATCAAAAAATGTTATTTTAAACTTCAAAAAAATAAATAAAAAATAAAAAGAACACTTATGAGATTTCAAAAACCATACAAATCCGTATCTTCAAAATAATAATTCCGAAAAATATTCACCCTAAAATCTTTGCATACTGATTTAAATACTATACCAGGGAAATATAATGACAAAGTTATGAAAATGCAAACAAATTAAAAACAAAACTAAGACAAATCTCCCATCTAATTCCAATTTTGTTAGAAGGTTTTTATTTGGAATAAAACAATTTCTCACGCACAGCCCAACGTAGTTTTGATCTAGGATCTTCACCAGGAACTTTGAACTTATCCCAATGTGCCTTGTAGTAATGATACAGGGTGACTGGATCACGTCGCGTAGGGTACACTGGCAAGCAATCTGAAGAACAAAATGATCTTTGCTAAGTTACTGACTAGGATATTATTCTATAACCAGGACAGATCAACCTGGTTATAGAACAATAATATATAATCAAATTAAGCGCTAAACCCAAAAGGGTAATACAGCACTGCAGGTAGGGATGTGCAAAAGGAGGACTGCACAAAAGCAATGAGGGCATGAAGGGCAGGGATGGAACAAAATAGAATGACTTCAAGAGTGTACAAATCTGTAGTGGAGGGAAGGCGGGGTAGGGGTCGGCCTAGGGAAAGTTGGAGGGAAGGGGTAAAGGAGGTTTTGTGTGCGAGGGGCTTGGACTTCCAGCAAGCATGCATGAGCGTATTTGATAGGAGTGAATGGAGACAAATGGTTTTTAGGACTTGACGTGCTGTTCGAGTGTGAGCAGGGTAACATTTATGAAGGGATTCAGGGAAACCGGCAGGCCGGACTTGAGTCCTGGAGATGGGAAGTACAGTGCTTGCACTCTGAAGGAGGGGTGTTAATGTTGCAGTTTTATAACTGTAGTGTAAGCATGCCTCTGGCAAGACAGTGATGGAGTGAATGATGATGAAAGTTTTTCCTTTTCAGGCCATCCTGCCTTAGTGGGAAACGGCCGATGTGTTAATAAAAAAAAAAAAAAAGATAAGGGTGCAAAAGGAAAAGGAAAAATCACAGTTGGTGCAGTAAGTTTATTTCTGTTAAAGTCAAAGAAAGTGTCAAACGTAAGAATTTCAGTGATGTCCTTGAGGTTTAGTATGCTGGGGCTGCAGAGATGACAGATGTGAAGTCTTCATGCCCACTAATAAGCTGGACAATCTTTTAAGATATGATGAATTGACAGTGTAACTCAACAGACAACTGTGGCTAAGATTAATCTTTTCTTTGCTACAATCATAGGTCTTTAAAAATAAATTATGTCTTTTTGTAAATATATAGTGGTACCTCGGTATACATCCGCTTTGGAAAAAGTCCAACTTGGTATACGTCCTGTTTGGACGCAAAAATTTTTGCTTGGTATACGACCTTCGTTTCGAATACGACTCGCGTGCTAGAACTTGTATGGGTCAAAATGAGTCACAACACTGCGTGCTACCCTTGTTTACCTCTCTCTCGATGTGGAGGAGTTAGTGGAGGGGCACAGGGAAGAGCTGACCACTGAGGAGCTGCAGGAACTTGAGAAGGAGGCGCACAAGACTAAGATGGATACACTCTTTTCAGGTTCAGAAGAGAGATTGAGGAAGCCCCTACTTCATTAAACAAGGAAATCTTTGCCAAATGGATGGACGTCAAAAACTGTGCAGAGAAGTACCGCCCAAACAAGCCGTAATAGCATTGTCTGGAATGACCAGACAATGTCACATTTCCAAAACATCCTGAGGAGAAGGCAGAAGCAAAGTTCTTTGGACGGATTTTTAGTAAAAGTCAAACCTGGTGAGCTTCAACCAGGTCCAAATAGGTAAAAGAAACAGAAAAGGGAAGGGGACTCTCCTTCCAAACAATAACATTTCCTCCTCCTCCCTTCACAGCACTTGACTCTTTTCAGCAAAGTAAAGCAAGGTTAAATTTGCATTTATTTCATCTAATTCTTTTGTATTTATGTATGTATTTTAGTATTAAGCAGTGTTTAAATTATTTTATACAACTCCATCAATGTATAATATGCCAATAACAATAGGATTTTTTTTTCATGGAAATGGATTAATCGTTTTCTCTATACTATTTGTTATGGGAAAATTAGTTTCGTATACGTCCTGTTTGGTATAAGTCCAAGGTCCTGGAATGGATTAAGGACATATACCAAGGTATCACTGTAGTATATCCATAGTTTTTTTGTAAAATAATGTAAGTTGAGTGTAAACTGTTAAACAATAATGTACAAGAAATGTATTTGGGAATAGTGTCAGTTTTTTGAAAGAATAGGTACATTCATGTAACATTATCATGAGTGACTGAGTTAGTTGATTAGAAGCAGCAAGAAGAAAAGGGCATTTCATGCCTGGCACCACAGGGGTTTTGCAATTTAATAGAAACCAACTGTATGCATCCGGGTATGTTTCTACTCGCCAAAGACTGAGCAAGATGCAAGTCACCTGTTCACAGTTTTAAAGAGAGTACAGTATACAGTGGACCCTCGGTTAACGAAATTAATCCGGTCCAGGAGCTATTACTTAATCTGAATCTTTCGTTATCTGAAACCTTATTTCCCATAAGAAATAATGTAAATACAATTAATTGTTCCACAAAAAATAATCACTCAAAAAAAAAACAATAACATTTACTTACCTTTATTGAAGAGTTGCAAGCATCTGGAAGGTAGAGTTGCTGACAGGGGCAGGGTGTTAATGGTTGGAAGGAAATCCCCTCCAAAAGGACTTCAGGTAACAAGTCCCTCTCTGGGGTTACTTCCCTTCCTTTTCTTTAATGCATGAATGCTACACTCCCTGCATGCCTGCTACACTCCCTGCATGCCTGCTACACTCCTGCATGCTCTACTCCCTGCATGCTGCTACACTCCCTGCATGCCTGCTACACTCCTGCATGCTGCTACACTCCCTGCATGCCATGCTACACTCCCTGCATGCCTGCTACACTCCCTGCATGCTGCCTCCTGCATGTGCTACACTCCCTGCATGCCTGCTACACTCCCTGCATGCCTGCTACACTCCCTGCATGCTGCTACACTCCCTGCATGAATGCTACACTCCCTGCATGAATGCTACACTCCCTGCATGAATGCTACACTCCCTGCATGAATGCTACACTCCCTGCATGAATGCTACACTCCCTGCATGAATGCTACACTCCCTGCATGAATGCTACACTCCCTGCATGAATGCTACACTCCCTGCATGAATGCTACACTCCTGCATGAATGCTACACTCCCTGCATGAATGCTACACTCCCTCCATGAATGCTACACTCCCTCCATGAATGCTACACTCTCTGCATGAATGCTACACTCTCTGCATGAATGCTACACTCCCTGCATGAATGCTACACTCCCTGCATGAATGCTACACTCCCTCCATGAATGCTACACTCCCTCCATGAATGCTACCACTGGGGTGCCACTAGGAAGTTTCTTTGGACCCATGGTGACTTATTTCACAGTGACAATCACTAAACCACCAAAAAAGACACCAAATATATTGTGAATCTTTGAAAGAGCGCGCTAGGTAATGTTCTCTCAATGGTAAACAACGCTTCACTGGTGTCCTGCGCTTGCGCGGAGCAGGCGGACACGTCAAATACCTTTCGGTAACCGAGGAATTTTTCGCTAACCGATTCCGAAAAAAGCTTACGTTTTCCGAAACTTTCGTTAACGGGACCTTTCGTTAACCGAGGGTCCACTGTAGGGGGTTTTCTGGAGGAACTAGCAAAGTTTTTGTTTAGCAATGCAGCCAGGGAGGAATGATGGTCCAATGTTTCAAAATGGTACAGTAGTTGCATTTCAGGTGTTGCTCTGATATTTTCAGGTGGTTGTAAATATTGTTTTGGTGCTTAATGCATTTTATTTTGGAGTGCAGTTCAGTTCTGTAGAGGTATTCAACAGCCAACTGCAGGCGATTAAAATGAGGAAACCCATGTGGGATTTTATGCCTATTTGTATGAGAAATTGTGTAACAATGTTCTAATTACCTTTGAAGAGTTTCGAGAGTTTCACTACTCTTGGAGCCCTGCCATGGGCCAGGCTCGTCTGGTACTTGCCTGGTCAACTAGGATGTTGCTGCTGGAGGCCCGCTGCCTCACATATTCATCACAGCCTTGTTGATCTGGCACCTGGTGAAGATACTTGTCCAGTTTCCTCTTGAAGGCTTCTACACTCGTTCCAGCCGTTTCTAATATCTTCTGGTAAGATGCTGAATAGACTGGGACCCCGAATGTTGATACAGTGTTCCCTTATTGTCCCCACTGCACCCCTGCTCCTCACTGTGTTTATTTTGCACTTCCTCCCATATCTCTCACTCCAGTATGTTATGGGAGTGTGCAGATTTGGAACCAGGTCCTTGAGTACTTTCCAGGTATATATTATCATGTATCTTTCTCTCCTCCGCTCCAATGAGTACATGTTCAAGACTTGAAGACGTTCCCAGTAATTTAGGTGCTTTACTGGCTCAATGTGAGCAGTAAACGATCTCTGTATTTGTTCCATCTCTGATATTTCTTCTGCTTTGAATGCACTGAGCAATATTCTAAATGAGGGAGCACTAGCGATTTGAAAAGTGTCACCACTGGCATTATTTCCCTTGTTTTGGAAGTTCTCAATACCCACCCCGTCATCTTCCTGGCTGTCGTGATCTTTGTTTTTGTTATGGTTTTTAAAAGAAAGGTCAGCTAACATAATTATTCCCAGGTCTTTTACATGTTCCTCTTTTTCTCTTTGGTGACCCTTTTGAGTTTTGTATACTATAGTGTTCCTTTTGTGTTTCATTCTTTCCATACCTAAGCAGCTGGAACTTATCACCATTGAACGTCTTGTTCTCCACTGCCCACTGGAAAACCCTGCTTGAGTCTTCCTGTAATTTTTCAGTGTTCTCTACTGTAGTGACTTTCATGCTTATTTTAGTGTCATCTGCAAATGATGATACAAAAGTGTGACAGGTGTTTTTATCTATGTCTGCTATGAGGATGAGAAACAGCAGAGGTGCCAGGTCAGTGCCTTGGGGCACTGAGCTTTTTACCTCGCTGATGCTGGATCTTGCTCTGTTCACTACTATACTTTTTTGTGGTGTGTGTTAGGAACAAAAAAATCCATCTGCCTGCCTTCCCTGTAATGACCATGGCCCTCATTTTGTGAGCTATCACTCCATGATTGCATTTGTCAAATGCCTTTGCAAAATCTGTGTAAATCACATCTGCATTTTGGTCGTCTTCCAATGCCTCCACAATTCTGTCATAATGGTTCAGCAGCTGTGATAGGCATGATCGTCCTTCTCTAAAACTATGCTGGTTCGGGTTATACTGGTCCACGAAATTTGTAATCTGCCGTCTCATCACTTTTTCGAAGATTTTTATGATGTGAGAAGTTAGGGCTACTGGTCTGTAATTTTTAGCTAGTGCTCTACTACCTCCCTTATGCAAAGGAGCCATGTCTGCACTCTTTAAGGCCTCCGGTATTTCACATAGATCTAAGCTCTTTCTCCAAAGAATACCAAGGGCTCGTGTTAGTGGTACTTTGCACTTCTTTATAAATAGGGCATTCCATGAATCTGGTCCATTTCTTTTTCAAAATCTATGGGATTTGTACTAATGTCAGTTAGTTGGTATGTGCGGCCTTCTGCTGGAGAGAAAAATGTTTCTGCATTTTCTACCTTACTGTCATTTAGTGGGTTGCTAAACACCAACTCATACTGTTCTTTTAGGATTTCACTCATTTCCTGTTCATCCTGTTTGATTAAATTGATTACAAGTCTATTTCATACAATGCTGTGTTTACCTTTCCCTCACTGGGTTGGTTAGACACTGAATAACTGGATACCATAATGATTCAATCAAGCAAAAGGTTATAAAATGCATGTTAAAATACCATGCAAAATTGTGAATACCTTGACAAGTGCCTTTGATGTACTTGGAGACAGGCACAAAGTGTACATGTATATGTAATATAATATTCTAAACCACATGCTTTCTTAAACTTAAAAATGTAATTAAACAATAGTAATGAAATCTGTCACATTAAAAATGCTCATGAAATAAATTGTGGATGGGGTCTCTAAGGCACTGGAGCCATCTTCCTTGGGTCAAATCTGATTAGTTCTCATTATCCCCAGGCACTATAACCCATACAAGTTTAGTGCTTTACATGAACGTGAAAATAATAATTCATCACATAATTATCGACATAATATACAAAGAATTATTAAAACATACTAAAAATATCTGAATGGTAACATTATCATCAAATTCATGGGGATGCACTAAACCCACAGGTCATAAATTACAGTAATCATATTTGCCGAGAATTATTATTACTATTTTTTTTTTTTTTTGTCAACAAGTTGGCCGTCTCCCACCGAGGCAGGGTGACCCAAAAAGAAAAAAAATCCCCAAAAAGAAAATACTTTCATCATCATTCAACACTTTCACCACACTCATACATAATCACTGTCTTTGCAGAGGAGCTCAGATACGACAGCTGAGAATTGTCCCTCCCAGCTGTCACTATCCCAGACCCCTCCTTTAAAGTGCAGGCATTGTACTTCCCATTTCCAGGACTCAAGTCCAATTAAATCAATTAACTGGTTTCCCTGAATCCCTTCACAAAATGTTACCCTGCTCACACTCCAACAGATCGTCATTACATATAATTAATGGGAAACACTAAACTCGTATGGATTGTACAGTGCATGGAGAATGGGAGGTAATCAGGTTTGATCCAAGGACAAATCCAACTTATTGGATCAAAATCCCTCTCAACAGTATCAAGAAACCTCTCATGAGGGGCTAAGGAGAGGATAGCTTCAATTCTTGGATCAAGAGCCCTTCAACATCAAGGTATCTCCATGGAAGAACATAACTACAATACTGCAAAACTCACTTACCCCTGTCTCTTGTCACTTTAAATTTTTGTTGCCCAAGATCCTGCTTCACTTTACTTCCATCTGATAGCCCTTTGGGTAGTTCAGTTACAGAGCTCTGCTGTGCGAGTTGTGAAGCAACAACCGACTCTGTGGGCACTTTTCGTGAATCACTATTGGTGTCCCTAGAGGTTGTTCCTCCATCTCCAGCTGTATTTTTTTGTAATATACCAGAAAATGTTCCGGTACTTTTCTTAGGCAGCCTAGCTGCTGAAGCCTTATCACTCAGCAAATACAAAACTGAGACGGAGTTGCTCTCCTCTTCATTTGTTTCAGAAGTAGTTGATGCTGTACTCTCAAAGTCTGAATATCCGCTTTCTTCAGCATCTTTATTTAAACGTCTCTCTCTTTGGGTTGTGAAACTGCCACGTGACCAAGAAGGAAGCATTACAAATTATGAGAAAATGTATGGCAATGAAAAGTATCCATATTCTTTATTACTACATATATTAAACCAGATACAGTATCTTATATCTTCTAAACGTGTCTCACTATGATCAAGAGAGCTATAAAGAGCAAAGTTCAAAATTTTTTAAAAAAATATACAGTGGACCCCCGCCTAACGAGCAAAATTCATTCCAGAAGCCTGCTCAAGTGCCATTACCGAACGAATTTACTTCCTTAAGAAATAATGTCACGTAGGTTAGTCTATTTCAGACCCCCAAAAATACACTTCCACAAGCACTTACAATATTATACTTACATAATTGTACGATTTCCAGGGTGCTCGTTAGGCAGGGGTCCACTGTATATGCAAAGTTTTCCACAGACAGTGGGGTTGAATACTGGAATGGGTGTAAGGAAGTATTATGTGCTACAACCACTGGAAACTTTAAGAAATTATATTAAACTTAATACTAATGACAAGACACCAAGAGCATTGCTTCACTCCTGCAAACTAAAAATATATACAGTGGACCCCCGTTTTTGTTATTTTTTCATTGCAGAATGCTGTTCAAGTGCCATTACCAAACGAATTTATTCCCATAAGGAATAATGTAAAGTAGACTAGTCCTTTTAGACCCCAAAAATACACTTACAAAAGCATTTAAAAAAATACACTTACATAAAAGGGCGAGTTTGGAGCAGGACGAACACCGGGGGTCCACTGTAATTACTAGTAGGTAGTCACATTCAGTGTATTCTGTTCCTTATCAGTTGCCAGCATACAGAAGTTTCAGAATGGCAAGTCTTAGTAGACATATTGGCTTTAAAAGTTGGAATATAACAAAAATAAAGTACGTAATGCATTTATGCTTGACAGTTATGGAGGGAAGAAACTACTAGCATGCTGTGCAACTCCTTTAACTTGTACCTTAAACCTAGGAGAAATCGACATTATACTTTTATCACACAAAGTGGGAGATTTAGCTTAGAAAAAGCAAGTTCAGAAAATAAGAGTGCTGTGCTTAAGACTGCATAACACAGATAATTTTGCACATGCTAAATAATGGGATGCTAAACAGTAATGCTAGCAGAAGAATTAGGGAACAGATCATTCTCCCATTTTCAATAAATTGCTTTACAGTACAAGTTGCTATGAATCTTAAGTCTTACTTTAATGTTTGTGTATACTGAATAAAGCAGCCTTCATCCTTTTTATATATATTTTTCTTCTCGGTATAAGTAGGCAGCTTACAGACTTCGTACGCAAATTTCATTACTATTCTTTACAGCTTTAAAATGAAGAGATTGTACAGTAATAGACTGAAGTATTAGAATAATATACATAGTAGCCCACTTCAAGACCCTAGAGCAAAGGTATAGAAGATGCAGACAGAAGAGTAGCAATATTACAAAAGCATTGAAATACAGTATTATATTGTATATAGAAGTTTTGAATTAGTACACTTTTTCAGTACCATACTCATTTCTCTGACTTCTATTTTAAGTACCATCCTAGGTCAACTTTTATGTGAACAGATTCAAAACATAAAAAATATACCATATTTATTCTGTGCATGCACTGTTTATACTATGAGCACTACAATTAAAAAAACTGAACTACAATCTTAAATACTTTCTATGTTTGTCATATCTTCCTCAACAGTGACTAAAACAAGCAAAAACTGACTTGCAAGATTCTATACCAATGCTAAACACTAATACAGAATTTGTTTCACATAGTCAAACCATCTTTTCTATTAAATACTGTACCTTACATTGCATACAACTTTTTCCTATCAAATAACTACATATCTTTCTCTGCATTGCTCTGCATTCACTTAAAATGCTGATAATGTTAGCCCAGTGACAAAGAATATTTTCACAACAATTTCAATAGTTACCCATGCATTTCCCTGTGCCTGACTGAAGACTCCAGAGTAGATTGTATTTGTTGCTCAGAAAGACCTGGTGTGGCAGTACCTTGTGGAGTGTACATTTTCTTAGTATTCCTTTGACTGTCAAATCTACTTGGTATAGCATAGGCTTCATTATGACTGACAGATTGGTCCAAGTCTCCAGATAAATTTTTTTGTAGTTTGACTTTGCGAAGATCATTCTTGATCAACTTGAGGAGATCTAGAAAAAGTGGTTTACAGTGAGGAAATTCCTGACTTTTTATTGTGTTGAAGTATAAATACCAATTAATAGTTACAGGAAGAGACCATACTGTAATAAAAGTTGAACTTTACAACACGCATGCACACACAACCACGTACAATACTGAAATTTTTCAAATTCCATTTCTATCATATGTAACAAAAATTAAAAATAAATATATTTTAGCATATTACCAGTACAGTATGTACAAACACACCTCCACTCAAGTGGATGCTAAAAAAAATAAATAGGCAAGCAAATTTTTTATGCAACTCTTTTTTGCCCCTTTAGGGAAAAACATTTAGAAAAGGACTGAAAACTGGTTATAACTGCAACATGCCTAGCAATTTATACACTGATACTGATATTTCTTTTACCTTAACAGCCAAATTTTGCCTAAGCAGGGTGACCCAAAGAAGAAACCACATTCATCATCATTCGTTCCATCTGTCTTTCCAGAAGTCTACTGATATCACAATTCAGATTACCCTCTGACTGCATGGAATAGTGGGCTAGTGCATGTCGTAAAAAAGCAATTAGAATGCAAGGAGAAAGGAGCTAGTAACCCCTTCTATATTCAGTTACTAAAAAAAAAAAGTCAAAGAAGAAACTTTAATAGTTAAAGCATCTTTTATTTATTACTTTAAGGAACTGTTAATTTCTGGGGATTTTTTAAAAGGAATTTTGGGGCAACTAGGGTGACCCCAAATATCAACAGTGTACCCATTAAATCGTACACAATAATTTTTTTGTGGTAAGATCCATGTGGCCTCCTTTACAATATCAGTATTTAAGATGCACTAATGCATGAAAACTAAATTTCATTTGCACATGGTAGAAAGATAAGTGATGCAAGAAAACATTTAGAGTAGATAATATTTTGTTCTGGATAGCTTCAAGATTTGATAAAGATCTACCTACAGTAAAACATCATTTATAATAAAAGTTTGCACTGCACCAAGTGAATTTCTACCCATAAATATCAGCAATACCCACCATCCTACATACTTGTCAGCAATAATTGCCATCCTTCATGTTGGCAGTGTCTACTACGTATCTTACATACCTTTACGGAGACTTTCGACCGTTTCATCTGCTACATCTCTGAAGCCTAATAGAGCCAATTCCTCACGCACTTCTTCCACTGTGACCCTCAAACGATAAGGCATCTCAATACCTGTAACAACAATGCCCTTTTATATCCAAATAAATAGGCAAGCAAATTTTTTATGCAACTCTTTTTTGCCCCTTTAGGGAAAAACATTTAGAAAAGGACTAAAAACTGGTTACAACTGCAACATGCCTAGCAATTTATATACTGATACTGATATTTCTTTTACCTTAACAGCCAATACCTGTAACAACAATGCCCTTTTATATCCAATACCTACCAACCATTCATATTAACAATATTAATTAAATCTAGGTAGTAGGTTGGCTAGGTAGTAGGTTGGTAGACAGGAACCGCCCAAGGAGGTACTACCGTCCTGCCAAGTGAGTGTAAAACGAAAGCCTGTAATTGTTTTACATGATGGTAGGATTGCTGGTGTCTTTTTTCTGTCTCATAACCATGCAAGATTTCAGGTACATCTTACTACTTCTACTTACACTTAGGTCACACTACACATGCATGTACAAGCATATACAGTGGTACCTCGAGTTACGATATTTTTTCGTTCGAGAATGCTGTTCAAGTGCCATTACCAAACGAATTTATCCCCATAAGGAATAATGTAAAATAGACTAGTCCTTTTACACCCCCAAAAATATACCTACAAAAGCATTTAAAAAAATAAACTTACATAAAAGGGCGATTTTGGGGACCATCGTAACTCGAGGTACCACTGTATATACACACCCCTCTGGGTTTTCTTCATTTTTCTTACTAGTTCTTGTTCTTATTTCCTCTTATCTGCATGGGAAAGTGGAACAGAATTCTTCCTCCGTAAGCCATGCGTGTCATAAGAGTCTACTAAAATACCAGGAGCAAGGGGCTAGTAACCCCTTCTCCTGTATACATTACTGAAGTTAAAAAGAGACTTTTGTTTTTCTTTTTGGGCAACCCTGCCTCGGTGGGAAACGGCCAATTTGTTGAAAGAAAAAATATTAAATATTTAATTGTATACATTAGACTACAGATACTCCATATTACAATTATCATTAATACAGTGGACCCCCGAGTTTCGGTCATAATTCATTCCAGAAGGCTGTTCAAGTGCAATTACCGAACAAATTTGTTCCTTAAGGAAAAATGTAAATTAGATTAGTCCTTTCAGACCCCGAAAAATACACATACAAAAGCACTTACAATATTAAACTTACATAATTGTTCGATTTTCGAGGTGACCGAAACTCAGGGGTCCACTGTACTATGAACTCGTTTGTAATGCCATCTCTTACCTCAAGCTCGATTAAATAAAACTATACTTATTATTATTATTATCAAAAGAAGCACTAAACCACAGGGGTTATACAGCACGGCATAAAACTAGTATACTAAATAAGTTTTTATTTAAACTGGATTTTAATTTAGGTATGAAAGAACTTTTTGCAAGTTAAAAGATTAAATATTAAAGATTCTTTATTTCAGCATGATACAGTGGACCCCCAAGTTTCGGCCATAATTCATTCCAGAATGCTGTTCAAGTGCCATTACCAAACGAATTTGTTCCCATAAGGAATAATGTAAAGTAGATTAGTCCGTTTCAGACCCGCAAAAATACACTTACAAAAGCACTTACAATATTACACTTACATAATTGTTCGAGTTTTGAGGTGGTCAAAACTCGGGGGTCCACTGTACAATGTTTGTACAGAGGTGGTGACATTTAGGTGTGCATGCAAAAAGCCCCTTTGTATGCAGAGAATTTTGGACAAACTTAAGCCTGTCTTAAGGTTAATAAGGCAATAACTAATTGATTGCTTTTATATATATGGCCTCTAAAGGGCTGTAACAATAAATTTAGAATTACAATGAATACTATTATCGAGTTTAATTGTTTTAAGGATTACAGGTAGTAAGGATTCTAGCATATGAATATATTTTGCATACTTTTTTTTTCAACAAGTTGGCCATCTCCCACTGAGGCAGGGTGACCCAAAAAGAAAGAAAATTCCCAAAAAGGAAATACTTTCATCATCATTCAACACTTTCACCTCACTCAAACATAATCACTGTCTTTGCAGAGGAGCTCAGATACGACAGTTTAGAAGTCCCTCCAAACTGCCAATATCCCAAACCCCTCCTTTAAAGTGCAAGCATTGTACTTCCCATTTCCAGGACTTAAGTCTGGCTAACCGGTTTCCCTGAATCCCTTCACTAAATATTACCCTGCTCACACTACAACAGCTTGTCAGGTCCCAAAAACCATTCGTCTCCATTCACTCCTATCTAACACGCTCGTGCACGCTTGCTGGAAGTCCAAGCCCCTTCTTTGTGGCAGTGAGAATATGAAAATATAGTTTCATCATATTTAGTTGTTGGGATATGTTAGTGAAAGGTATTTTTTAACGGTAGTTTTGAAGATACTGGCAGAGAGAGTGGCTCTTGAGATATCTGGCAGTTTTTTCCAGATTTTTGGTCCTTTTATGCACATTGAGTTTTTAGAACTATCAAATAAGTGCTGCAGTTCAGGATTAACATTAGAATTTATTGTTCTGTATATGTAGCATGCACAGTAGTAAGAGTGAAAGTTTTGTATAGTAAGTAGATTTAGGTCTTTGACGAGTGGGGGGGGTGTCTAGCAGTGGACTGTGTGATTATTCGTACTATGGCCTTTTGCTGAGTTATTGGCTTGAGGTGACTGGCTGTTGTGGATCCCCAGGCACAAATAGCATAGGTGAGGTAGGGGTAGATCAGTGAGTAGTATAATGTAAGTATAGTGCTGTTTGCAGTACATAATGATGTATCTTGGAGAGGATGCCAACTGTTTTGGACACTTTTTGTAATGTGTTGGATGTGGGTGTTGAATTTCAAGTTGCTGTCAAGGTGAAGATCCAGAAATTTTCCCTCATTATGTTTAGTAATAAGAGAATTGTTAATCAAAGTTTAGTTGGACATTATTTACTCTGCTCCCAAACATTGTAAAAGGTTTTGTCAATGTTAAGTGACAGTTTATTGGTAGTCATCCAGGTTGACATTTTTAAGAGCCCTTCATTAACAATGTTGTTAAGTGATGCAAGGTTCACGTGGGAGATGACAAAAGTTGTGTCATCAGCAAAGAGAATAGGTCTAAGCTGCTGCAAAACATCTGTAAGGTCACTGAAGTAGAAGAGGAAAAGCAGTGGGCCAAGGATGCTTCATTGTGGAATGCCAATGTTCAGAGGTCTTGTCGAAGAGGTTGTGTCCTTAATAGAGATGTATTGCTGTCTGTTAATAAAGACTTTATATGTATATGCAAGTATCAATAGCTTTCCCTTGGGGGATAGAGAGTCCTAGTGGATAGTAATTATTTTCAAGTGCTGTATAAAGTAGGTCGAGCATTTTTATAATTGCGTTGTTTGCACTTTTGTTTCGCCTGAAGCCAAACTGGCAGGGGTTGAGAATACCTGCAGTGTTATAAAGGAGTACAGTCTCTTGTGTACGAGTCTCTTGAAAATTTTGGATAGCAAGGTAAGTTAGGTATTCACCTATCCATATTTTGTTTACATCAGTTGGGTCCCCACCTTTGTGTATTGGAGTAATCCTTGCTATCTTGAGTAATATCAGGAAAATGCTGGTTTCTAGTGATTTGTTAAAAAGTAATGTAATTATGGGTGAGAGGACATAAGCCGCTCATTTGAACAATAGTGGTGGTACCTGAGCTAGATTACCTTTTTTATTTTTTAGTGAATTAATAATCAGGGTGGCTTCAGTGGGCTTCGTTGGAGCAAGATAGAGGGATGTTGGGAAGTTTCCCTAAGTAATCACTCACTCGGGTATTGGTGCTTGGAATTTTGTTAGCAACACTTGATCCTATGGTTAAGAAACAATCAGTTATCTTTTTGGCTGTTTCAGTAGGCCAGAGTTGTGGTTCATTGGGTTTAGTTACGATAATATCTTAGTTTTGTTCACCTTCTGGGTGCCCAGAATTTGAGTGTGTGTCTAACAGGTGTATTTTATATCACCCCTCGTTTCCGTGAATCTGTTAGAATCATACAGTTGTTTGGACTTTCTTATTAGTTTGGTGAAGACTGACATACAGTTTTTACTAAGTTCTTTAGTTATTAAGTCCTGTCTATATTGTTTTTCATAGTGGTTTCTCATCTAAGGATGCTATTTGTAAGCCACAGGCAACCCAGTCATTTAGTAGTGATCTGTTCAGTTTTTATGGGATAATGTTTGTTGTACAGTCTATGTATTTTCTGCAGAATTTTTTTATACATTTGTCAACACCTCTGGCACTGGTAAATTCTGCAGGCCAGTCAACTGAACTTAACACAGTGGTGAAATTACTCACTGTAAACTCCTAAATTTACAATTACACTCACCTAAGTAACTGTATGTACAAAATTACTCATTATTATTGCCTTATTAATTTTAGGTTCATCTTAAGTTTGCCCAAAATGCTCTGCATATAAGGGGCTTTCGGCATGTACACCCAAATGTCATTCTCCTTTGTATAAACATTGTATCGTGCTGAAATAAAATTATCATCATAGATAACAAAAAGGCACAATACCGTGACTGGAACAATACACACACAACCCGCACATATAAAAGAGAGGAGCTTACGACGACGTTTCGGCCCGACTTTGTAAATGGTCCAAGTCGGGCCGAAACGTCGTCGTAAGATCCTCTCTTTTATATGTGCGGGTTGTGTGTGTATCATCATAGATGCCTCGTCATGGAGTCAAATGAGATCTTCCTATATTCCAATGGTTGCTTAGAAATGTTTGTTAGATGGAAGGTAGGGTAGTGGTCAGTAGTATTGTCAGTGATTATCCCTTATTTGAGGGGAGCTAATATATTTGTCCACATATGGACCATTATGATTGCACTCGTCTCGGTTAACCTTGTGGGTTTAGTTATAGATAGTATGAGTAGTGAACTGTTCATACTATTAATGAAATCAGTTACTGGTTGGTCATCTGCTAGGCCAAGGTTAATGCTGAGTCTCCAGCCAGTAGTAGGTAGTGCTTGTTCATTTGTTTGTTGGTTATTAGGGTTTAAAGATTATCACTTTTACGATATGTATGCATCAATGAGAATGTGTACTACTTCGTACATTATACAGTTATAGTTTTGTTATAAATGCAAGCTTTGAGTGCTGTATGTAGAGTATTGTATATCTAGTGTAAATTCTAAATTAACCATCATACTGTTACAGATTTATCCTTTACATCACAGTAGGTCTAGTTTACATGAAGATACCATTTATTGGATGGCATGTCATACCCACACACATTCAATGGAAAGGATGAATTATTATTATAATCAAATAGAAGCACTAAACCACAAGGGTCATACAGCGCTGCTGGAAAGGATGAAGATATCAGGCAAGCACATATTTTATAGTGCATCAAAACTCCAGGATGGCATAGCAAGATATGGAATGCTGATGTCTACAGACCTCATCAGCACTCTTCCTTCACCAATGCAACACAAATGGAGTTCTAGCTCAAGGCCCCTCAATGACTGTCAATGTGCTTGGAAAAATCATAATGAATGCAAACGTAAATTTAAATTGTAATGTAACATCTCAAAATACAATATAATGCAGCTCAGCAACAATAATAATATACCTATGTGAGCAACTGGAGACAAAATGAAGTTAATTGTATACCAAGAATAATCTGTACCAAATTGTATGATTATTATTATTTAAATTAAAACTAAACGCTAAACCCACAAGTGTTATACAGAAATTGTAAGGTAATTTATGCATAATAATAATTATAATCATAATCTTTATTTCTACAAGTATGTATATATACAAGGTATACAGGAATAGCTGACATCAATGACATACTACTATAAAGAAAACCCCTTGTTTTGCAGAGCATTTCGGACAAATTAGGTCAATTTTGTTCCCAAAATGCGACCCACACCAGTCAACTAACACCCAGGTACCTATTTTACTGATGGGTGAACATGGACAGCAGGTGTCTTAGGGAAACACGTCCTAATGTTTCCACCCATACCAGGGATCGAACCACGGACCTCAGTGTGTGAGCTGAGTGCACTAGCGATCGAGCTATGGGACACCCTTAAACTGTTATGATAACTGTACTTACATGTACCTTTACCTAAATAAGCTTACAGCATAACTGTTGGTCAACTCTCGTGGGTCACATCCTGGAAATAAGAACTTAGACCTCATTGGAAACAGGCAACAGTGGCTTTCTTGGGTTATCCTGGGCTACTAACTTTCTAGAAATAATAATCTAAATAGTACGATCCTAGGCAAGTTACACTAGATATGATAATTGTACTTATGTGTATCTGTTATGTCCATGTCTTTACAACCTTGTGCTTGAAGGTCTGATCTGCCGCTCGGGACCAGCAGCTGCAACTCAACTTCTGCCTGTAATGGAGAGTACTGGGACCAGGAGCTACAGCTCGACTAATGTCAGAACTGGAGAGGAATGTCGAGTTCATGTCAACAAATTTAAATATAATTACACATGTAGTATTAGATCCGCATAATTTACAATGTAATTAATATCGAAAGTCATCATAATTTTTTTTTATATATAAAATTATCGCAATGCATAAAACTTACTTTATTTTTAATGAAAGTTTGTTTAGATGTATATAGCATATTTGTCTTTAAGGTAATGTTTTCTTATTATATTCAGTAATACATGATCTGTATTTAAGGTAATGCAGAGTTACCAAGGTCTGACAGTGGACCATAACTAGTGGCGACCCTGAGTTATTATTCACATTCTTTCAGTAAGTAAACTTACTTACTTACATGATTCATTACTTTTGTAACTTGTGAGTTTATTCCCTTTGTGTGGGCGTGTGTGTGAATTGCTCATTACTTTATTATTTGTTCATGATTGTAACCATGTATAAACGTAAGTAAGTAAACTTACTTTCTTACATGAATCATTACCTTTGTGACTTGTGAGTTCATTTCCTTTGTGACTTGTGAGTTCATTACCTTTGTGACTTGTGAGTTCATTACCTTTGTAACTTGTGAGTTCATTACCTTTGTAACTTGTGAGTTCATTACCTTTGTAACTTGTGAGTTCATTACCTTGTAACTTGTAGTTCATTACCTTGTAACTTGTGAGTTCATTACCTTTGTAACTGATTCATTACCTTTGTAACTTGTGAGTTCATTACCTTTGTAACTTGTGAGTTCATTACCTTTGTAACTTGTGAGTTCATTACCTTTGTGACTTGTGAGTTCATTACCTTTGTAACTTGTGAGTTCATTACCTTTGTAACTTGTGAGTTCATTACCTTTGTAACTTGTGAGTTCATTACTTTGAACTTGTAGTTCATTACTTTGTAACTTTGAGTTCATTACCTATTTGGTTCATTACACTTGTGAGTTCATTACCTTTGGTTGACTTGTAGTTCATTACAACTTTGGTCCGTACTTGTGAGTTCATTACCTTTGTAACTTGTGAGTTCATTACCTTGTGGGTCATTACCTTGTAACTGAAGTTCATTACCTTTGTAATCTTGCTGAGTTCATTACCTCTTGATTATACCTATGAGTTCATTACTGTAACTTGTGAGTATACCTTTGTTCACCTTGACTTACATCAAAACTTTGGGGTCCAGTCCCTGGACCCATTATGTACCTCTGTAATCCTTTGACTACCGCCCACAGGATGGGTGTGGGGTGCATAATAAAGATATTAAACTAATTCCTTCAGCATATTAGTATATATGTGCTGAGTATATTGTATGTTGCCCTCATGACTTACCATCATCACTGGGTATATATGTGCTGAGTATACTGTATGTTCCCTCATGACTTACCATCATCACTGGGTATATATGTGCTGAGTATACTGTATGTTCCCTCATGACTTACCATCATCACTGGGTATGTGCTGAGTATGCTGTATGTTTCCTCATGACTTACCATCATCACAAGGTATGTACTGAGTATACTGTATGTTCCCTAATGACTTACCATCATCACTGGGTATATATATGTGCTGAGAATACTGTATGTTCCCTCATGACTTACCATCATCACAGGGTATGTGCTGAGTATGCTGTATGTTCCCTTATGACTTACTATCATCACAGGGTATGTACTGAGTATACTGTATGTTCCCTCATGACTTACCATCATCACTGGGTATATATATGTGCTGAGTATGCTGTATGTTCCCTCATGACTTACCATCATCAAAGGGTATGTGCTGAGTATGCTGTATGTTCCCTCATGACTTACCATCATCACAGGGTATGTGCTGAGTATGCTGTATGTTCCCTCATGACTTACCATCATCACTGGGTATATGTGCTGAGTATACTGTATGTTCCCTCATGACTTACCATCATCACTGGGTATATATATGTGCTGAGAATACTGTATGTTCCCTCATGACTTACCATCATCACAGGGTATGTGCTGAGTATGCTGTATGTTCCCTCATGACTTACCATCATCACTGGGTATGTGCTGAGTATGCTGTATGTTCCCTCATGACTTACCATCATCACAGGGTATGTACTGAGTATACTGTATGTTCCCTCATGACTTACCATCATCACTGGGTATATATATGTGTTGAGTATGCTTATGACCTGCCATTATCATTTGTCACTGAATAGTGACTCCTTCAGATTTAGAGCTCCCCCTATGAATGTAATGGTAACTATAATAATAGTGTCACTGAACGAACTATATCTAGCTGTTCTTGTTAAAGTTCGTACTGTTTGATTATTGAGTCATCTTAAGTTAAATATACATAATAATCATATACATGTATGTATGAATGTCAGTATCATCTGTATGCCTTCACAACCATTTTAAATCAAATAAGTATGTCTATCATGTATTGATTGCCTAAATAAAAACTCCCTTATTAAATCTACAATTCGCCTAAATAAAAAATAACTTACACTACCACCAGGAATAATTTAAACTCAAAATAGGAATTAAAATAAATTCAGTGTACGTATATATACACCGTTAAGTATTTCACGTATATACTAGGATTTTTGTTTATGGTGGGTTGTAGGATGGTGAGGGCCATTGTTACGTAAGATAAACTTTATTTACCAAAAAGACCCATGGTACACTAGTGCTGCATTAACAGTGTATATTTCTTACGATGAAAAGCTCTTGGCTGTTATTACATTCAGGGGGAGCGCTAAACCCGTAGGGGGGGGCATACAGCTTCTGCGGGAATAGAAGGTATTCAGACTTAAGTCAGTGAACTGGGAGCACTGGTCCTATTCCTTGGATCAAGAGCCCCTAGCCAGGATCAGGGACTCTCCCATGAGGAAGAAATGGGATGATAAATCATCCAGAGTATTTGCGGCAGTCTTCAGCCACGACTAATATGTTGGGAAGGTTTTATTACACGTGTTGCCTCTTATTCACCTAGCAGAAAGTAGGTACCTGGGTGTTAGCCGACACTTATGTGTGGCATCCTGGAGAAGAGGATTATAGGATCTCAATGAAAATAAGCCATAGTGACTTTATTAGTTTATCCCGAGTTACTAATCCTTAATTGTTTAAAGCCTATACACAACACGAGGGTCATTAGCGCTGTACTTAACCTCTTCACCGCCAGCTAATTATACTTTATCTAAAAGTGATTCAAGTTAACTCTCACTGTAAACAGTGAGAAACATAAACCTCACTAAGCTAAAGTCATGAGGATTCTCCAACCAGATTTATCATTATGTTAGGTTAGGATAAGTGTGACCTGAGGCGGGTCTAGTCATATGATGACCCACCATCTGACCGAGGCCTACTGCCTTACCTTTAAAAAATATCCTTATGATTATAACCATTAGAGATTTACCATTGTTAAATCACCAAGAAAGAATGTTTAAAATAACAACTATATATGTATGCGACATTTTAAATAAAATATAAAAAAAGGTGTTAATATATAAGAATCAATTTTATTTTCAAACTATTATTAAGCATATTGGGTAGTGAGTATGCATATGCAGGGGATGACAATAATAAAAATGAAAACTTTAAATGGTGAATGAGAAGATAATGGAAATATTTACTTAACAAATCACATGAAGCATATAATATAAAAGTATCTAGTATGGAATTCTCTCCAGGTAGACTCCAGGTATGGTAGTTGATATAGTTAGGCTTAATTATAATGTACATATAATTTCATATATTGACCAATGCACTTAAAACTTACACAGAAACATTTATTGTTACCATATTTTCAAAGCACATATGAAATCACTTTCACAACACTGCATGGTCACTATACTGCACCATGTTGTCACTGTTGCTCTATATTGCATACCACTGTATCATAATGTCACATCACTACTGCCTTTGGCACTGACTGGCCCATCAACTACGTCCCGACTAATTATTACTCTTAATTATCCCGTGTAACTGCTTGTTGATGATGACTTACTCATTAATGAGTGGTGTGCTATTAACCTAGAGACCGGGCAAGTGTCTCCTGACACGGGTCTCACTCACTTGATGCCTCATCAACTGTTCAAGTGTCTCTTAGCTTCCCTCACCTAAGTTTTTGCACTCCATTTAAAAGGAAAACGAAGTTATTATATAGTAGTGTATCCAAAGACGACGCAATTACGGGCATCCTAAAGGCAGTTCTCTGTCTCCTTGTATGCAGGTGATGTCTGCATGAAACTTCTGCCCTAGAAACTTATCTTTAACCTAACTTTCACTGCACGTATAGGTACAATAAAGCACTTGAATTACTGGGAACGGTTGAAGGCCCTTTACCTGTACTCCTTGGAAAACAGGCGAGAAAGATACATGATAATATACACTTGGAAAATCCTCGAGGGACTAGTCCAAAATCTGCACACGGAAATAACTCCCTACGAAAGCAAGACTCGGCAGGCCGAGTCTTTAGCTTTCGTAGGGAGTTTCAGGAGTCAACGCCGCAGGGACGTTGACTCCTGAAACACCCTCCATGTATACCGAATTGCAGCCACATACGGCCGGCCTCCCCAACAGCCAATCAGATACCTTGATTCCCCAGCAGCCAATCAGATGCCTTGGTTTCCAGCAGCCAATCAGATGCCTTGGTTTCCAGCAGCCAATCAGATGCCTTGGTTTCAAGCAGCCAATCAGATCCTTGTTTCAGCAGCCAATCAGATGCCTTGGTTTCCAGCAGCCAATCAGATGCCTTGGTTTCCAGCAGCCAATCAGATGCCTTGGTTTCCAGCAGCCAATCAGATGCCTTGGTTTCCAGCAGCCAATCAGATGCCTTGGTTTCCAGCAGCCAATCAGATGCCTTGGTTTCCAGCAGCCAATCAGATGCCTTGGTTTCCAGCAGCCAATCAGATGCCTTGGTTTCCAGCAGCCAATCAGATGCCTTGGTTTCCAGCAGCCAATCAGATGCCTTGGTTTCCAGCAGCCAATCAGATGCCTTGGTTTCCAGCAGCCAATCAGATGCCTTGGTTTAGCACAATCAGATGCCTTGGTTTCAGCAGCCAATCAGATGCCTTGGTTTCCAGCAGCCAATCAGATGCCTTGGTTTCCAGCAGCCAATCAGATGCCTTGGTTTCCAGCAGCCAATCAGATGCCTTGGTTTCCAGCAGCCAATCAGATGCCTTGGTTTCCAGCAGCCAATCAGATGCCTTGGTTTCCAGCAGCCAATCAGATGCCTTGGTTTCCAGCAGCCAATCAGATGCCTTGGTTTCCAGCAGCCAATCAGATGCCTTGGTTTCCAGCCAATCAGATGCCTGTTTCAGCAGCCAATCAGATGCCTTGGTTTCCAGCAGCCAATCAGATGCCTTGGTTTCCAGCAGCCAATCAGATGCCCTGACTCAGCCAAGCTAGCAACACTGCGTGCTAGCCAGCCGACACGTTTGCCACCTGCGTAACAATCTATGATAGTAAGTTAATTTAGGTACAGGTACACGTGGAAAATTCTCGAGGGATTAGTACCAAACTTGCACACGAGTCACTCCCTACGAAAGCAAAAAAGACTCGGCAGACGATGTAACATCCACCCAATGAAAAGCAGGGGTGCCACTAGCACGTTGAGAGACAACACAATGTCAGGGGCCCAAGATTGTTCAACTGCCTCCCAGCATACATCAGGGTGATTACCAACAAACCTCTGGCTGTCTTCAAGCAGGCACTGGACAGGCACCTAAAGTCGGTACCTGACCAGCCAGGCTGGTCAGGTACCGACGTGGCGTGCAGCCAGCAGTAATAACAGCCTGATTGATCAGGCTCTGGTCCAACATGAGGCCTGGTCACAGACCGGGCAGCAGGGGCGTTGACCCCTGGAATTCTCTCCAGGTAAACTCCAGGTACACATAAGTACAATTATCATACCTAGTAACGGGTGTAAATTACCTAGGATAATCCAAAAAAGTCAAAGTTACTTATTTTCACTGGGGTCTTTGTAGATTTAGCTTTATATTAATGTACTACTCGTATATCAACTTTTATTATATCCTCCCGAAAATTAATAAGTTGCATTTTGTAACGAAAATATTAATATACACACTGATGTTTTCATGATTTTTTTCTCTCCGTTCAGTATTCTTTTAAGATTTCCTAATTTCTAAATTAAATTGTACTAAGAATGACATCCATGCATGGAAGTGGTGATGCCTCGTATAAGTTCATCAGTCATGGAGATTCATCACTCAGAGAAAGTATAAGTTCATCAGTCATGGAGATTCATCACTCAGAGAAAGTATAAGTTCATCAGTCATGGAGATTCATCACTCAGAGAAAGTAGTTCATCAGTCATGGAGATTTATCACTCAGAGAAAGTAGAAGTTCATCAGTCATGGAGATTCATCACTCAGAGAAAGTAGTTCATCAGTCATGGAGATTCATCACTCAGAGAAAGTAGAAGTTCATCAGTCATGGAGATTCATCACTCTCAGAGAAAGTAGAAGTCTTGAGCAGCAGTGGACGGTACACTCTGCCAGAGCATGTTCTGTTGACGAAACACATTATACTTTATATATATATATATATATATATATATATATATATATATATATATATATATATATATATATATATATATTATTAGCAACCCAACGCATTTACCTAAACTGAGAAAATTAAATACCAGTTGTAAGCTTACAGAGAACAATTACAAACTGATGCTGGAAAACGTATATGAAAATTAACATTATGGAAAAAACTATTTATATATTGATTTTTTGTATATAATGCAATATATTTAGTTTAAAGAACATAATATTAAAATCAGATATAACTTAATTGTTAGACTGGTTAAAGGATACATGATATAAGAGTATGTGTATGGAACGCAGCTCCAAAGATTAAATTGAAAACTTCTCATTCTATGAGAGATACAAGTTATAATGTGTACACAGGAAGTAAGTGCCGGACAGGTAATATGCGTCATTAATACGTTCTTTTGTGACGTATGGTGTTTGTTACTTACGCAACTGTGTAGGTTACGTAGTTTGCCTGCACCATCTCAGGTGGGTGATACTGCTATGAAAACAATAAATACATAACAGCTCTCAACTGACCCACCATTTTCGTTGCAAAACTGGTTTATGAATATATACAATTATTGAAAGTTTTAAGTCAACATTAAAAGAAATTATTTAAGTATGGCACAGACGTAACATAGCGGAAAAAAATAAACATATTGATCATAAAGTATCATTCATGCCTACAAAGATACATAAATTATTAATAATAATAATAGCACTCTCCAAATATTATCAAGAGAATTCATCAGCAGGGCTTCCCTATATTAGCAAACTGGAGAAGAGGCATCGATATTCACCTGGAGGCAGCTGGTACGCGATAATATCGCCAACTGGGAATATAATTATCAAGCTGCTGCTGAGTGGAGATAGACTGCCACCCCTGTGACCCACCACTGCTGCTGTGCCACCCCTGTGACCCACCACTGCTGCTATGCCACCCCTGTGACCCACCACTGCTGCTGTGCCACCCCCGTGACCCACCATTGCTGCTCTCACCACACAAGCTCCACGTGGCCGCCGCACTCCCACCGCTACTTCCCATTTTCGTTGTCTGAAAATCTAAAAAATACAATCAGTCAGCTATGTAAAGTAACATGCTTTCTTTCATGGATCTCCTACTGTCACTCTGAAAGCCAAATTATGACTTATCACACATTAATTAGCCATGATTAAAGACGTTGAGCTTGTTTTCAAATTCTAGTACCTTCTTATGTGAAACACTGAGAGATTAACTCCAACTATAAGTTATATTAAGATTTTTTTTAAGTTATTACTTGAAATTATACTTTTTTATTTTTTTATTCAATTATAGTATTTTTTTGTAAAAGTTGCATGAACCCTCAGGGTCATACGTTGCTTAGGGAGGTAATCAAGTTTGATCCAATTCCTTGTATCAAGAGCCCTTAAACAGCAATAAAGTACTTTCTTTCCCTCGAAGGGTGTAATGGTTGTGAGAATTAAAGGTACAGTATGTGTGCATGTTCTGGTTGTGTTTCTCCCTCCCATCATGGAGTCACCTTTCACAGTATGGCCACCTTTCACAGTATAGCCACCTTTCACAGTATGGCCACCTTTCACAGTATAGCCACCTTTCACAATATGGCCACCTTTCACAGTATGGCCACCTTTCACAGTACAGCCACCTTTCACAGTACAGCCACCTTTCACAGTATGACCACCTTTCACAGTACAGCCACCTTTCACAGTATGGCCACCTTTCACAGTACAGCCACCTTTCAGTATAGCCACCTTCACAGTATGCCACCTTTCACAGTAGCCACCTTTCACAGTAGGCCACCTTTCACAGTATGGCCACCTTTCACAGTATGGCCACCTTTCACAGTTCGACCACCTTTCACAGTATGGCCCCCTTTTCACAGTATGCCACCTTTCACAGTATGGCCACCTTTCACAGTATGGCCACCTTTCACAGTACAGCCACCTTTCACAGTATGGCCACCTTTCACAGTACAGCCACCTTTCACAATATGGCCACCTTTCACAGTACAGCCACCTTTCACAGTATGGCCACCTTTCACAGTATGGCCACCTTTCACAGTACAGCCACCTTTCACAGTACGGCCACCTTTCACAGTACGGCCACCTTTCACAGTATGGCCACCTTTCACAGTATGGCCACCTTTCACAGTATTGCCACCTTTCACAGTATGGCCACCTTTCACAGTACAGCCACCTTTCACAGTACAGCCACCTTTCACAATATGGCCACCTTTCACAGTACAGCCACCTATCACAGTATGGCCACCTTTCACAGTATTGCCACCTTTCACAGTATGGCCACCTTTCACAGTATGGCCACCTTTCACAGTATGGCCACCTTTATTGCGCTGCAGTACCGGGCAGAGAAATTTGAGTGCCTTGGTGAGGCTCAAGTTTAGGCGCCCTTACAAGCCAGTACCAATATAATTTAAAATATTTGTTTAAAACTTCTACTGTGATGGCAGATACAACTGGTTTACTATTAGACCCGGTAAGATAAATTACACAACTCTTACTTCATTTTCATGTATTGAATGTAAAGTAACATTATAACTTGCTACACATGATTTTTTTTTTTGTGTATTTTTTTTTTTTTTGGGGGGGCTTTAATGTTTTTGGGTAGCTGCATGGCTAGCCTACCCCTAATCCGGCCCTGGTGTACCCATATGCGACAATGCCCTTGGTGAAGGAAATTGCCGAATACAAATGCGATCCGTAAATAATAACTGTTGAAAATGGTAATGGAAATATTATTGTGTAGGTTAGCGACAGTTGAAGAGACGTGGTAAACAGGTATACGAGGAGGATGCGACTGGTTGGAGAGGTTGTGTAGGGAAACTAGTAAATCAGGGTCATGGCGTTGACCCCCGGAACACCCTCCAGGTATACTCCAGGTAAAGTCATGTGTGTCTTAGTGGTGTAGCCACAGGGAGGTCTAAGCCCCCGGATACAAATAAAAAAAATTCAGTTAATGGCTAATTTTACTGTTATATTGATCAGTGACCACAATAGCTTAAGATATTTCACATACATTCTGAAACACATGTTTTAAAAGATGATTTCTGTGATGTTTCCAGTATCTTATGATTTTTAAGTCCCCCACCCCACTTCAGATTGAAATCTGGCTGCGTTAGTCATTTTATCTCTTTTCTTGAGATAAAGGGCAGAATTTTGGAGGTCCTGAATGCTTCAGGAAGGATATTAGGCATGTGTAACCTGAGGTGGCGCTATCAGGAGTACCCCTCAAGCATGTGTGTGCAGAATTGCATTGTTTTACTGCAATGTGACAGCATTATTACTTGGCTGCATCGTATGATGTGCTTGAATATGTTGTGTGAATACTGACTATACCTGTTCTATATAATAACCTGGAAGCTCTTGTTATCTTCATTATTATTATCATCAAAATGAAGCTCTTGTTATCTTAATTATTATTATAATCAAAATGAAGCGCTTGTTATCTTCATTATTATTATAATCAAAATGAAGCGCTTGTTATCTTCATTATTATTATAATCAAAATGAAGCTCTTGTTATCTTCATTATTATTATAATCAAAATGAAGCGCTTGTTATCTTCATTGTTATTATAATCAAAATGAAGCGCTTGTTATCTTCATTATTATTATAATCAAAATGAAGCGCTTGTTATCTTCATTATTATTATAATCAAAATGAAGCGCTTGTTATCTTCATTATTATTATAATCAAAATGAAGCTCTTGTTATCTTCATTATTATTATAATCAAAATGAAGCGCTTGTTATCTTCATTATTATTATAATCAAAATGAAGCTCTTGTTATCTTCATTATTATTATAATCAAAATGAAGCGCTTGTTATCTTCATTATTATTATAATCAAAATGAAGCGCTTGTTATCTTCATTATTATTATAATCAAAATGAAGCTCTTGTTATCTTCATTATTATTATAATCAAAATGAAGCTCTTGTTATCTTCATTATTATTATAATCAAAATGAAGCTCTTGTTATCTTCATTATTATTATCATCAAAATGAAGCTCTTGTTATCTTCATTATTATTATCATCAAAATGAAGCGCTTGTTATCTTCATTATTATTATCATCAAAATGAAGCTCTTGTTATCTTCATTATTGTTATCATCAAAATGAAGCTCTTGTTATCTTCATTATTATTATCATCAAAATGAAGGTCTTGTTATCTTCATTATTATTATCATCAAAATGAAGCTCTTGTTATCTTCATTATTATTATCATCAAAATGAAGCTCTTGTTATCTCCAAAATATAGCTGCCATTCCTTTTTAGTGTGTATATTACTTAAACCTTCCTCGACATACAGACGCAAACTTTGTCATTTGCGAGAATGCCCAATTGATATGAACTTACCATACCACGGGTGGGGTTCGAACCGTGGTATGGTTTGTTTGCAATCGTGTCATTACGATTTCGTGAGTGATATGAACTTCCAAACCACACACACACGCACAAACACAATCTATATGACTCGAATTATACTTTTTTTGTGTGTATAGAGGCTAACTTAGGAAGTTAGTTTAGTATTTTTCTCTATTATGCACTCCATACCCTTCATGTGGAACCAACAGAGGAATGGAAACTCATTCTAGGACAAATAGATGTGGCGTGTATACAAGCATCCACATGGTCGGTTGCTGTTACCAGTGGTATTGTGTTGGTACTGGAGGGGAAGAATAAATTGTGTGGCAGGCAGCGTAGGCGAGGCAGGCCACAGCCTCTCTGCATCAAGCACCAACTCTCTGCCCTCCAGCTGACCTGTCAGCGCCATCTGCTCCACCATCTTGCTCTCCACCATGGCCCCAGTCACCAGCTGAGTCTCCGCAATCCGGATACTCTTGATGCTGGTATCCTCGATGCTTCCTCGCTTGCTGCTGGGGGCGCTGTCTTGGAAACTACCCGGGACTAGCTCTCCCGCGGGAAGGGTCTGACGGTACCTCCTGCAAGAATGAAATTGCTTACCTTAAAGGTAAGCTCTGTACTATAACTCTTGTGCTCAAATAGGAACAAAGAAATATAAGTAGGTTAGAAATAAATATGATTAATTCATTATAAGCAATATAATTAAAGAGTAGTACCCACCTAGCAAGTCTGGATACAAGGAAGTAGATGCAGCCCAGGAAGACAGCGAGGAAGAACAGGGTGACGAACAAGGCGATCAGCAACATCTCCCACTGCTGCAGCCCTGGTGCAACACAACGTTAAGTCTGTAACAGTTTTGGTACAACACAACATACAGTCTGTTAGTTCTGGTACAACACAACATACAGTCTGTTAGTTCTGGTACAACACAACATACAGTCTGTTAGTTCTGGTACAACACAACATACAGTCTGTTATTTCTGGTACAACACAACATACAGTCTGTTAGTTCTGGTACAACATAGTCTGCTACAGTCCTGGTACAACATAGTCTGCTACAGTCCTGGTACAACATACAGTCTGCTACAGTCCTGGTACAACATAGTCTGCTACAGTCCTAGTACAACATACAGTCTGCTACAATCCTGGTACAACATACAGTCTGTTACAGTCCTGGTACAGCATACAGTCTGCTACAGTCCTGGTACAACATACAGTCTGCTACAGTCCTTGTACAACATACAGTCTGCTACAGTCCTGGTACAACATACAGTCTGTTAGAACTGGTACAACACAGTCTGTTACAGTCCTGGTACAACAGAACTTACAGTTTGCTGTAGTCCTTGTACAATACAACAAATAGTTTGTTGTAACCCTGGTACAACACAACATACACTTTGCTGGACTGTTGGTACAGCACAACATAATATGCTACAGCCCTCGCAGTAACCATGCAACTCACCACAATACAAGCCAGATATAGTACGGCTCCTAAATACACAAACTGTCTCAATACACCCTATATATAGTATAGCTGCTATACAATATACAACCTGCCATAATACAACCCGTACACTGTGCAACAACCATACACTCAACAACTCACCGCAATATAACCCATACATATTACAACTATCGTACATAGTGCAACTACCATACAAAAACGTGCATTACAACCCATACATAGTACAACTATCATAAAAATTATGGCACTCACCATACTATAATCCATATATAGTACAACTACTATACAGTGTACCACAATGCAATCCATACATACCATAGTTGAAATACAATACACAACCTACCATGATACAACCCTTATATAGTAATACCCTACCACAATACAACCCATATACATTAAACTACCATCCAGTATACAACATATTCCAATGCAATCTGTACATAGTACAGTTATTCGATGTACAACCTACCACAATACAGCCCGTACATAATACAATTACCATACACTATACAACCTACCACAATACAACCGGTACATAGTGCAGTTACCATACAATGTAAACTTGCCACAATACATGTGATATCCCAATAAAATATAAGCACGGAAATCTCCAGTACAAGTTAAACTGCTACCCAGATACAGTACATGATAGCTGCTACAATGGCATAACAAATAGTAGCAGCTGTGACAAAACAAGAAGTAGTAGCAGTGACAGAACAGGCAGTTGAAATAGTCAAGAATATGCAATACATTAGCTAGCGGTCTACAGTAGACAATGCAGGTCACACTCACCCAACAAGTTGCGGGTACACCGCTCCCCATATTGTTGGAACCCGCTGTAGACAATCACACAGCACACTGAGTGCCTCAAGCCAGTATGTGTGCTGACATGTAATATTATATTTTACAATCTCTAGCCCTCCTCCCTACATGATTGCAGAGTGAAAAGGCTCTCATAATTCTGCCAGACCATCCTTCCCAGACATCAAGCAAAGATGCATGGCAGAAAACATTGGAACATGCAGAAGAGCTAAGAATTAAGTTGTTTCCTCGGCCTTATATGGTCCTCCAAGCAAGGATAAGAAGAGAAGAAAATACAATGAAAATAAGTGCAGTGTTAATTAAACCAGAGGTTAAGCTGTTGCACAGCAACATAAAACAAAGAAGACAATAAGGTGCCATGCAATAAGACTCAACAAAGAGGAGGTGAACTGACAAAGGACAACAAGGAAGTGTGTGGACAATTTATCAGAAAGCTCAAACAGGTCTTTATTGAAGATTCGGGATGACTATAACCAGAACTGAAGGAATTAAACTACAAGGAGAGAATTAACAAACTTAATCTAAAATCCCTTGAAAAGATGAGGATCAGGAGAGTAGTGATCATGATAGAGGGATAGGCTGTATGGAATACACAGAGTGGGCCCAGGGAAAACAGATGACAGCCAAAGATGTAGGAGCTTCTGGAACGTTAAAGTACATTTTCGACCTCATGGTGGTAAATAAGCCGAATAAACTAGATGAAGCGGTGGAGGCGAACACAGTTCCAAGAATAGGTGTGCTCGCGCTCTGGAGACTAGGGATCATCAATAAACAGGTCACTAAGAGCTAAGAGGGGATCAAACATTATAACTCGACACCTGGAAACACAGCTACATAGGTACAACTAGATAAGTACATACACACAGTGAGCCACTAGCAAAAAAATCTTTACCGGTCACTGATAACAGGGCAATGACTATGAAGATAGAAAACAGGGAATGTAATAAATTATTCGAGCAAGTGGTAAATACGAAGAACTGAACTACAAACTTGTAACCTTGACATGTGTATTGTCTAAAATAATGGAAAAGGATAATCAGGAGAATAGTGAAGTACCTAGATAACAGGGTATTCGGAAGTCAACCAACACATATTTCAGGAGTCTTAATGACAGAAGAGATAAAGTAAGACTGAAGAGTGAATGACCTAAATACCACTAAATAATATCTCATTTCGTCCTCTCGTGCTATACTCTCAATTCTTTATTTGCATCATCCAGTCTTCACTAATACTATTTTCTCTTCATTGACGGCATTCCTGTAATTTCTGATTCGCTATCCTTCTTTTCATCACCACATTTGTTTTTCTCCCAATTTCATTCATTACAGGTTTCATTCTTTCCATTCTATCTCCTGCTATTAATGATATAATACACTTGTAAGGAGGAAGAGGAGGACTTACCTGTCGCAGGTGCAGACGAGGGCTGTGCAGTGAGAGTGTTGCTGTGACCTGAGACACTGGACGTGGCTCCAGCATGGCTGTCCCACCTGCCGCGACCCCTCACCCAGCTGCATGATAGGTCACCACCTGCCTGTCATTGTCACAACACTTGCACCACCACCATCATCTGTCTGACTGGGCAACTCGTCCACATAACATCGTTTTCTAATACATTTCAGTTCGTCTGTTTCTGTACGATCTACGCTGCTACACATTCCCAGCCAATAACATGGCCTATATTATAATCAAATAAATCGCTAAACCTCCTGGCCTATAAAATTCGGGTTATTGTATGTTAGATTAGGCTACATTACTTCTAAGAAGAATAACGAGCCCAGTGAACTTGCTGGAAAGAATTACAACTAACCCAGATTTAGAATTGTACAGTGGATGACAGTCTAAGCCCCTATCAAAACCTTAACCTCCTCCTCCCTCTCATCTTTCCTAGGGTGACCTATACCTGGAGAGGGTTTTGGGGGTCAATGTTCTGTGACCAGACCTCGCGGTGGATCAGGGCTTGATTAAAAAGGCTGTTACTGCTGGCCGCACGCATGATAAACTAATTATAAAACAAATAATATTTTCTCATTAGAAGATTATTTTCATTTTGAGGTCTAAGATATCCAAATACGGGTCAGAAATTCTTACGTTTATGTTATTTAGATTTACCATATACAGTATGTGTATAACGTACCAAGCAGCAGTGGTTGCTGTGTTGCACTGATAGCTTCTCTGTGTGAAGGTCTTATACTGGCAGGCCTCTCTCCCTCCCCCTCACACACTTGTATGTCTTCTTACACCCACTTGTCTTCTCTCCTACACACACATTCCCTTCTATGCACTATGAATGTGTCTTCCTTCTACATTTTTTTCCTCCTACACTTGCGACAGTTTCTTTTAACCACTGTAACTGTCCTGATTCATACAATCTTTAACCTACAATTATTATCAAAACTAAGCACTAAACCCATTTTTAACCTACAACTACACCCAACATAGCAATGGCTTTATCATTTTTTACATTTACCTTGCATTAAACAAAACAGTTATATATTTCCTCCTACATGTTTAGGCTATCCTCTACTATTGAGGAAAGTGAGACACTGTGAAAGACGCTTATAATGGAAGCGGGTGAACTGCAATGAATGTCAAGAGTTGTATTTGGATCACTTCGTTAGTTATCGGTTGTCAAAAGCACGTGTCAAAAGACACTTAGGGTGGCAGATGGGAGGCAATCTGATTCGATTCATGGAAGGAGAGGATAGGTCAATTTCTTTGGATCAAGAGCCCCACATCAAGGAAGGAATGTATTCCTACTAATTAGGCCGATTTTAAAGGAAGGATGGGGTATACCGATTCGATCCGAGGAAGGAGGTATAAGTTCAGTTCGTCGGATCGATACCACGTATGTAAAGATATATTATCTGATAATCTTCATGATACACTTGCGCCAATAATCCATATTGCAAAATAAAATAAAATGGTAAAATTAAATGTTGTACTATACATCACATAAGCAGGTACACTTTTTACATTCATGAAGGGGACACTAAACCTGCAAGCCTGGTTGGCAAAGCTCTCACTTCACGCACGGAGGGCCCGGGTTCGATTCCCAGCGGGGTGAAATCATTTCAACGTGTTTCCTTACACCTGTTGTCCTGTTCACCTAGCAGCAAATAGGTACCTGGGTGTTAGTGGACTGGTGTGGGTCGCATCCTGGGGGACAAGATTGAGGACCCCAATGGAAATAAGACAGACAGTCCTCGATGACGCACTGCCTTTCTTGGGTTATCCTGGGTGGCTAACCCTCCAGGGTTAAAAATCTGAACGAAATCTTATCTTATCTTATCTTCAGCCATACAGCATTCAAAATCAATTCATGGAATTGGAGCACAGGTCCAATTAGTTAAATCAGGAGCCCCTTACCAGCATCGAGGAACTTTCCTTGAGGGGCATCTATACTGATCTATATGAAAGATATAACCACGTTTACCCAATACATACTCCCATCAAGCAGATGTTTATACAATGGCTTCCCTGCATTAGCTACAGTTTAACTTGAAGACTTCTGTGGGGAATTATGAGTTACCTGTATGAGCTTCATCAACTCAATCATGCAAATAATCTCAGCAGGAGGTGACAACTATATATTATTTATAGCAGTTACCCCTGTGGAGGCGTGTGGGAAAACTTAAGTCGCCTCTGGTCGCAGCAAGCGACTCCCTCGATAACACACGCACTCTTAACACATCTATCCTAGACCAGTATTATAAATTACAATTAGATAATACTAATAGTTACGATGTTACGATTAGTTGTGGACTGTATGTGTAAATTGGTGGTCACTGGAGATCATTGAAGCACCCACAGTACCTGTCCTATTATAACACCTAACTGGCCAGCTATGGGTTTGATATAATAAGAAAGGTTACTTAACTGTGGGTGAGGGGGTAGTATTCCTTGTCTTTCCTTATTTCTTCCTTTGATCTCGATGTCCTGCTAAGCCGATGTAGTTATTCTTCAGCTGGACGATGGTATCAGTTGGTTTGTCCCGATTTAGGAGCCGTGACTCCGTAAAACCTCCGTGGCCCTCTGGACTGGGCCATGAGGTTGGCATGTGTTCACTCGGGGATTGGCGACTCGTATCACTTCACTCATCCCCCCAATTGTAGGTGATTATCACTAATTTCTCCACAGTTCACAAGGCGACTTAATGTCCCACTAATTTACACTCATTAGATATTGATCCATTAAGATCAGAGGCCGATGAATGGTGATTGAACCGAAAGGTATCCTACCCGCCCTCATGTCGGCGTCGCGCGTTTTTCCCCCAATTAACAAATTCATCAATATAGAGATAGACAATATAATAACCTATGTGACATGTCAAGATATCTTATTCATGAAATAAGATACCTGCTTGTAACAGATAATTGAAATGTAGATGTAAACCCAAATGTACAATTGTTAACCCCTTTGGGGCCTAGTGCCTAGGCCTTTTGTGTATCCATATGCTCTTGCGCTACCGTCCACAGGATGGATATGGGGTGCACAATAAACTAGCCACTTCGGTGGCAAAATCTATCTAATCATCACCCTATTATAATGGTTTCCTGGACTTAATGTCCACATTATACACGGAGAACAGTTACGACACTTCCTATTGTGAAGTGAGGCCACTAATCACGTTTCGGCCGTCGTAAACGCCACGTTCCTGACCTCATTCTAGCCAGACACTCACCATTTGGGTCTCCCCACGCGACTCTCCCACGCCACTCACTCACGTGACCTGACCCACGAGACTTGACCCAAGCCCATGTGTCTGTCCACGCATGCACTAAGACCCTTCTGTTGGTTCCTTCTTCCAATCCCAAGTATAATGTGAACCAACAGCAACATATTAAGGATATCTATTTACATTGGAAAGTTTATCCAGTATAACTTTCGGGAAAATACCCATATTTTCCACAACTTCCATCATGATTATTATTATTTATTTTAACACGGCCGTTTCCCACTGAGGCAGGGTGACCCAAAAAGAAAGCAAAAAATTTCATCATTGCTCAACACTTTCACCATCATTCATATAATAATAATAATAATAATAATAATAATAATAATAATAATAATAATAATAATAATATCCCAAACCCCTCCTTTAAAGTGTAGGCATTGTACTTTCCACTTCCAGGACTTAAGTCTGGCTAACTGGTTTCCCTGAATCCCTTCACAAAATATTACCCTGCTCACACTCCAACAGCTTGTCAGGTCCCAAAAACCATCTGTCTCCATTTACTCATATCTAACACATGTAGTGATACCGCTCTTGTGGAGAGCCGCAGCAGGACACAATACGGCACCACCTCAGGGGGCCCCTAACAATAACAACAAACAGTACGGCGATGGCCCAGCATGGCGTGTGGTCTCGCTCTTACACAAATACATTCGTGATGCAGATTACA